>CAMQGK010000416.1:3355000-3699797 GCA_947000775.1 Pterois miles | reverse complement strand
GTTACGACGGGCTGAACAGGCAGACAGGACTCAAATGCACAACTCAGAGAACAGCTGGGTGTAGAAAAACGCTGGGTCTTTATTACAAAATAAGGTCGGTACACGGAAAGGCAAAACTTACAGGCTAACAAATCCAATCTGGCAGGCAATAATCAGGCTCAAAAAACAAGCAGAGGTCAGGAACACGGAAGTCATACACACTAGGAAGATCGCTGGTAGGTTAGTCTCGGGAGAACAAACCAACTGGCACAGAAGGGCAGGTAGACGCAGTTTAAGCACCTGTGAGGGGAGTGACTAACTATGAACAGGTGGACACAATCAGGGGCGGGGAAGACGATCAGACGCAGGTGAGTGGAGACGAAAAGTAGGTCAGTGCAGTCATTCATCCAGAGGGGCGGGAGCATGCAGGGCAGGAAGCAAGTGCACTGAAACGAGAGGGAGGGTTAGGATTTCACAATCAAACAGGAAGTGCTCACATAAAATATGAAAAGCAATAGAAACCCATCACCGAGATCTGACGGATGCCACAGGACCCCCCTCTAGGGACGGCTGCAGAAGTCCCCGGACGGTCAGGATAGTCGCGATGGAAGTCTCGGACGAGGCCCAAGTCCATTATGTCCCTTGAAGGGACCCAAGACCTTTCTTCTGAACCATACCCCTCCCAGTCGACGAGGTACTGTCTCCCACGACCCCCGTCTTCTCACATCTAGAAGCCGCTTAACCGTGTAGACTGGGCCCCCTTCGATGATCCGGGGGGTGGAGAGGGTCTGGAGGCAGGAACCAATGGACTCCTCTCTTGCGGGTTTCAGGCGCCCCACATGGAACGTTGGGTGGACCCTCATTGACCTGGGAAGCTGGAGCTTAACAGCAACTGGATTAATAATTTTGCCTGTAGGAAAAGGACCTACAAACCTGAGGCGCCATTTTCCGGGATTCCACCCGGAGGGGGAGGTCCTTGGTCGATAGCCATACCTTTTGCCCATGTTTGTAGGTCGGGGCGGGCCTTCGGTGGCGATCTGCTGACCTCTTACCCCTAGCTGCACTCCTGTGGAGCACCATGGCGTGCCCCCTTCCAGCTGCTCCTACAGCGGCGGACAAGGGCCTGAGCTGAGGGAACACTGGATTCAGCCTCCTCTTCCAGAAAAAGAGGAAGGCTGATAACCATAGGCGCACTGAAAGGGGGACAAACCAGACGCCGCAGAGGGAAGGGTGTTATGTGCATACTCAACCCAAATCAAGTTCTTGCTCCAGGAGGAGGGATTTTGGGCCACCAAGCACCTCAAACCAGTCTCCAGTTCCTGGTTGAGCCTCTCCGTCTGACCATTAGATTCAGGGTGGTGACCTGAGGAGAGGCTCACCGAGGCTCCTAGCTGTGCACAAAACTCCTTCCAGAACTTGGAAACAAATTGGGGCCCCCGGTCCGACACTATGTCTCTGGGGAAACCATGAATACGGAAAATATGAGACAACATTACCTCCGCCGTCTCTTTGGCGGAGGGTAATTTAGGCAAGGCAATGAAATGAACCATCTTGGAAAATCTATCGACTACAGTGAGTACGGTAGTGTTACCTTCTGATACTGGTAAGCCTGTGACAAAATCCAATGAGATGTCGGACCAGGGGCGTTGAGGAATGGGCAGAGGGTGCAGGAGCCCCGCTGGAGACTGGTGTGAGGGCTTGTTCTGGGCGCAGATGGAACATGCTGAAACATACTCATTAACGTCTTTTTCCATAGCTGGCCACCAAAAGCGCCTCCGGATAAAGAAGAGAGTGCGGCGGACCCCCGGGTGGCAGGCTAGCTTGGACGTGTGGCCCCAGTGAATAACCTGTGAGCGAACAGAGTCTGGGACAAACAGCTTATTCTTAGGGCACCCGGGGGGTGTCGTCACATTCCTTAAGGACTCCTGAACAGTCTTCACAATGTCAAAAGAGATGGCACCAATAACACAGGAGGCAGGCAAAATGGTGGACGGGTTCTTAGGACCGTCATTGGTGTCAAATAGGCGGGACAGAGCATCAGGTTTCCCATTTTTAGACCCTGGCCGGTAGGACAGGGTGAAATCAAACCTGTTAAAGAACAGGGCCCATCGGGCTTGTCGGGCGTTTAGGCGTCTAGCAGTCTTAATATACTCTAGGTTTTTGTGGTCAGTCCACACAAGAAAAGGTTGCTCTGTCCCCTCCAACCAGTGCCGCCATTCCTCCAGGGCTGCCTTCACGGCCAACAGTTCCCTATTCCCCACATCATAATTTCTCTCTGCAGGGGACAACTTGCGGGAAAGAAAGGCACATGGGTGTAGCTTATTGTCTGTGGCCGACCTCTGGGACAGAACCGCCCCCAACCCTGAATCAGAAGCATCTACTTCTACAATGAACTGCCGTTGGGGGTCAGGTAATGTGAGAATGGGTGCGGAGGTGAATGAGTGCTTGAGCTTGTTAAAAGCCTTATCAGCTTCAGTGGACCAAAGAAACTTCTCCTGGGGTGAGGTGAGAGCATGCAAGGGAGCGGCAATGTTACTGAAATTGCGGATAAATCTTCGGTAGAAATTTGCAAAACCCAAAAACCTCTGCACCTGTTTGCGACTGTTAGGCGTCGGCCACTCTGCCACAGCCCTGACCTTTTCTGGTTCCATCAAAATGGTGTCGTGGGAGATAACAAAACCAAGGAAGGAAACTGTTGGCACATGAAACTCACATTTTTCAGCCTTTACGAAGAGCTGATTCTCCAGCAGCCTCTGGAGGACCTGGCGGACATGGTGGACATGGGAATGTTCATCAGTAGAGAAGATCAGAATGTCGTCTAAATAGACAAACACAAAAACATTCAACATGTCACGTAGTACATCGTTTACAAGAGCTTGGAAAACTGCTGGGGCGTTAGTGAGCCCAAAAGGCATTACTACATATTCGTAATGACCGCTGGGGGTGTTAAAAGCAGTCTTCCACTCGTCCCCCTCCCTTATTCTGACCAGATGATAAGCATTTCTTAAGTCTAGTTTGGTGAAAAACTTAGCTCCTTTCAACAGTTCAAATGCAGATGAAATCAAAGGGAGGGGGTACCTGTTTTTAATGGTAATGTTATTGAGTCCTCGGTAATCGATGCAAGGACGGAGAGACTTATCTTTCTTTTCGACGAAGAAAAATCCGGCTCCTGCTGGGGAGGAGGAAGGCCGGATAATCCCAGCTGCCAGAGACGTCTCGATGTATTCGTTCATGGCGCTCCGCTCTGGGGCTGACAAAGAAAACAACCTCCCCTTGGGAGGAGATGAGCCAGGAAGAAGATCAATCCCACAGTCGTACTCACGATGAGGAGGCAACGAAGTAGCACGTCCCTTGTTGAATACCTCCTTGAGGTCATGGTAGCAAGATGGGACCCCAACCAGGTCCGGGTCTTCAGGTGTAACCAAGTTCTTTTTCCCTGTAGTCGGGATCACCATTGAGCTTTCCACATTGCTTGAGACTGAAGCAGACTGAACACAGGTTAACTGACACCCCTCTCCCCAACTTATTACCTTTCCGACCGACCAGTCAATGTGAGGTTTGTGCTTCTTTAGCCAGGGGAGGCCCAGGATCAGGGGTTGAACCGAGGAATCGAATATGTGAAAACTCAGTGTCTCTGTGTGATTACCTTCCATCTTAAGGGTGACTGGTTCTGAGCGGTGGGTGACCCGACACAGGAGACGCCCATCCAAAGCGCTTGCCTTCAGGGGTTCCTCCAGGGGAATCCGGCGCAGGCCCAGCTTGTCCACGAGTCTGCTATCCATAAAACTCTCGTCCGCGCCGGAGTCCACCAGTGCTGGCTGGCTGTGAATCTGCTGGGAGATGATTAGCTGGGCCTGTGTTAGTGGGCGAGAGGAAGAGTTAGTGGCTGATGTGTGGCTCACCAGGGTCCTCTCCGCCCCTGGTGAGCCTGGTCTTTTAACGGACAATTAGCCAGGAAATGGCCG
Organism: Pterois miles; assembly: GCA_947000775.1. Taxonomy (NCBI): domain Eukaryota; kingdom Metazoa; phylum Chordata; class Actinopteri; order Perciformes; family Scorpaenidae; genus Pterois; species Pterois miles. The sequence goes on along the minus strand of CAMQGK010000416.1, from coordinate 3,695,853 downwards.
TGTTGGCCACAGTAGATGCAGCGGCCCTGCTGCATACGGCGCTGTCGCTCCTCTGGTGTTAGCCGGGTGTTTCCCACTTGCATGGGCTCCTCTGTAGCTGCATGAGGCAGTGAGGAGTTTTCAGCAGCGGCGGGTGGAGTGGGTCGCCAGGATGAGCGTGGAGAGTCCCGCTGCCTCGTCTGAACTGGAGATGGTAGTGCAGGCCTTTTCCGCTCTTTCTCCCTCTCCCTCTCCCATAATCGATTGTCTATGCGGATAGCCATAGCTATGACCGAATCTGAATCGGGAGGGAGATCCAGCGGCGCCAGTTGATCTTTCACGGGATCTGAGAGTCCATGTAGAAAGGTGTCGAGTAGGGAGGCGTCATTCCAGCCGCTGTCCACTGCTAACGTGCGAAACTCAATCGCGTAGTCAGCGACGCGTCTCTTTCCCTGACGTAATCCTACCAGCGCGCGGGCGGCCTCCCGACCTGGAGTGGTATGATCAAATATTTTCCGTAATGAGTCAGTAAATAATTGGAGTGAATAACATACCGGAGAGTTCCTAGACCATTCTGCTGTCGCCCAGGCTTCAGCTCTGCCGGACAGATGAGTGATGATAAACGCCACTTTTGCCCGCTCTGAAGGGAAGTGGGCAGCCTGTAATTCAAAATGTAATCCACATTGAACCAAAAATGAACGACAGTTATCTGAGTCACCGGAGAATCGTTCGGGTTTGGCTAGGTGTGGTGAGCTGGCGAGCACCGCTGTGGGAGAAGAGACAGAGGTGAGTAGTGTCGCCGCTTGTGGCGTCGGTAAGAAGCCCGGAGCGGGCGGAGGATCCACACAAGGAGCTGGGCGATTTTCAATCAAAGTTAACAGTTCTTTCATTTGATTCCCTAACTGGTTAACTTGCTCACCCATCGAAGTGCGGAAAGTCTCCTGGTGCGCTGTCAGTTGTTGCACGCCGTGGCGCACTGCGGCGAGCTGTTCCTCGTGTTGATGCAGACGCTCTCCGTGAGGAGCGGATAGCCGTCTGCAGCTGCCCTGAGTCGGCTGAGTCCATGTTTGGCCAGTTCGTACTGTTACGACGGGCTGAACAGGCAGGACAGGACTCAGGTGCACAACTCAGAGAACAGCTGGGTGTAGAAAAACGCTAGGTCTTTATTACAAAATAAGGTCGGTACACGGAAAGGCAAAACTTACGGGCTAACAAATCCAGTCTGGCAGGCAATACTCAGGGTCGAAAAAACAAGCAGAGGTCTGGAACACGGAAGTCATACACACTAGGAAGATCGCTGGTAGGTTAGTCTAGGGAGAACAAACGAACTGGCACAGAAGGGCAGGTAGACGCAGTTTAAGTACCCGTGAGGGAAGTGACGAACATGAACAGGTGGACACAATCAGGGGCGGGAAGACGATCAGACGCAGGTGAGTGGAGACGAAAAGTAGGTCAGTGCAGTCATTCATTCAGAGGGGCGGGAGCATGCAGGGCAGGAAGTGAAGTGCACTGAAACGAGAGGGAGGATTAAGAGTTCACAATCAAACAGGAAGTGCTCACATAAAATATGAAAAACAACAGAAAACCCATCACCGAGATCTGACAGATGTCACAGCGTGAGGATTGTCTTCCAGGCAGTCCAGTCCTCAACCTTAGCTCAGCAGCACGATCACATTTCAGGGGCGTGGAAACTTTCATCCAGGGAAGGCTATTTCTCAGCTTCAGCTCAGCAGCTCGATGACGGTGCTGGGCAGGGAGACTCGCCACCAGCAGGCCAGCCGTCAGCTTCATTTCAGCAGCCCGATGATGGTGCTGAGGCGTAGAGACTGTCCCCGAGGTAAGCCACGGCCCTCAACCTAGGGTCAGCAGCAAAAAGACAGTACTGGGGTGAGAAAACTAGCCCCCAAGCAGGCCAACCCTAAGCCTCAGCTCAGCAGCAAAATGACAGTGCCGAGGCAGTGAGATAGGCCTCCAGGTAGGGCGGACCTCAGCCTCCACATCTGAAGCACAATGAAATTTGCTGGGGTGGGACACTTTCATCCAGGATGACAAAGCTAGGGCATGGAGACTGGCCTCCAGGCAGGCCGGGCCTCAGCCTCAGCTCAGCATAATGATGACGTTGCTGGGCTGTGGTCACTGGCCTCCAGGCAAGCCAGCCCTCAACCTCAGCTCAGCAGCACGATGACATTGCAGAGGCATGGAGATTGTCTTCCAGGCAGGCTAGCCTGCAGCCTTAGCTTGGCCCCCCGATCACTGTTCTGGGAGTGTGGAGACTTTAATCCAGGCAGGCCAGCCCAGGCAGGCAAGCCCTCAGCTCAGCAGCACGATGACATTGCTGGTGCAGGGAAACTTCCCCCCAAGTAGGCCCAGCCTCCAGCTCAGCAACATGATGATGGTGCTGGGGCATTGAGACTAGCCTCCATGCAGGATGGCTCTCAGCACACAGCTCATCAGCACGATGGCAGTGCTGGGGTGTGAATGCTGGCCTCCAGGCAGGCTGGCCGTCAACGTCCGCTCAACAGCACAATGACATTGAGGGACCGTGGAGATTTTCTTCCAGGCAGTCCAGTCCTCAATCTTAGCTCAGCAGCACGATCACAGTTCAGGGGCGTGGAAACTTTCGTCCAGGCAAGCTATTCCTCAGCCTCAGCTCAGCAGATCGACGATGGTGCTGGGCAGGGAGACTTGCCACCAGCAGGCCAGCCGTCAGCTTCATTTCAGCTGCCCGATGACGGTGCTGAGGCGTGAGATTGGCCCACATGCAAGCCTGCCCTCAGTCTCAGGTCAGCAGCAAAAGGACGGTGCTGGGGCATGGTGACTGATTTCGAGGCAGGCCAGCCATAATCCTCAGTTCAGCAGCATGATGACAGTGCTGGGGTTGTGATACTGGCCTCCAGGCATTCAAGTCCTCAACCTCAGCTCAGCAGCATGATCACAGTTCTAGGGCATGGAAAATTTCATCCAGGCAGGCCAAAAATAAGCCTCAGCTAACCAGTACAATGATATTGCTGGGACGTAGAGATTGTCGTTGTGGCATGTGAGCCTTCAGCTTCAGCTCAACAGCAGGATCACAGTTCTGGGGCGTGGAAACTATCATCCAGAGGCAGACCAGCCCTCGGAGTAAGCTCAACAAAATGATCACATTGCTGGGACGTGGAGATTTTAATCCAGGCATGTTAACCCTCAGTCTCAGCCTCAGCCCAATGCAGCAGCACAATGATATTGCTGGGGCTGGGACACTGGCTTCCAAACAGGCTGTCCTTGGACATCAGCTCAGCAGCACAATGACTGTGCTGGGGCATGGAGACTGGCCTCCAAGCAGGCCAACCCTAAGCCTCAGCTCAGCAGCACAATGACATTGCTAGGGCATGGAGATTTCCGTCCAGACAGGTCAGCCCTCAGCCTCAGCTCAGCAGCGCATTGATATTGCTGGGGCGGGAGATTGGCCTCCACACAGGCTGTCCTTTGACATCAGCTCAGCAGCACGATGAGTTTGCTGGTGCATGTAGATTGTCTTTCCAGGCAGACTAGCCCTCAGCCTCAACTCAGCAGCACCCTCACATTTCTGAGGGTGAACACTTTCTTCCAGGAAGGCCATCACTCAGCCTCATCGTAACAGCACCCTGACGGTTGCTGGGGGTAAAGAAACTTTCATCCAGGATGGCCATCCCTCAGCCTCAGCTCAGTCCCCCCCCCCCCCCCCCCCCCCCAGCACAATGACGGTGCTGGGGCGTGGGGTGAGGTCTCAAGGTAGGCCCGCCCCTCAGCCTCAGCTCAGCAGCATGATAACATTGCTATGGCGTGGAGATTTTCTTCCAGGCAGGCAGGCCCACAGCCCTAAGATCAGCATCATGATCACAGCTCTGGGGAATGGAGACTATCATTCCGCAAAGGCTGGCCATTGACCTCAGCTCAGCAGCACAATGATGGTGCTGGGGCATGGAGACTGGCCACCAAGTAGATCAGACCTCAGCCTCAGTTCAACAGCATGAAAACATTGCTGATATGTTGAAACTTTCGTCCAGGCAGGCCAGCCCTCAGCCCAGCTTGGCAGCAGGATCACAGTTCTGGGGCGTGGAGACCTTCATCCAAGGCAGGTTAACCCTCAGCCTCAGCCTTGGCCCAGCAGCACAATAATGGTGCTGGGGTGGGGAGACTTAGCCCCCAAGCAGGCCAACCCTAAGACTCAGCTCAGCAGCACAATGACAGTGCTGAGGCGGTGAGATAGGCCTCCAGAAAGGGTGGACCTCAGCATCAGCTCTGAAGCATGATGAGAGTGCTGGGGCATGGAGACTGGCCTCCAGCAAGGCCGGCCCTCTACCTCAGCTCAGCAGCATGATGACATTGCTGAGGTAGCATGGAGATTGTCTTCCAGACAGGATAGCCTTCAGCCTCAGCTTGGCAGCACGATCACAGTTCTGGGGCGTGAGACTTTCATCCGGGCAGGCCAGCCAAGGCAGGCAAGCCCTCAGCTTTAGCTCAGCAGCACAATGACATTGCTGGTGCTAGAAAGCTTCCTCCCAAGTAGGCCCAGCCTCAGCCTCAGCTAAGCAGCATGATGACGGTGCTGGGGCGGTGAGACTAGCCTCCAGGCACGATGGCTCTCAGCTTCAGCTCAGCAGCACGATGACGGTGCTGGGGTGTGAATACTGGCCTCTAGGCAGGTCAGCCCTAAGCATCAGCTCAGCAGTACAATGATTATGCTGGGGCATAGAGACTTTCATCCAGGAAGGCCAGCCCTCAGCTTCAGTTCAGCAGCACAATGACATTGCTGGGGGGTGCAGACTTTCATCCAGGCAGGCCAGCCCTCAGCCTAAGCTCAGCAGCACAATGACATTGCTGGGGCGGGGAGACTGGCCTCCACACAGGCTGTCCTTCGACATCAGCTCAGCATCACAATTACATTGCTAGGGCGTGAAGATTTCCGTCCAGGCAGGCCCGGCCTTAGCCTCAGCTCAGCAGCATGATGACGTTGCTGGGTTGTGGTCACTGGCCTCCAGCGAGGCTGGCCCTCTGCCTCAGCTCAGCAGCATGATGACATTGCTGAGGAATGGAGATTGGCTTCCAGGCAGGATAGCCTTCAGCCTCAGCTCGGCAGCGCGGGGGGGGGGGGGGAGTCACGGTTCTGGGGCGTGGAGACTTTCACCCAGCAGCACAATGATGGTGCTGGGGTGGGGAGACTAGCCCCCACGTTGGCCAACCCCCAGCCTCAGCTCAGCAGCACAATGATAGTGCTGAGATAGGCCTCAAGGCAGGCCGGCCCTCAGCTCAGCTCAGCAGTACGATGACAGTGCTGGGGCAGTGACACTGGCTTCCAGCAATGCCAGCCCTCACCCTGAGTTCAGCAGCACAATGACATTGCTGGCGCGTGGAGATTTTCTTCCAGGCAGGCTAGCCCTCAGCCTCAGCTCAGCAGCACTCTGTCACTGCGGGGAGCATGCAGAGGGGTGATCATCCAGGATGGCCATCCCTCAGCCTCAGCTCAGCAGCACAAAGGCGGTGCTGGGGCGTGGAGTCTGGCTAGATTTTCATTTTCGATCGTCAGCCTAAACTCAGCAGCAAGATGACGGTGATGATGCTAGGCCCCACGTAAAACTTTGGTTTTCAACCAATAAGATAAGAGATAAGATAAGATAAAATATTCCTTTATTAGCCCACAGTGGGGAAATTTACACATTACAGCAGCAAAATACAAATAAAATAAATTAGTATATACATAATAGAAAATAGAAAAGAGTAAGCCAGAAAAAATGTGTCCATCATATCAATGATATAATTGTACATAAAGTCCTTATTGCACTTGTGTTTCCGGTGAGTTTGTTGTGAATGTGACTGTGATTGTGGTTTACTGGGAGCAGTGCTGGTTGTGGAGTCTAACAGCTGCAGGCAGGAAGGACCTTCTGTAATGCTCCTTCGTACACTTAGGGTGTAGCAGCCTGTCACTGAAGGAGCTCTCCAGAGCTCTGATGGTGTCTCTCATGGGGTGGGAGTCCTTCTCCAGCTTAGCCATCATCCTCCTCTCTCCCACCACCTGCACTGAGTCCAGAGAGCATCCCAGGACAGAGCTGGCCCTTTTTATAATCTTATCCAGCCTCTTCCTGTCTGCAGCTGTGATGCTGCTGTCCCAGCAAACCACTCCATAAAATATGGCTGATGCCACAACAGTGTCATAAAATGTTTTCAATAGTGTCCCCTGCACTCCAAAAGACCTCAGTCTCCTGAGCAGATACAGCCTGCTCTGGCCTTTTTATGGAGTGCAGAGGAGTTTGTTGTCCAGTCGAATTTATTGTTCAGGTGAACACCCAGGTATTTATAAGATGTCACCATCTCAATGTCTAGTCCCTGGATGTTCACCGGTGTTGAAGGGGATGAGTTTGCCTGCGGAAATCCACCACCAGCTCTTTGGATTTTCCCCGCGTTGATCTGGAGGTGGTTCCGCAGACACCAGTCCACAAAGTCCTGGGAAAGTTCTCTGTACTCCGCGTCGTCCCCATCAGTGATGAGGGCCGACGATAGCAGAGTCGTCAGAGAACTTCTGCAGGTGATAGGTTGGTGAGTTGTAAGTGAAGTCTGCAGTGTGAGCGTGAAGAGGAACGGAGCCTGAACCGTTCCCTGCGGAGCCCCCACACTGCAGACCACCGTGTCTGAAATGAAGTCCTGTGTCCTCACAAACTGTGGACGGTTTGTGAGGCAGTCCCAATACCCAGGATGTTAGATGTTGATCTACCCCTGCAGTCTCCAGTTTGTCCCTCAGAAGTGTCGGCTGAATGGTGTTGAATGCACTGGAGAAATCAAGAACATGATCCTCACAGTGCTCCCAGACTTCTCCAGGTGAGACAGAGCTCAGTCTAACAGGAAGATGACGGCATCGTCCACCCCAATGCCAGGTTGTTCGGCAAGCTGTGGTGGGTCCATGGATGGACTCACCACAGGGCGGAGATGTTGGAGGACCAGGCGCTCCAGGGCCTTCATCAGGTGGGATGTTAATGCCACCGGCCTGAAGCTGCTGGGGTCCTTGGGGTGTGGGGTCTTGGGCACAGGTACCACGCAGGATGTATACAATAAAAGTAGCTACAAACTGCGTTTATCTTCCAAAAGCACACAGACATGCGTTTTACAGCGCGAAACACTCAAAAGTGGATTTTTGTTAACAACATCATCTGTAAAAAACATCATCATCATTATTGCCGGAAACATGTAAAACCGAATGAATAATGGCAGAAAACATTATTTGAAAAACGTGTCTCCAGGCATGACATCTTCATTCCGTACTCAATTTCATGTTAACTAGCTAAATCTACATTTGTCCTCCAAAAGCACACATAACATGATTTTCCATCAAAAAATATGTTAATCATATTGAGCATAGGACATACATACATAATGATGTGCGTGGCGACTGGCCTCAGGGCCTCAGGGAGGGCAACTCCTCACTCTGAGTTGAGGGGCATGATGACAAGGCTATGCGTGGAGACTGGCTTGCAAGCAGGCGAGTCCTCACCCTTAGCTGAGCAGCATGAAGAAAAGCCGGCGAAACCCCATGTGAAACTTCGTTTTTCACCCACTAAAGTAGCTAAAACTGCACTTCTCGTCCAAAGCACACAAAGTGTTTTTCCAAAAGAAACACTGAAAAGATGATTTCTGTGAAAAACGTGATTTCTTCACAGAAACACATCACTATCACTGGAAACATGCAATACAGGATGTTTATGTGAGAAAACATAGGTATAGCAAATCTCACGTTAAACCTTGCTTCCAGGCATGAAATCTTCATTCTGTGATCAATTTCATGCAAAATCCTAGAAACATGGTGTATACAGATACATCGGTATCAAGGGAAACATGCAATATAGGGTAGTTATGTCAGAAAACACAGTGATAGTAAATTTCACGTTAAACTGGCCTCCAGGCATGAAATCTTCATTCTGTGATCATTTTCATGCAAAATGGTAGTATTCAGCACTACACTAGCTAAAACTGCATCTTTCGCCCAAAAGCACACAGGAAAGCATTTTTCCAAAAGAAACACTCAAAAGATGATTTCTGTGAAAAACATGATTTCTTCCCAGAAACACATCAGCATCACTGGAAACAATGAACTCAACAGCTGATTTATGTGAAAAACATGTTTCATCACAGAAACACATCACTATCACTGGAAACAGGCAATACAGGATTAAAATGACAGATAATGGTTTTCACTTAGGGTTTTTTTTTTAAATATCATATTAAGATAAGATAATATAAGATGAACCTTTATTATTATTATTATTATTATTGTTATAATTATTAATTAGTATTAAAACTGTTCTCTAAACACAATGGCTTCAGTTATATATAAAAACAATTGTTTTCACCACTAAAGTAGCTCAAACTGCTTTTCTTGTCAAAAAATACCTAGAAAAGCGTTTTTCCCAGAAGAAACACTCAAAAGATGATTTCTATGAAAAACATGTCATTTCCTAAAAGAAACACATCCATTACATCCAGGTATAGTACAGGAAACATATGCAACAAAGGATGTTTATGTGAGAAAACATAGGTATAGCAAATCACGTTAGAACTTGCTTCCAAGGCATGAACTCTTCGTTCTGTGATCAATTTCATGCAAAATCGTAGTATTCAGCACTACACAAGCTAAACCTTCATTTCCCGTTGACAAGCACACAGAAATCCGTTTTTCCACAAGAAACACTGAAAAGATGTTTTCTGTGAAAAACGTGATTTCTTCACAGAAACACATCACTATCACTGGAAACATGCAATACAGGACGTTTATGTGAGAAAACATAGGTATAGCAAATCTCACATTAAAAATTGCGTCCAGGCATGAAATCTTCGTTCTGTGATCAATTTCATGCAAAAATCGTAGTATTCAGCACTACACAAGCTAAAACTGCATTTATCGTCCAAAAGCACACGGAAATGTGATTTTCCACAAGAAACACTCAAAAATTGATTTATGTGAAAAACGTGTCGTTTCATCACAGAAACACATCACTATCACTGGAAACAGGCAATACAGGATTAAAATGATAGACAACATGGTTTTATAAAATGTCATATTAAGATAAGATAAGATAAAACAAGATGAACCTTTATTAACATTATTATTATTAATATTATTATATTATTATTATTAATATTATTATTATTAATATTATTATTATTATCAATAAACTCTAAACACGCTAGCTTCATTCTGTTCTCAGTTATATGTAAAAACAATTGTTTTCACTACTAAAGTAGCTCAAACTGCTTTTCTTTTGCCGCTTTTCTGGGGCGGCAGTAGCTCAGTCTGTAGGGAGTTGGCTTGGGAACTGGAGGGTCACCGGTTCAAGTCCCGACATGGACCAAAAACTGAGTGTGAACTGGTAGCTGGAGAGGTGCCAGTTTACCTCTTGGGCACTGCCGAGGTGCCCCCCGAGCAAGGCACCAAACCCCCAACTGCTCGGGGCGCTTGTCAGGAGCAGCCCCATCACTCTGACATCTCTCCATTGTTGCATGTTTGTGCCTGTGTGTGTTCAGGTCTGCATGTACCGTGTATAAGTTAACAACAGAGTGAAAAAATTGAATTTCCCCTCGTGGGACTAATAAAGGAATATCTTCTTCTTCTTCTTCTTCTTCTTTTCAAAAAACACTCAGAAAAGCATTTTCCCAAAAGAAACACTCAAAAGATGAATTCTATGAAAAACATGTCATTTCTTCAAAGAAACACATAACTATCACTGGAAACATGCAATTTCATGCAAAATCGTAGTACTCTGTGTTTCTCTAGCTAAAACTGCATTTCTCGACCCAGGAAAGCGTTTTTTCCATAACAAACACTCAAAAGATGATTTATGTGAAAAACATGTCATTTTTCCACAGACACACATCACTATCACTGGAAACATGCAAAACAGGATTAATATGAGCATTAACATGGTTTTAGAAAATTTCATATTAAAACTGATCTCCAAACATGAAATCTTCATTCTCTGATCAATTACATGTAAAACTGTAGTTTTCATCATTACACTAGCTAAAACTGCATTCCTCTTCCAAAAGGACACAGAAATGCGATTTTTCCTCAAGAAACACTCAAAAATTGATTTCTGTGGAAAACATGTTATTTCGTCAAAGAAACACATCACTATCACTGGAAACATGCAAAACAGGATTAATATGATTGATAACATGGTTTTATAAAATTTCACGTAAAACTTCCATACATGAAATCTTTGTTTTGTTCTAAATTTCATGTAAGACCGTCTTTTTAACCACTAAACAAGCTAAAACTTTAGCTCTCTTCTAAAAGCACACAGAAGCATGTTATTCTACATGAAACACTTAAACGTTAACTTGTTATAAACATGTCATTTCTTCACAGAAACACATCTCTTCTGCTGAAAACATGCAAAAAAGGAGATAAAAATGACCGGGAATATTTAATCCTGTGAAAACTGGCCTCCTGGCATCACATCTTCCTTCTGAGCCCATTCAATGTAAATCTCACTTTCACCACTAAACTAGCTTTAACTGTGTTTCTTTTCCAAAAGCACACAGAAATGCATTTCTCTTCAAGGAAGTATAGTTGAGAAGAACAGGGTTGACCACTGAACTAGTTAACACTCTGTTTCTGTGCCAAAACCAAATAGAAATGCTCTTCTCCACAAGAAACATTCAAAAGTGGATGTTTGTGGAAAAAGTCAGCTTTTCTACACAAAAACACATCTATTACATTTGTAACATCCAAAACAGGATGAAAATGAAAGAAATCATAGTGTTGTCAGCGTTTACATGAAAGATACACGGAAAGGATTGTTGCAGCTACTGTAGATTATTTGAATGAGATATGTCACAGTTAGTAAGCAGATCATAACAATGCTTTATGATCTAACTCTCACAAGGTAAAAATATACATCATCTTCTTTTTAGTGCTTCTCCAGGTACGGGCAAGGCAGAGCCTGGCAAATTCCGATCGATTATTTACTCTATTTAATGATGTTTTTGTGTCTAAGATTTAAGAGACCCCTGTGAACAGAGCCTCTCCACAGCCTACAATTCGGTCGGGTGGGGTCCCGGTGACCCCTGTGAACAGAGCCTCTCCACAACCTACAATTCGGTCGGGTGGGGTCCCGGTGACCCCTGTGAACAGAGCCTCTCCACAGCCTACAATTCGGTCGGGTGGGGTCCCGGTGACCCCTGTGAACAGAGCCTCTCCACAGCCAACAATTCGGTCGGGTGGGGTCCCGGTGACCCCTGTGAACAGAGCCACATGCACACACACACACACCCTCTGTGTGTTACTCACTGGTGTCCAGCGCGTTTCCTTACAGCGCACGCGTACTGCCACAGAAACAAATATGAAAAAGTCTCAAATGTTCCATAGGTTAGCAATAGAAAGATGGAAAGTCCCTCAGCGGAAAGCCCCACGTGAGGAAAGTACCTGGGGAATGTCCAGTTAGACCTAGGTGTAGCCACAAGGAATGTGAGCTAAGGGCATTTGGGCGCGCAGGACAGCGCGAGGGTTATCCCTTCCGCTTACTTGCGTGCACATGTAGGCAAGCATAACCTCACCCCCCAACTACTACTACTACTACTACTACTAGTACAGATCCCACAGGCAACAATTCATTCTCGGGTCCCGGCGACCCCTATGAACAGAGCCTATCACTAGCCCACAGGAAACAAGTCGTTCTGGGGGTCGCTGAGACCCCTAGCAAGCCGATGACAATCATACTGGGAACCCTAGCAAGCCGATGACAATCATACGATGAACGGAGGGCGAGCCCTATGAACAGAGCCTGTCACTATCCCACAGGCAACAATTCATTCGGGGGGGCCTGGACACTAGAGGCCTGTTTAATGCTGGAAATGTAACTTTTACATGAAAGTAAGCACATAATGTGGATTTCATCGTGGGAGGTCAGTTTACTGCCCAAAACCTGACTTTTACGTTAAAGTGAGCACAGAATATAGTTTCCATCACAAAAGGCCTGTTTGATATTTTAAATCTTGCCTTTACATTAAAGTAACAACAGAATGTAGTTTCCATCACGAGAAGCCTGTTTGATCCTGAAAACCTCACTTTTACATGAAAGTGAGGACAGAATCTGCATTTTACAGCAAAAGGCCTGTTAACTGTTTGAAACTTCGCTTTTACATGAAAGTGAGCACAGAATGTAGTTTTCAACACGGGAGGTCAGTTTACTGCCCAAAACCTGGCTTTTACAGTGAACTGAGCACAGAATGTAGTTCCCATCACGGGAGGCCTGATTGATGATGAAAACCTCACTTTTACATGAAAGTAAAAACATAATATGAATTTCATCACAGGAGGTCAGTTTACTGTTCGAAACTTTGCTTTTACATTAAAGAGAGCACAGAATGTAGTTTACATCACGAAAGGCCTGTTTGATGTTGTAAACATTGCCTTTACATGAAAGTGAGCACAGAATGTAGTTTTCATCACGGGAGGCCGGTTCACTGTTGAAAACTTCGCTTTTAGATGAAAGTGAGTGGAGAATGTGGATTTCATCGTGGGACGTCAGTTGACTGCCCAAAACCTGGCTTTTATATGAAAGTGAGCACAGTATGTAGTTTCCATCACGAAAGGCCTGTTTGATGCTGTAAACTTAGTTTTTTATGAAAGTAGGCATATAATGTGGATTTCATCACGGGAGGTCAGTTTACTGCCCAAAACCTGGCTTTTACATGAAAGTGATAACAGAATGTAGATTCCATCCAAGCCTGTTTGATGCTGAAAACCTTGCCTTTACATTAAAGTGAGCACAGAATGGAGTTTTCATCACGAAAGGCCTGGTTGATGTTGTAAACCTTGCCTTTCCATGAAAGTGAGCACAGAATGTAGTTTTCATCACGAGAGGCCTGTTTGATGCTGAAAACCTCACATTTACATGAAAGTGAGCACAGAATGTAGTTTTCAACACTAAAGGCCTGTTTAATACTGGAAAGGTAGCTTTTACATGAAAGTAAGTACAGAATGTGGATTTCATCATGGGAGACCAGTTTACTAACGAAAAACCTGGCTTGTAAATGAAAGTGAGCACAGAATGTAGTTTCTATCACGAGAGGCCTGTGTGATGCTGAAAACTTTGCTTTTACATGAAAGTGAGCACAGAATCTGAATTCAATAGCGAGAGGCCTGTTTATTGTTCGAAACTTCGCTTTTACATGAAAGTGAGCACAGATGTAGTTTTCAACACTAAAGGCCTGTTTAATACTGGAAACGTAGCTTTTACATGTAAGTAAGCACAGAATGGGGATTTCATCACGGAGGGCCTGTTTGATGCTGTAAACCTTGCCTTTACATGAAAGTGAGCAGAGAATGTAGTTTTCAACAAAGGAGATAAGCTCACTGCCCAAAACCTGGCTTTTACATGAAAGTGACAACAGAATGTAGTTACCATCATGAGAAGCCTGTTTGATGCTGAAAACCTGTCCTTTACATTAAAGTGAGCACAGAATGTAGTTTTCATCACGGAAGGCCTGTTTGATGCTGAAAACTTTGCTTTTACATGAAAGTGAGCACAGAATCTGCATTTTATAGCGAGAGGCCTGTTTACTGTTCAAAACTTCGCTTTTACATGAAAGTGAGCATAGAATGTAGTATTCAACACTAAAGACTTGCTTAATACTGGAAACGTAGCTTTTACATGAAAGTAAGTACAGAATGTGGATTTCATCACGGGAGGTCAGTTTACTGCCCAAAACCTGGCTTTTACATGAAAGTGATAACAGAATGTAGATTCCATCCAAGCCTGTTTGATGCTGAAAACCTTGCCTTTACATTAAAGTGAGCACAGAATGGAGTTTTCATCACGAAAGGCCTGGTTGATGTTGTAAACCTTGCCTTTCCATGAAAGTGAGCACAGAATGTAGTTTTCATCACGAGAGGCCTGTTTGATGCTGAAAACCTCACATTTACATGAAAGTGAGCACAGAATGTAGTTTTCAACACTAAAGGCCTGTTTAATACTGGAAAGGTAGCTTTTACATGAAAGTAAGTACAGAATGTGGATTTCATCATGGGAGACCAGTTTACTAACGAAAAACCTGGCTTGTAAATGAAAGTGAGCACAGAATGTAGTTTCTATCACGAGAGGCCTGTGTGATGCTGAAAACTTTGCTTTTACATGAAAGTGAGCACAGAATCTGAATTCAATAGCGAGAGGCCTGTTTATTGTTCGAAACTTCGCTTTTACATGAAAGTGAGCACAGATGTAGTTTTCAACACTAAAGGCCTGTTTAATACTGGAAACGTAGCTTTTACATGTAAGTAAGCACAGAATGGGGATTTCATCACGGAGGGCCTGTTTGATGCTGTAAACCTTGCCTTTACATGAAAGTGAGCAGAGAATGTAGTTTTCAACAAAGGAGATAAGCTCACTGCCCAAAACCTGGCTTTTACATGAAAGTGACAACAGAATGTAGTTACCATCATGAGAAGCCTGTTTGATGCTGAAAACCTGTCCTTTACATTAAAGTGAGCACAGAATGTAGTTTTCATCACGGAAGGCCTGTTTGATGCTGAAAACTTTGCTTTTACATGAAAGTGAGCACAGAATCTGCATTTTATAGCGAGAGGCCTGTTTACTGTTCAAAACTTCGCTTTTACATGAAAGTGAGCATAGAATGTAGTATTCAACACTAAAGACTTGCTTAATACTGGAAACGTAGCTTTTACATGAAAGTAAGTACAGAATGTGGATTTCATCACGGGAGACCAGTTTACCAACCAAAACCTGGCTTTTATATTAAAGTGAGCACAGAATGGAGTTTTCATCACGAAAGGCCTGGTTGATGTTGTAAACCTTGCCTTTCCATGAAAGTGAGCACAGAATGTAGTTTTCATCACGAGAGGCCTGTTTGATGCTGAAAACCTCACATTTACATGAAAGTGAGCACAGAATGTAGTTTTCAACACTAAAGGCCTGTTTAATACTGGAAAGGTAGCTTTTACATGAAAGTAAGTACAGAATGTGGATTTCATCATGGGAGACCAGATTACTAACGAAAAACCTGGCTTGTAAATGAAAGTGAGCACAGAATGTAGTTTCTATCACGAGAAGCCTGTTTAATGCTGAAAACCTTGCCTTTACATTAAAGTGAGCACAGAATGGAGTTTTCATCACGGGAGGCCTGTTTGATGCTTAAAACCTCACTGTTATATGAAACTGAGAAAAGAATGTAGTTTCCAGCATGAGAGTGCTTTTTAATGCTATAAATGTAGCTTTTACATGAAAGTACGCCTATAATGTGGATTTCATCACGGGAGGTCAGTTTACTGCCCCAAAACTGGCTTTTACATGAAAGTGAGAAAAGAATGTAGTTTCCATCACGAGTAGCCTGTTTGATGCTGAAAACCTCACTTTTACATGAAAGTAGGCACAGAATGTAGTTTTCAACACTAGAGGCCTTTTTAATGCTGGAAATGTGGCTTTTACATGAAAGTCAGCACATAATGTGGATTTGATCAGGGGAGGCCAGTTTACTGCCACAAACCTGGCTTTTACATGAAAGTGAGCACAGAATGTAGTTTTCAACACTAAAGTTCTGTATAATGCTGTAAACGTAGCTTTTACATGAAAGTAGACATATAATGTGGATTTCATCACTGGAGGTCAGTTTACTGCCCCAAACCTGGCTTTTCCATGAAAGTTAGCACAGAATGTAGTTTCCATCACGAAAGGCCTGTTTCATGCTTAAAACCTCGCTTTTACATGAAATTGAGGACAGAATGGAGTTTTCCTCACGGCAGGCCTGTTTGATGCTGAAAACCCCACTTTTACATGAAATTGAGGACAGAATGGAGTTTTCCTCACGGCAGGCCTGTTTGATGCTGAAAACCCCACTTTTACATGAAATTGAGCACATAATGTTGTTTCCATCACGAGAGTGCTGGTTGATGCTGTAAACGTAGCTTTTACATGAAAGTAAGCACATAATGTGGATTTCATCACGGAATGTCAGTTTACCGTCCAAAACCTGGCATTTACATTAAATTGAGCACAGTAGTTTCCATCACTTGAAGCCTGTTTGATGCTGAAAACCTTGCCTTTACATTAAAGTGAGCACAGAATAGAGTTTTCATCACGGGAGGCCTGTTTGATGCTGAAAACCTCTCTTTTACATGGATGTGAGGGCAAAATGTAGTTCACAACACTATAGGCTTGTTTAATGCTGTAAACGTAGCTTTTACATGAAAGTAAGCATATAATGTGGATTACATCACGGGAGGTCATTTTAATGCACAAAACCTGGCTTTTACATGAAAGTGAGCACAGAATGTAGTTTTCATCACGAGAAGCCTGTTTAATTCTGAAAACCTCGCCTTTACCCTCGCGCTGTCCTGCGCACCCATTGTCCGCTCACCCCACCCAATTCTCCCATTCCCTGTGGCTACATCTGCCTAGGTCTAATGCTAGGGACTTTCCTGCTGTGGGACAATGTGTAAGGGTTGGGGTTGTTCATGCTAGGGACTTTCCTGCTACGGGACAATGTGTAAAGGGGCGTGCCTATGCTAGGGACTTTCCTGCTACGGGACAATGTGTAAGTGGGCGTGCCTATACTAGGGACTTTCCGCTGCTGTGGGACAAGGGGGGTATGTAACCGGGGGGTGTTTTAAATCCACCCCCCCCCCTCATACAATTTGCGCCACACGGGCGACACCACGCCGCCTCCATTCGCGCCCGCCGTCCCCCTCATGCCCCCCAGCGGGCCTGGTTAGCGTTTGTACACGCGGGGGCACGCTTCCTCGTGGTGTAATCGCGAGGGGTATGATTGCCCCCGCTAGAAGGAGTTTCCGCACGTGGGGTCGCTGGGACCCCAGACCTAATAGTAGGCATAGAGGCTCTGTGGGCGCGCTCTCCCTTCATTGTATGATTGCTTGCGTGAGGTCTCGATGCCCCAGTAGTAGTATTAGTAGTAGTAGTAGTAGTAGTAGTAGTAGTGAGCCCCCACTCGAAACGAGTTGTTGCCATCGACTCTTCAGGGGTCGCTGGGACCCCCGAGCGAGTAGTAGTGGGGGTCGCTGGGACCCCCCGAGCGAGTAGTAGTAGTGAGGTTACACCTGACTACATTTGCACGCGAGGAGGGGATAAGCCTCACAAATGCCCTTAGTGGCTACACCTAGGTCTACCTGACAACCCCCCACCTTTTTTTTACTGTCTTTCATTATTTTTTTTCTCTTTCTCATATTTGCGTGCACGCTTACACTGTTCATAGGGTCCCAGTGGCATCCCCTCCCCAACAAACAAAAAAAAAAAGTCCTGCTCTGGTACTACTAGTGATACCAGAAGCGCTCCCCTTTCTGTATGATTCCTATCGATTCTCTAGGAACGGGTCCCAGCGACCCCCACAGAGTGAAGGCCCTAGTGAGCGGGAGGGTTAATGTAAAGGTGAGGTTTTCAGCATCAAACAGGCTAATCGTGATGGAAACTGCATTCTTTTCTCACTTTCATGTAAAAGCCAGGTTTTGGGCAGTAAACTGACCTCCCGTGATGAAAGCCACATTATGTGCTGACTTTCATGTAAAAGCCACGTTTCCAGCATTAAACAGGCCTCTAGTGGTGAAAACTACATTCTGTGCTCACTTTCATGTAGAAGTGAGGTTTTAAGCATCAAACAGGCCTCCCGTGATGAAAACTCCATTCTGTGTTCACTTTAATGTAAAAGCTACGTTTACAGCATTAGACAGTCCATAAGTGTTGAAAACTACATTGTGTGCTTACTTTCATGTAAAAGTGAGGTTTTCAGCATCAAACAGGCGTTCCGTGATGAAAACTCCACTCTCGGCTCACTTTAATGTAAAGGTGAGGTATTCAGCATCAAAAAAACTACTCATGATGGAAACTACATTCTTTTCTCACTTTCATGTAAAAGCCAGGTCTTGGGCAGTAAACTGACCTCCCGTGATGAAATCCATATTATAGGCTAACTTTCATGTAAAAGCTACGTTTACAGCATCAACCAGCACTCTTGTGATGGAAACTACATTATGTGCTGACTTTCATGTAAAAGCCATGTTTCCAGCATTAAAAAGGCCTCTAATGTTGAAAACTCCATTCTGTGCTCAATTTCATGTAAAAGCGAGGTTTTAATCATGAAACAGGCCCTTCGTGATGGAAACTCAATTCTGTGCTCACTTTAATGTAAAGGCCAGGTTTTGGACAGTAAACTGACCTCCTGTGATGAAATCCACATTATGTGCTTACTTTCGTGTAAAAGCTACATTTACAGCATTAAACAAGCATCTAGTGTTGTAAACTCCATTCTGTACTCACTTTCATGTAAAAGCCAGGTTTGGGGCAGTAAACTGACCTCACGTGATGAAATCCACATGAGAAGAAGAAGAAGAAGATCTACCTTTATTAGTCCCACAATGGGGAAATTCAATTTACACTCTGTTAAACTCATACATGGTACATGCAGACCTGAAACACACACACATGCATTAATGGAGAGATGTCAGAGTGAGGGGGCTGCTCCTGACAAGCGCCCCAAGCAGTTGGGGGTTTGGTGCCTTGCTCAGGGGCACCTCGGCAGTGCCCAAGAGGAAAACTGGCACCTCTCCAGCTACCAGTTCACACGTTCACACGTTTTTGGTCCATGTCGGGACTTGAACCGGTGACCCTCCGGTTCCCAAGCCAACTCCCTACAGACTGAGCTACTGCCGTCCCCAGTAAACAGTAAACTGACAGTAAACTGACCTCCTGTGATGAAATCCACATTGTATGCCTACTTTCATGTAAAAGTTATGTTTACAGCGTTAAACAATCCTCTACTGTTGTAAAACCCCATTCTGTGCTCACTTTCATGTAAAAGCTAGGTTGGGGGCAGTAAACTGACCACACGTGATGAAATCCACATTATAGGCTTACTTTCATTTAAAAGCTACGTTAACAGCATCAACCAGCACTCTCGTGATGAAAACTACATTATGTGCTGACTTTCATGTAAAAGCCATGTTTCCACCATTAAAAAGGCCTCTAGTGTTGAAAACTCCATTCTGTGCTCAATTTCATGTAAAAGCAAGGTTTTAAGCATGAAACAGGCCTTTCGTGATGGAAACTACATTCTGTGCTCACTTTAATGTAAAGGCAAGGTTTTCAGTATTAAACAGGCTTCTCGTGATGAAAACTACATTCTGTGCTCACTTTCATGTAAAAGCCAGGTTTTGGGCATTAAACTCACTTCCCGTGATGTAATCCACATTCTGTGCTCACTTTAATGTAAAAGCCAGGTTTTGGACGGTAAACTGACCTCCTGTGATGAAATCCACATCATGGTCTTACTTTCATGTAAAAGCTACGTTTAAAGCATTAAACAAGCCTCTAGTGTTGTAAACTCCATTCTGTGCTCACTTTCATGTTAAAAGCCAGGTTTGGGGCAGTAAACTGACCTCACGTGATGAAATCCACATTAGAGGCTTACTTTCATGTAAAAGTGAGGTTTTCAGCATCAAACAGGCCTCCCGTGATGAAAACTCCATTCTGTATTCACTTTCATGTAAAAGAAGAAGAAGAAGAAGAAGAAGATCTGCCTTTATTAGTCCCACAGTGGGGAAATTCAATTTACACTCTGTTTAACTTATACATGGTACATGCACACAAACACACACACATGCAGTAATGGAGAGGTTTCAGAGTGATGGGGCTGCTCCTGACAAGCGCCCCGAGCAGTTGGGGGTTTGGTGCCTTGCTCAGGGACACCTCGGCAGTGCCCATGAGGTAAACTGGCACCTCTCCAGCTACCAGTTCACACTCAGTTTTTGGTCCATGTCGGGACTTGAACCGGTGACCCTCCGGTTCCCAAGCCAACTCCCTACAGACTGAGCTACTGCCGCCCCCAAAAAAGCTACGTTTACAGCATTAAAGAAGCCTATAGTTTTGTGAACTATACATTCTGTGGTCACTTTCATGTAAAAGCCAGGTTTTGGGCATTAAACAAGCCTATAGTGTTGTGAACTACATTCTGTCCTCTCTTGTATATAAAAGTGAGGTTTTAAGCATTAAACAGGCCTCTAGTGTTGTAAACGACATTCTGTGCTCACTTTCATGTAAAAGCCAGTTTTGGGGCAGTAAACTGACCTCCCGTGATGAAATCCACATTGTATGCCTACTTTCATGTGAAAGTTATGTGTACAGCATTAAACAGGCCTCTAGTGATGTAAACTACATTCTGTGCTGACTTTCATGTAAAAGCGAGGTTTTAAGCATGAAACAGGCCTCCCGTGATGGAAACAACATTCTGTGCTCACTTTAATTTAAAAGTGAGGTTTTAAGCATTAAACAAGCCTCTAGTGTTGTCAACGACATTCTGTGCTCAATTTAATGTAAAGGCAAGGTTTTCAGCATTAAACAGGCTTCTCGTGATGGAAACTACATTCTGTGTTCACTTTCATGTAAAAGCTACGTTTACAGCATTAAACAGGCCTTTTTTGTTGAAAACTACATTCTGTAATCACTTTAATGTAAAAGTGAGGTTTTAAGCATCAAACAGGCCTCCCGTGATGAAAACTCCATTCTGTGTTCACTTTCATGTAAAAGCTACGTTTACAGCATTAAACAGGCCTTTTTTTGTTGAAAACTCCATTCTGTGTTCACTTTCATGTAAAAGCTACGTTTACAGCATTAAACAAGCCTATAGTGTTGTGAACTACATTTCGTCCTCACTTCCATGTAAAAGTGAGGTTTTCAGCATCAAACAGGCCTCCCGTGATGGAAACTCCATTCTGTGCTCACTTTTGTGTTAAAGCTACGTTTACAGCATTAAACAGGCCTCATGTGATGAAATCCACATTATATGCCTACTTTCATGTAAAAGCTACGTTTACAGCATTAAACAAGCCTATAGTGTTGTGTACTACATTTTGTCCTCACTTCCATGTAAAAGTGAGGTTTTAAGCATCAAACAGGCCTCCCGTGATGAAAACTCCATTCTGTTCCCACTTTAAGGTAAAGGAAAGGTTTTCAGCATCAAACAGGCCTCCTGTGATGAAAACTCCATTCTGTGCTCACTTTCATGTAAAAGCTACGTTTACAGCATTAAACAGTCCATTAGTGTAAAAACTACATTCTGTGCTTTCTTTCATGTAAAAGCGAGGTTTTAAGCATGAAACAGGCCTTTCGTGATGGAAACTACATTCTGTGCTCACTTTCATGTTAAAGCTACGTTTACAGCATTAAACAGGCCTCATGTGATGAAATCCACATTATATGCCTACTTTCATGTAAAAGCTACGTTTACAACATTAAACAAGCCTATAGTGTTGTGAACTACAATTTGTCCTCACTTCCATGTAAAAGTGAGGTTTTAAGCATCAAACAGGCCTCCCGTGATGAAAACTCCATTCTGTGCTACCTTTAATGTAAAGGCAAGGTTTTAAGCATGAAACAGGCCTTTCGTAATGGAAACTACATTCTGTGTTCACTTTAATGTAAAAACCAGGTTTTGGACAGTAAACTGACCTCCCGTGATGAAATCCACATTATGTGCTTACTTTCATGTAAAAGCTAAGTTTACAGCATTAAACAAGCCTATAGTGTTGTGAACTACATTTTGTCCTCACTTCCATGTAAAAGTGAGGTTTTAAGCATCAAACAGGCCTCCCGTGATGAAAACTCCATTCTGTGCTCACTTTAATGTAAAGGCAAGGTTTTCAGCATCAAACAGGCCTCCTGTGATGAAAACTTCATTCTGTGTTCACTTTCATGTAAAAGCTACGTTTACAGCATTGAACAGGCCTTTTTTTGTTGAAAACTACATTCTGTGCTCACTTTCATGTAAAAGTGAGGTTTTAAGCATCAAACAGGCCTCCCGTGATGACAACTCCATTCTGTGCTCACTTTAATGTAAAGGCAAGGTTTTCAGCATCAAACAGGCCTCCCGTGATGAAAACTCCATTCTGTGTTCACTTTCATATAAAAGCTACGTTTACAGCATTGAACAGGCCTTTTTTGTTGAAAACTACATTCTGTGCTCACTTTCATGTAAAAGCTACGTTTACAGCATTAAAAAGTCCATTAGTGTTGAAAACTACTTTCAGTGTTTACTTTCATGTAAAAGCTACGTTTACAGCATTAAACAGTCCATTAGTGTTGAAAACTACATTCTGTGCTCACTTTAATGTAAAGGCAAGGTTTTCAGAATCAAACAGGCTTCTCGTGATGGAAACTACATTCTGTGTTCACTTTCATGTAAAAGCTACGTTTATAGCATTAAACAAGCCTCTAGTGTTGTGAACTACATTCTGTCCTCACTTCCTAGTAAAAGTGAGGTTTTCAGCATCAAACAGGCCTCCTGTGATGAAAACGCCATTCTGTGCTCACTTTAATGTAAAGGCAAGGTTTTCAGCATCAAACAGACCTTTTTTGTTGAAAACTACATTCTGTGCTCACTTTCATGTAAGAGCCAGGTTTTGGGCATTAAAATGACCTCCCGTGATGAAATCCACATTATGTCCTGACTTTCATGTAAAAGCCACGTATCCAGCATTAAAAAGGCCTCTAGTGGTGAAAACTACATTCTGTGCTCACTTTCATGTAAAAGCTACGTTTACAGCATTAAAAAGTCCATTAGTGTTAAAAATTACATTCTGTGCTTTCTTTCATGTAACAGCGAGGTTTTAAGCATCAAACAGAACTCCCGTGATGAAAACTCCATTCTGTGCTCACTTTAATGTAAAGGCAAGGTTTTCAGCATTAAACAGGCCTTTTTTGTTGAAAACTACATTCTGTGCTCACTTTCATGTAAGAGCCAGGTTTTGGGCATTAAAATGACCTCCCGTGATGAAATCCACATTATGTGCTGAAATTCATGTAAAAGCAACGTTTCCAGCATCAAACAGGCCTCCCCTGATGAAAACTCCATTCTGTGTTCACTTTCATGTAAAAGCCAAGTTGTGGGCATCAAACTGACCTCATGTGATGAAATCCACATTATATGCCTACTTTCATGTAAAAGCTACGTTTACAGCATTAAACAAGCCTATAATGTTATGAACTACATTTTGTCCTCACTTCCATGTAAAAGTGAGGTTTTCAGCATCAAACAGGATTCTCGTGATGGAAACTACATTCTGTGTTCACTTTCATGTAAAAGCTACGTTTACAGCATTAAACAGTCCATTAGTGTTGAAAACTACATTCTGTGTTCACTTTCATGTAAAAGCTACGTTTACAGCATTAAACAGTCCATTAGTGTTGAAAACTACATTCTGTGTTCACTTTCATGTAAAAGCTACGTTTACAGCACTAAACAAGCCCATAGTGTTGTGAACTACATTCTGTCCTCACTTCCATGTGAAAGTGAGGATTTAAGCATCAAACAGGCCTCCCGTGATGAAAACTCCATTCTGTGCTCACTTTAATGTAAAGGCAAGGTTTTCAGCATTAAACAGACCTTTTTTGTTGAAAACTCCATTCTGTGCTCACTTTCATGTAAGACCCAGGTTTTGGGCATTAAAATGACCTCCCGTGATGAAATCCACATTATGTGCTGAAATTCATGTAAAAGCAACGTTTCCAGCATTAAACAGGCCTCTAGTGGTGAAAACTACATTCTGTGCTCACTTTCATGTAAAACTACGTTTACAGCATTGAACAGGCCTTTTTTGTTGAAAACTACATTCTGTGCTCATTTTCATGTAAAAGCTACGTTTACAGCATTAAACAGTCCATTAGTGTAAAAATTACATTCTGTGCTTTCTTTCATGTAAAAGCGAGGTTTTAAGCATGAAAAAGGCCTTTTGTGATGGAAACTACATTCTGTGCTCACTTTCATGTAAAAGCCAGGTTTTGGACAGTAAACTGACCTCCCGTGATGAAATCCACATTATGTGTTACTTTCATGTAAAAGCCACGTTTCTAGCATTAAACAGGCCTCTAGAAGTGAAAACTCCATTCTGTGTTCACTTTAATGTAAAAGCTACGTTTACAGCATTAAACAGTCCATTAGTGTTGAAAACTACATTCTGTGCTTTCTTCCATGTAAAAGCGACGTTTTAAGCATGAAACAGGCCTTTTGTGATAGAAACTACATTCTGTGCTCACTTTCATGTAAAAGCTATGTTTACAGCATTAAACAGTCCATTAGTGTTGAAAACTACATTCTGTGCTTTCTTCCATGTAAAAGCGCCGTTTTAAGCATGAAACAGGCCTTTCGTGATGGAAACTACATTCTGTGCTCACTTTCATGTAAAAGCGAGGTTTTAAGCATGAAAAAAGCCTTTCGTGATGGAAACTACATTCTGTGCTCCCTTTCATGTAAAAGCCAGGTTTTGGGCATTATACTGACCTCATGTGATGAATACTCCATTCTGTGTTCACTTTCATGTAAGAGCTACGTTTACAGCATTAAACAAGCCCATAGTGTTGTGAATTACATTTTGTCCTCACTTCCATGTGAAAGTGAGGATTTAAGCATCAAACAGGCCTCCCGTGATGAAAACTCCATTCTGTGCTCACTTTAATGTAAAGGCAAGGTTTTCAGCATTAAACAGACCTTTTTTGTTGAAAACTACATTCTGTGCTCACTTTCATGTAAAAGCTACGTTTACAGCATTAAACAGTCCATTAGTGTTAAAAATTACATTCTGTGCTTTCTTTCATGTAAAAGCGAGGTTTTAAGCATCAAACAGAACTCCTGTGATGAAAACTCCATTCTGTGCTCACTTTAATGTAAAGGCAAGGTTTTCAGCATTAAACATGCCTTTTTTGTTGAAAACTACATTCTGTGCTCACTTTCATGTAAGAGCCAGGTTTTGGGCATTAAAATGACCTCCCGTGATGAAATCCACATTATGTGCTGACTTTCATGTAAAAGCCACGTTTCCAGCATTAAACAGGCCTCTAGTGGTGAAAACTACATTCTGTGCTCACTTTCATGTAAAAGCTCCGTTTCAAGCATTAAACAGTCCATTAGTGTTGAAAACTACATTCTGTGCTCACTTTCATGTAAGAGCCAGGTTTTGGGCATTAAAATGACCTCCCGTGATGAAATCCACATTATGTGCTGACTTTCATGTAAAAGCCACGTATCCAGCATTAAAAAGGCCTCTAGTGTTAAAAATTACATTCTGTGCTTTCTTTCATGTAAAAGCGAGGTTTTAAGCATCAAACAGAACTCCAGTGATGAAAACTACATTCTGTGCTCACTTTAATGTAAAGGCAAGGTATTCACCATTAAACAGGCCTTTTTTGTTGAAAACTAAATTCTGTGATCACTTTCATGTAAAAGCTACGTTTACAGCATTAAACAAGCCCATAGTGTTGTGAACTACATTCTGTCCTCACTTCCATGTGAAAGTGAGGATTTAAGCATCAAACAGAACTCCTGTGATGAAAACTCCATTCTGTGCTCACTTTCATGTAAAAGTTACGTTTACAGCATTAAACAGTCCATTAGTGTTGAAAACTACATTCTGTGCTCACTTTCATGTAAGAGCCAGGTTATGGGCATTAAAATGACCTCCCGTGATGAAATCCACATTATGTGCTGAAATTCATGTAAAAGCCACGTTTCCAGCATTAAACAGGCCTCTAGTGGTGAAAACTACATTCTGTGCTCACTTTCATGTAAAAGCTACGTTTCCAGCATTAAACAGGCCTCTAATAGTGAAAACTACATTCTGTGTTCACTTTCATGTAAAAGCTACGTTTACAGCATTAAACAGTCCATTAGTGTTGAAAACTACATTCTGTGCTTTCTTCCATGTAAAAGCGACGTTTTAAGCATGAAACAGGCCTTTCGTGATGGAAACTACATTCTGTGCTCACTTTCATGTAAAAGCGAGGTTTTAAGCATGAAAAAGGCCTTTCGTGATGGAAATTACATTCTGTGCTCCCTTTCATGTAAAAGCCAGGTTTTGGGCATTATACTGACCTCATGTGATGAATACTCCATTCTGTGTTCACTTTCATGTAAGAGCTACGTTTACAGCATTAAACAAGCCCATAGTGTTGTGAATTACATTTTGTCCTCACTTACATGTGAAAGTGAGGATTTAAGCATCAAACAGGCCTCCCGTGATGAAAACTCCATTCTGTGCTCACTTTAATGTAAAGGCAAGGTTTTCAGCATTAAACGGACCTTTTTTGTTGAAAACTCCATTCTGTGCTCACTTTCATGTAAAAGCTACGTTTACAGCATTAAACAGTCCATTAGTGTTAAAAATTACATTCTGTGCTCACATTAATGTAAAGGTAAGGTTTTCAGCATTAAACAGGCCTTTTTTGTTGAAAACTACATTCTGTGCTCACTTTCATGTAAGAGCCAGGTTTTGGGCATTAAAATGACCTCCCGTGATGAAATCCACATTATGTGCTGACTTTCATGTAAAAGCCACGTATCCAGCATTAAAAAGGCCTCTAGTGTTAAAAATTACATTCTGTGCTTTCTTTCATGTAAAAGCGAGGTTTTAAGCATCAAACAGAACTCCAGTGATGAAAACTCCATTCTGTGCTCACTTTAATGTAAAGGCAAGGTTTTCAGCATTAAACAGGCCTTTTTTGTTGAAAATTCACTTTCATGTAAGAGCCAGGTTTTGGGCATTAAAATGACCTCCCGTGATGAAATCCACATTATGTGCTGAAATTCATGTAAAAGCCACGTTTCCAGCATTAAACAGGCCTCTAGTGGTGAAAAGTACATTCTTTTTTGTTGAAAACTACATTCTGTGCTCACTTTCATGTAAAAGCCAGGTTTTGGGCATTATACTGACCTCATGTGATGAAAACTCCATTCTGTGTTCACTTTCATGTAAGAGCCAGGTTTTGGGCATTAAAATGACCTCCCGTGATGAAATCCACATTATGTGCTGAAATTCATGTAAAAGTCACGTTTCCAGCATCAAACAGGCCTCCCGTGATGAAAACTCCATTCTGTGCTCACGTTAATGTAAAGGCAAGGTTTTCAGCATTAAACAGGCCTTTTTTGTTGAAAACTACATTCTGTGCTCACTTTCATGTAAGAGCCAGGTTTTGGGCATTAAAATGACCTCCCGTGATGAAATCCACATTATGTGCTGACTTTCATGTAAAAGCCACGTTTCCAGCATTAAACAGGGCTCTAGTGGTGAAAACTACATTCTGTGCTCACTTTCATGTAAAAGCTCCGTTTCCAGCATTAAACAGTCCATTAGTGTTGAAAACTACATTCTGTGCTCACTTTCATGTAAGAGCCATGTTTTGGGCATTAAAATGATCTCCCGTGATGAAATCCACATTATGTGCTGACTTTCATGTAAAAGCCACGTATCCAGCATTAAAAAGGCCTCTAGTGTTAAAAATTACATTCTGTGCTTTCTTTCATGTAAAAGCGAGGATTTAAGCATCAAACAAAACTCCAGTGATGAAAACTCCATTCTGTGCTCACTTTAATGTAAAGGCAAGGTATTCACCATTAAACAGGCCTTTTTTGTTGAAAACTAAATTCTGTGATCACTTTCATGTAAAAGCTACGTTTACAGCATTAAACAAGCCCATAGTGTTGTGAACTACATTCTGTCCTCACTTCCATGTGAAAGTGAGGATTTAAGCATCAAACAGAACTCCTGTGATGAAAACTCCATTCTGTGCTCACTTTCATGTAAAAGCTACGTTTACAGCATTAAACAGTCCATTAGTGTTGAAAACTACATTCTGTGCTCACTTTCATGTAAGAGCCATGTTTTGGGCATTAAAATGACCGCCCGTGATGAAATCCACATTATGTGCTGAAATTCATGTAAAAGCCACGTTTCCAGCATTAAACAGGCCTCTAGTGGTGAAAACTACATTCTGTGCTCACTTTCATGTAAAAGCTACGTTTCCAGCATTAAACAGGCCTCTAATGGTGAAAACTACATTCTGTGTTCACTTTCATGTAAAAGCTACGTTTACAGCATTAAACAGTCCATTAGTGTTGAAAACTACATTCTGTGCTTTCTTCCATGTAAAAGCGACGTTTTAAGCATGAAACAGTCCTTTTGTGATGGAAACTACATTCTGTGCTCACTTTCATGTAAGAGCCAGGTTTTGGGCATTAAAATGACCTCCCGTGATGAAATCCACATTATGTGCTGAAATTCATGTAAAAGTCACGTTTCCAGCATCAAACAGGCCTCCCGTGATGAAAACTCCATTCTGTGCTCACGTTAATGTAAAGGCAAGGTTTTCAGCATTAAACAGGCCTTTTTTGTTGAAAACTACATTCTGTGCTCACTTTCATGTAAGAGCCAGGATTTGGGCATTAAAATGACCTCCCGTGATGAAATCCACATTATGTGCTGACTTTCATGTAAAAGCCACGTTTCCAGCATTAAACAGGGCTCTAGTGGTGAAAACTACATTCTGTGCTCACTTTCATGTAAAAGCTCCGTTTCCAGCATTAAACAGTCCATTAGTGTTGAAAACTACATTCTGTGCTCACTTTCATGTAAGAGCCAGGTTTTGGGCATTAAAATGACCTCCCGTGATGAAATCCACATTATGTGCTGACTTTCATGTGAAAGCCACGTATCCAGCATTAAAAAGGCCTCTAGTGTTAAAAATTACATTCTGTCCTCACTTCCATGTGAAAGTGAGGATTTAAGCATCAAACAGAACTCCTGTGATGAAAACTCCATTCTGTGCTCACTTTCATGTAAAAGCTACGTTTACAGCATTAAACAGTCCATTAGTGTTGAAAACTACATTCTGTGCTCACTTTCATGTAAGAGCCAGGTTTTGGGCATTAAAATGACCTCCCGTGATGAAATCCACATTATGTGCTGACTTTCATGTAAAAGCCACGTATCCAGCATTAAAAAGGCCTCTAGTGTTAAAAATTACATTCTGTCCTCACTTCCATGTGAAAGTGAGGATTTAAGCATCAAACAGAACTCCTGTGATGAAAACTCCATTCTGTGCTCACTTTCATGTAAAAGCTACGTTTACAGCATTAAACAGTCCATTAGTGTTGAAAACTACATTCTGTGCTCACTTTCATGTAAGAACCAGGTTTTGGGCATTAAAATGACCTCCCGTGATGAAATCCACATTATGTGCTGAAATTCATGTAAAAGCCACGTTTCCAGCATTAAACAGGCCTCTAGTGGTGAAAACTACATTCTGTGCTCACTTTCATGTAAAAGCTACGTTTCCAGCATTAAACAGGCCTCTAGTGGTGAAAACTACATTCTGTGTTCACTTTCATGTAAAAGCTACGTTTACAGCATTAAACAGTCCATTAGTGTTGAAAACAACATTTTGTGCTTTCTTCCATGTAAAAGCGACGTTTTAAGCATGAAACAGGCCTTTTGTGATGGAAATTACATTCTGTGCTCACTTTCATGTAAAAGCTACGTTTACAGCATTAAACAGTCCATTAGTGTTGAAAACTACATTCTGTGCTTTCTTCCATGTAAAAGCGACGTTTTAAGCATGAAACAGGCCTTTCGTGATGGAAACTACATTCTGTGTTCACTTTCATGTAAAAGCTACGTTTACAGCATTAAACAGTCCATTAGTGTTGAAAACTACATTCTGTGTTCACTTTCATGTAAGAGCCAGGTTTTGGGCATTAAAATGACCTCCCGTGATGAAATCCACATTATGTGCTGAAATTCATGTAAAAGCCACGTTTCCAGCATTAAACAGGCCTCTAGTGGTGAAAACTACATTCTGTGCTTACTTTCATGTAAAAGCTACGTTTACAGCATTAAACAGGCCTTTTTTGTTGAAAACTACATTCTGTGCTCACTTTCATGTAAAAGCAAGGTTTTAAGCATGAAAAAGGCCTTTCGTGATGTAACTATATTCTGTGCTCACTTTCATGTAAAAGCCAGGTTTTGGGCATTATACTGACCTCATGTGATGAAAACTCCATTCTGTGTTCACTTTCATGTAAGAGCTATGTTTACAGCATTAAACAAGCACATAGTGTTGTGAATTACATTTTGTCCTCACTTCAATGTGAAAGTGAGGATTTAAGTATCAAACAGGCCTCCCGTGATGAAAACTCCATTCTGTGCTCACTTTAATGTAAAGGCAAGGTTTTCAGCATTAAACGGACCTTTTTTGTTGAAAACTACTTTCTGTGCTCACTTTCATGTAAAAGCTACGTTTACAGCATTAAAAAGGCCTCTAGTGGTGAAAACTACATTCTGTGCTCACTTTCATGTAAAAGCTCCGTTTCCAGCATTAAACAGTCCATTAGTGTTGAAAACTACATTCTGTGCTCACTTTCATGTAAGAGCCAGGTTTTGGGCATTAAAATGACCTCCCGTGATGAAATCCACATTATGTGCTGAAATTCATGTAAAAGCCACGTTTCCAGCATTAAACAGGCCTCTAGTGGTGAAAACTACATTCTGTGCTCACTTTCATGTAAAAGTGAGGATTTAATCATCAAACAGGCCTCCTGTGATGAAAACTCCATTCTGTGCTGACTTTCATGTAAAGGCAAGGTTTTCAGCATTAAACAGGCCTCTAGTGGTGAAAACTACATTCTGTGCTCACTTTAATGTAAAGGCAAGGTTTTCAGCATTAAACAGGCCTTTTCTGTTGAAAACTACATTCTGTGCTCACTTTCATGTAAGAGCCAGGTTTTGGGCATTAAAATGACCTCCCGTGAAGAAATCCACATTATGTGCTGACTTTTATGTAAAAGCCATGCTTCCAGCATTAAACAGGCCTCTAGTGGTGAAAACTACATTCTGTGCTCACTTTCATGTATAGGCTAGGTTTTCAGCATTAAACAGGCCTTTTTTGTTGAAAACTACATTCTGTGCTCACTCTCATGTAAAAGCAATATTTACAGCATTAAACAGTCCATTAGTGTAAAAACTACATTCTGTGCTTTCTTTCATGTAAAAGCGAGGTTTTAAGCATGAAACAGGCCTTTTGTGATGGAAACTACATTCTGTGCTCACTTTCATGTAAAAGCCAGGTTTTGGATAGTAAACTGACCTCCCGTGATGAAATCCACATTATGTGCTTACTTTCATATAAAAGCCAAGTGTCTAGCATTAAACAGTCCATTAGTGTTGAAAACTACATTCTGTGCTCACTTTCATGTAAAAGCTACGTTTACAGCATTAAACAGTCAATTAGTGTTGAAAACTACATTCTGTGCTCACTTTAATGTAAAGGCAAGGTTTTCAGCATCAAACAGGCCTCCCGTGATGAAAACTCCATTCTGTGCTCACTTTAATGTAAAGGCAAGGTTTTCAGCATCAAACAGGCTTCTCGTGATGGAAACTACATTCTGTGCTTACTTTCATGTAAAAGCCACGTTTCTAGCATTAAACAGGCCTCTAGAAGTGAAAACTCCATTCTGTGTTCACTTTAATGTAAAAGCTACGTTTACAGCATTAAACAGTCCATTAGTGTTGAAAACTACATTATGTGCTTTCTTCCATGTAAAAGCGACGTTTTAAGCATGAAACAGGCCTTTCGTGATAGAAACTACATTCTGTGCTCACTTTCATGTAAAAGCTACGTTTACAGCATTAAACAGGCCTCTAGTGGTGAAAACTATATTCCGTAATCACTTTCATGTAAAAGTGAGGTTTTAAGCATCAACCAGGCCTCCCTTGATGGAAACTACATTCAGTGTTCACTTTCATGTAAAAGCTACGTTTACAGCATTAAACAGTCCATTAGTGTTGAAAACTACATTCTGTGTTCACTTTCATGTAAAAGCTACGTTTACAGCATTAAACAGTCCATTAGTGTTGAAAACTACATTTTGTGCTTTCTTCCATGTAAAAGCGAGGTTTTAAGCATGAAAAAGGCCTTTCGTGATTGAAACTACATTCTGTGCTCACTTTCATGTAAAAGCCAGGTTTTGGGCATTGAAATGACCTCCTGTGATGAAATCCACATTATGTGCTGACTTTCATGTAAAAGCCACGTTTCCAACATTAAACAGGCCTCTAGTGGTGAAAACTACATTCTGTGTTCACTTTAATGTAAAAGCTACGTTTACAGCAAGAAACAGTCCATTAGTGTTGAAAAAAACATTCTGTGCTTTCTTTCATGTAAAAGCGAGGTTTTCAGCATCAAAAAGGCCTCCTGTGATGAAAACTCCATTCCGTGCTCACTTTAATGTAAAGGCAAGGTTTTCAGCATCAACCAGGCTTTTCGTGATGAAAACTACATTCTGTGCCCACTTTCATGTAAGAGCCAGGTTTTGTGCATTAAAATGACCTCCCGTGATGAAATCCATATTATGTGCTGACTTTCATGAAAAAGCCACGTTTCCAGCATTAAACAGGCCTCTAGTGGTGAAAATTACATTCTGTGCTCACTTTCATGTAAAAGCCAGGTTTTGGGCATTGAAATGACCTCCTGTGATGAAATACACATTATGTGCTGACTTTCATGTAAAAGCCACGTTTCCAGCATTGAACAGGCCTCTAGTGGTGAAAACTACATTCTGTGCTCACTTTCATGTAAAAGCTACGTATACAGCATCAAACAGGCTTCTCGTGATGGAAACTACATTCTGTGCTCATTTTAATATAAAAGCCAGGTTTTGGACAGTAAACTGACCTCCCGTGATGAAATCCACATTATGTGCTTACTTTCATGTAAAAGCCACGTTTCTAGCATTAAACAGGCCTCTAGAAGTGAAAACTCCATTCTGTGTTCACTTTAATGTAAAAGCTACGTTTACAGCATTAAACAGTCCATTAGTGTTGAAAACTACATTCTGTGTTCACTTTCATGTAAAAGCTACGTTTACAGCATTAAACAGTCTATTAGTGTTAAAAATTACATTCTGTGCTTTCTTTCATGTAAAAGCGAGGTTTTAAGCATCAAACAGAACTCCCGTGATGAAAACTCCATTCTGTGCTCACTTTAATGTAAAGGCAAGGTTTTCAGCATCAAACAGGCTTTTCGTGATGGAAACTACATTCTGTGTTCACTTTCATGTAAAAGCTACGTTTACAGCATTAAACAGGCCTCTAGTGGTGAAAACTATATTCTGTAATCACTTTCATGTAAAAGTGAGGTTTTAAGCATCAACCAGGCCTCCTTTGATGGAAACTACATTCTGTGTTCACTTTCATGTAAACGCTACGTTTACAGCACTAAACAGTCCATTGGTGTTGAAAACTACATTCTGTGTTCACGTTCATATAAAAGCTACATTTTAGAGCATCAAACAGGCTTCTCGTGATGGAAACTACATTCTGTGCTCACTTTAATGTAAAAGCCAGGTTTTGGACAGTAAACTGACCTCCCGTGATGAAATCCACATTATGTGCTTACTTTCATGTAAAAGCCACGTTCTAGCATTAAAAAGGCCTCTAGAAGTGAAAACTACATTCTGTGCTCACTTTAATGTAAAAGCTACGTTTACAGCATTAAACAGTCCATTAGTGTTGAAAACTAGATTCTGTGCTTTCTTCCATGTAAAAGCGACGTTTTAAGCATGAAACATCCCTTTCGTGATAGAAACTACATTCTGTGCTCACTTTCATGTAAAAGCTACGTTTCCAGCATTAAACAAGCCTATAGTGTTATGAACTACATTTTGTCCTCACTTCCATGTAAAAATGAGGTTTTAAGCATCAAACAGGCCTCCCGTGATGAAAACTCCATTCTGTGCCCAATGTAATGTAAAGGCAAGGTTTTCAGCATCAAACAGGCCTCCTGTGATGAAAACTCCATTCTGTGCTCACTTTAATATAAAGGCAACGTTTTCAGCATCAAACAGGCTTCTCGTGATGGAAACTTCATTCTGTGCTCACTTTAATGTAAAAGCTATGTTTTGGACAGTAAACTGACCTCCCGTGATGAAATCCACATTATGTGCTTACTTTCATGTAAAAGACACGTTTCTAGCATTAAACAGGCCTCTAGAAGTGAAAACTCTATTCTATGTCCACTTTAATGTAAAAGCTACGTTTACAGCATTAAACAGTCCATTAGTGTTGAAAACTACATTCTGTGTTCACTTTCATGTAAAAGCTACGTTTACAGCATTAAACAGTCTATTAGTGTTAAAAATTACATCCTGTGCTTTCTTTCATGTAAAAGCGAGGTTTTAAGCATCAAACAGAACTCCCGTGATGAAAACTCCATTCTGTGCTCACTTTAATGTAAAGGCAAGGTTTTCAGCATCAAACAGGCTTTTCGTGATGGAAACTACATTCTGTGTTCACTTTCATGTAAAAGCTACGTTTACAGCATTAAACAGGCCTCTAGTGGTGAAAACTATATTCTGTAATCACTTTCATGTAAAAGTGAGGTTTTAAGCATCAACCAGGCCTCCCTTGATGGAAACTACATTCTGTGTTCACTTTCATGTAAAAGCTACGTTTACAGCATTAAACAGTCCATTAGTGTTGAAAACTACATTCTGTGTTCACTTTCATGTAAACGCTACGTTTACAGCACTAAACAGGCCTCTAGTGTTGTAAACGACATTCTGTGCTGACTTTCATGTAAAAGTGAGGTTTTAAGAATCAAACAGGCCTCCCGTGATGAAAACTCCATTCTGTGCTCACTTTAATGTAAAGGCAAGGTTTTCAGCATTAAACAGACCTTTTTTGTTGAAAACTACATTCTGTGCTCACTTTCATGTAAGTGCCAGGTTTTGTGAATTAAAATGACCTCCCGTGATGAAATCCACATTATGTGCTGACTTTCATGTAAGAGCCACGTTTCCAGCATTAAACAGGCCTCTAGAAGTGAAAACTCCATTCTGTGTTCACTTTAATGAAAAAGCTACCTTTACAGCTTTAAACAGTCCATTAGTGTTGAAAACTACATTCTGTGCTTTCTTCCATGTAAAAGCGACGTTTTAAGCATGAAACAGGCCTTTCGTGATAGAAACTACATTCTGTGCTCACTTTCATGTAAAAGCTACGTTTCCAGCATTAAACAAGCCTATAGTGTTATGAACTACATTTTGTCCTCACTTCCATGTAAAAATGAGGTTTTAAGCATCAAACAGGCCTCCCGTGATGAAAACTCCATTCTGTGCCCACTGTAATGTAAAGGCAAGGTTTTCAGCATCAAACAGGCCTCCTGTGATGAAAACTCCATTCTGTGCTCACTTTAATATAAAGGCAACGTTTTCAGCATCAAACAGGCTTTCTCGTGATGGAAACTACATTCTGTGCTCACTTTAATGTAAAAGCCAGGTTTTGGACAGTAAACTGACCTCCCGTGATGAAATCCACATTATATGCTTTCTTTCATGTAAAAGCCACGTTTCTAGCATTAAACAGGCCTCTAGAAGTGAAAACTCCATTCTGTGTTCACTTTAATGTAAAAGCTACGTTTACAGCATTAAACAGTCCATTAGTGTTGAAAACTACATTCTGTGCTTTCTTTCATGTAAAAGCGAGGTTTTCAGCATCAAACAGGCCTCCTGTGATGAAAACTCCATTCCGTGCTCACTTTAATGTAAAGGCAAGGTTTTCAGCATCAACCAGGCTTTTCGTGATGAAAACTACATTCTGTGCCCACTTTCATGTAAGAGCCAGGTTTTGTGCATTAAATTGACCTCCCGTGATGAAATCCATATTATGTGCTGACTTTCATGAAAAAGCCACGTTTCCAGCATTAAACAGGCCTCTAGTGGTGAAAATTACATTCTGTGCTCACTTTCATGTAAAAGCCAGGTTTTGGGCATTGAAATGACCTCCTGTGATGAAATACACATTATGTGCTGACTTTCATGTAAAAGCCACGTTTCCAGCATTGAACAGGCCTCTAGTGGTGAAAACTACATTCTGTGCTCACTTTCATGTAAAAGCTACGTATACAGCATCAAACAGGCTTCTCGTGATGGAAACTACATTCTGTGCTCATTTTAATATAAAAGCCAGGTTTTGGACAGTAAACTGACCTCCCGTGATGAAATCCACATTATGTGCTTACTTTCATGTAAAAGCCACGTTTCTAGCATTAAACAGGCCTCTAGAAGTGAAAACTCCATTCTGTGTTCACTTTAATGTAAAAGCTACGTTTACAGCATTAAACAGTCCATTAGTGTTGAAAACTACATTCTGTGTTCACTTTCATGTAAAAGCTACGTTTACAGCATTAAACAGTCTATTAGTGTTAAAAATTACATTCTGTGCTTTCTTTCATGTAAAAGCGAGGTTTTAAGCATCAAACAGAACTCCCGTGATGAAAACTCCATTCTGTGCTCACTTTAATGTAAAGGCAAGGTTTTCAGCATCAAACAGGCTTTTCGTGATGGAAACTACATTCTGTGTTCACTTTCATGTAAAAGCTACGTTTACAGCATTAAACAGGCCTCTAGTGGTGAAAACTATATTCTGTAATCACTTTCATGTAAAAGTGAGGTTTTAAGCATCAACCAGGCCTCCTTTGATGGAAACTACATTCTGTGTTCACTTTCATGTAAACGCTACGTTTACAGCACTAAACAGTCCATTGGTGTTGAAAACTACATTCTGTGTTCACGTTCATATAAAAGCTACATTTTAGAGCATCAAACAGGCTTCTCGTGATGGAAACTACATTCTGTGCTCACTTTAATGTAAAAGCCAGGTTTTGGACAGTAAACTGACCTCCCGTGATGAAATCCACATTATGTGCTTACTTTCATGTAAAAGCCACGTTCTAGCATTAAAAAGGCCTCTAGAAGTGAAAACTACATTCTGTGCTCACTTTAATGTAAAAGCTACGTTTACAGCATTAAACAGTCCATTAGTGTTGAAAACTAGATTCTGTGCTTTCTTCCATGTAAAAGCGACGTTTTAAGCATGAAACATGCCTTTCGTGATAGAAACTACATTCTGTGCTCACTTTCATGTAAAAGCTACGTTTCCAGCATTAAACAAGCCTATAGTGTTATGAACTACATTTTGTCCTCACTTCCATGTAAAAATGAGGTTTTAAGCATCAAACAGGCCTCCCGTGATGAAAACTCCATTCTGTGCCCAATGTAATGTAAAGGCAAGGTTTTCAGCATCAAACAGGCCTCCTGTGATGAAAACTCCATTCTGTGCTCACTTTAATATAAAGGCAACGTTTTCAGCATCAAACAGGCTTCTCGTGATGGAAACTTCATTCTGTGCTCACTTTAATGTAAAAGCTATGTTTTGGACAGTAAACTGACCTCCCGTGATGAAATCCACATTATGTGCTTACTTTCATGTAAAAGCCACGTTTCTAGCATTAAACAGGCCTCTAGAAGTGAAAACTCCATTCTGTGTTCACTTTAATGTAAAAGCTACGTTTACAGCATTAAACACTCCATTAGTGTTGAAAACTATATTCTGTAATCACTTTCATGTAAATGTGAGGTTTTAAGCATCAACCAGGCCTCCTTTGATGGAAACTACATTCTGTGTTCACTTTCATGTAAAAGCTACGTTTACAGCATTCAAACAGTCCATTAGTGTTGAAAACTACATTCTGTGTTCACTTTCATGTAATAGCTACGTTTACAGCACTAAACAGGCCTCTAGTGTTGTAAACGACATTCTGTGCTGACTTTCATGTAAAAGTGAGGTTTTAAGCATCAAACAGGCTTCCCGTGATGAAAACTCCATTCTGTGCTCACTTTAATGTAAAGGCAAGGTTTTCAGCATTAAACAGACCTTTTCTGTTGAAAACTACATTCTGTGCTCACTTTCATGTAAGAGCCAGGTTTTGTGCATTAAAATGACCTCCTGTGATGAAATCCACATTATGTGCTGACTTTCATGTAAAAGCCACGTTTCCAGCATTAAACAGGCCTCTAGTGGTGAAAACTACATTCTGTGCTCACTTTCATGTAAAAGCTACGTATACAGCATCAAACAGGTTTCTCGTGATGGAAACTACATTCTCTGCTCATTTTAATATAAAAGTCAGGTTTTGGACAGTAAACTGACCTCCCGTTATGAAATCCACATTATGTGCTTACTTTCATGTTAAAGCCACGTTTCTAGCATTAAACAGGCCTCTAGAAGTGAAAACTCCATTCTTGTCCACTTCAATGTAAATGCTACATTTACAGCATTAAACAGTCTATTAGTGTTAAAAATTACATTCTGTGCTTTCTTTCATGTAAAAGTGAGGTTTTAAGCATCAAACAGAACTCCCGTAATGAAAACTCCATTCTGTGCTCACTTTAATGTAAAGGCAAGGTTTTCAGCATCAAACAGGCTTCTCGTGATGGAAACTACATTCTGTGTTCACTTTCATGTAAAAGCTACATTTACAGCATCAAACAGGCTTCTCGTGATGGAAACTACATTCTGAGCTCACTTTAATGTAAAAGCCAGGTTTTGGACAGTAAACTGACCTCCCGTGATGAAATCCACATTATGTGCTTACTTTCATGTAAAAGCCACGTTTCTAGCATTAAACAGGCCTCTAGAAGTGAAACCTCCATTCTGTGTTCACTTTAGTGTAAAAGCTACGTTTACAGCATTAAACAGTCCATTAGTGTTGAAAACTACATTCTGTGCTTTCTTCCATGTAAAAGCGACGTTTTAAGCATGAAACAGGACTCTAGTGGTGAAAACTATATTCTGTAATCACTTTCATGTAAAAGTGAGGTTTTAAGCATCAACCAGGCCTCCCTTGATGGAAACTACATTCAGTGTTCACTTTCATGTAAAAGCTACGTTTACAGCATTAAACAGTCCATTAGTGTTGAAAACTACATTCTGTGCTTTCTTCCATGTAAAAGCGACGTTTACAGCACTAAACAGGACTCTACTGTTGTAAACGACATTCTGTGCTGACTTTCATGTAAAAGTGAGGTTTTAAGCATCAAACAGGCCTCCCGTGATAAAAACTCCATTCCGTGCTCACTTTAATGTAAAGGCAAGGTTTTCAGCATCAACCAGGCTTCTCGTGATGGAAACTACATTCTATGTTCACTTTCATGTAAAAGCTACGTTTACAGCATCAAACAGGCTTCTTGTGATGGAAACTACATTCTGTGTTCACTTTCATGTAAAAGCCACGTTTACAGTATTAAACAGTCCATTGGTGTTGAAAACTACATTCTGTGTTCACTTTCATGTAAAAGCTACGTTTACAGCATTAAACAGTCTATTAGTGTTAAAAATTACATTCTGTGCTCTCTTTCATGTAAAAGCGAGGTTTTAAGCATCAAACAGAACTCCCGTGATGAAAACTCCATTCTGTGCTCACTTTAATGTAAAGGCAAGGTTTTCAGTATCAAACAGGCTTCTCGTGATGGAAACTACATTCTGTGTTCACTTTCATGTAAAAGCTACGTTTACAGCATCAAACAGGCTTCTCGTGATAGAAACTACATTCTGTGCTCATTTTCATGTAAAAGCCAGGTTTTGGACAGTAAACTGACCTCCCGTGATGAAATCCACATTATGTGCTTACTTTCATGTAAAAGCCACGTTTCTAGCATTAAACAGGCCTCTAGAAGTGAAAACTCCATTCTGTGTTCACTTTAATGTAAAAGCTACGTTTACAGCATTAAACAGTCCATTAGTGTTGAAAACTACATTCTGTGCTTTCTTCCATGTAAAAGCGACGTTTTAAGCATGAAACAGGCCTTTCGTGATAGAAACTACATTCTGTGCTCACTTTCATGTAAAAGCTACGTTTACAGCATTAAACAGGCCTCTAGTGGTGAAAACTACATTCTGTAATCACTTTCATGTAAAAGTGAGGTTTTAAGCATCAACCAGGCCTCCCTTGATGGAAACTACATTCTGTGTTCACTTTCATGTAAAAGCTACGTTTACAGCATTAAACAGTCCATTAGTGTTGAAAACTACATTCTGTGTTCACTTTCATGTAAACGCTACGTTTACAGCACTAAACAGGCCTCTAGTGTTGTAAACGACATTCTGTGCTGACTTTCATGTAAAAGTGAGGTTTTAAGCATCAAACAGGCCTCCCGTGATGAAAACTCCATTCTGTGCTCACTTTAATGTAAAGGCAAGGTTTTCAGCATTAAACAGACCTTTTTTTGTTGAAAACTACATTCTGTCCTCACTTTCATGTAAGTGCCAGGTTTTGTGCATTAAAATGACCTCCCTTAATGAAATCCACATTATGTGCTGACTTACATGTAAAAGCCACGTTTCCAGCATTAAACAGGCCTCTAGAAGTGAAAACTCCATTCTGTGTTCACTTTAATGAAAAAGCTACCTTTACAGCTTTAAACAGTCAATTAGTGTTGAAAACTACATTCTGTGCTTTCTTCCATGTAAAAGCGACGTTTTAAGCATGAAACAGGCCTCTAGTGGTGAAAACTATATTCTGTAATCACTTTCATGTAAAAGTGAGGTTTTAAGCATCAACCAGGCCTCCCTTGATGGAAACTACATTCTGTGTTCACTTTCATGTAAAAGCTACGTTGACAGCATTAAACAGTCCATTAGTGTTGAAAACTACATTCTGTGTTCACTTTCATGTAAACGCTACGTTTACAGCACTAAACAGGCCTCTAGTGTTGTAAACGACATTCTGTGCTGACTTTCATGTAAAAGTGAGGTTTTAAGCATCAAGCAGGCCTCCCGTGATGAAAACTCCATTCTGTGCTCACTTTAATGTAAAAACCTGCTTTGGGACAGTAAACTGACCTCCCGTGATGAAATCCACATTATGTGCTTACTTTCATGTAAAAGCCACGTTTCTAGCATCAAACGGGCCTCCAGAAGTGAAAACTCCATTCTGTGTTCACTTTAATGTAAAAGCTACGTTTACAGCATTAAACAGTCCATTAGTGTTGAAAACTACATTCTGTGCTTTCTTCCATGTAAAAGCGACGTTTTAAGCATGAAACAGGCCTCTAGTGGTGAAAACTATATTCTGTAATCACTTTCATGTAAAAGTGAGGTTTTAAGCATCAATCAGGCCTCCCTTGATGGAAACTACATTCTGTGTTCACTTTCATGTAAAAGCTACGTTTACATTATTAAACAGTCCATTAGTGTTGAAACTACATTCTGTGTTCACTTTCATGTAAAAGCTACGTTTACAGCATTAAACAGTCCATTAGTGTTGAAAACTACATTCTGTGTTCACTTTCATGTAAAAGCTACGTTTACAGCATTAAACAGTCCATTAGTGTTGAAAACTACATTCTGTGTTTTCTTCCATGTAAAAGCGACGTTTTAAGCATGAAACAGGCCTTTCGTGATAGAAACTACATTCTGTGCTCTCTTTCATGTAAAAGCTACGTTTACAGCATTAAACAGGCCTCTAGTGGTGAAAACTGTATTCTGTAATCACTTTCATGTAAAAGTGAGGTTTTAAGCATCAACCAGGCCTCCCTTGATGGAAACTACATTCTGTGTTCACTTTCATGTAAAAGCTACGTTTACAGCATTAAACAGTCCATTAGTGTTGAAACTACATTCTGTGTTCACTTTCATGTAAAAGCTACGTTTACAGCATTAAACAGTCTATTAGTGTTAAAAATTACATTCTGTGCTTTCTTTCATGTAAAAGCGAGGTTTTAAGCATCAAACAGGCCTCCCGTGATGAAAACTCCATTCTGTACTCACTTTAATGTAAAGGCAAGGTTTTCAGCATTAAACAGACCTTTTTTGTTGAAAACTACATTCTGTGCTCACTTTCATGTAAGTGCCAGGTTTTGTGCATTAAAATGACCTCCAATGATGAAATCCACATTATGTGCTGACTTTCATGTAAAAGCCACGTTTCCAGCATTAAACAGGCCTCTGGTGGTGAAAACTACATTCTGTGCTCACTTTCATGTAAAAGCTACGTTTACAGCATTAAACAGTCCATTAGTGTTGAAAACTACATTCTGTGCTCATTTTCATGTAAAAGTGAGTTTTTAAGCATCAAGCAGGCCTCCCGTGATGAAAACTCCATTCTGTGCTCACTTTAATGTAAAAACCAGCTTTGGGACAGTAAACTGACCTCCCGTGATGAAATCCACATTATGTGCTTACTTTCATGTAAAAGCCACGTGTCTAGCATTAAACAGGCATCTAGAAGTGAAAACTCCATTCTGTGTTCACTTTAATGTAAAAGCTACGTTTACAGCATTAAACAGTCCATTAGTGTTGAAAACTACATTCTGTGTTCACTTTCATGTAAAAGCTACGTTTACAGCATTAAACAGTCCATTAGTGTTAAAAATTACATTCTGTGCTTTCTTTCATGTAAAAGCGAGGTTTTAAGCATCAAACAGAACTCCCGTGATGAAAACTCCATTCTGTGCTCACTTTAATGTAAAGGCAAGATTTTCAGCATTAAACAGGCTTCTCGTGATGGAAACTACATTCTGTGTTCACTTTCATGTAAAAGCTACATTTTAGAGCATCAAACAGGCTTCTCGTGATGGAAACTACATTCTGTGCTCACTTTAATGTAAAA
The DNA here is from genome assembly GCA_947000775.1 of Pterois miles. NCBI lineage: Eukaryota > Metazoa > Chordata > Actinopteri > Perciformes > Scorpaenidae > Pterois > Pterois miles. The sequence continues at coordinate 3,653,578 of CAMQGK010000416.1, read as the reverse complement.
GCCAGGTTTTGGACGGTAAACTGACCTCCCTTGATGAAATCCACATTATGTGCTTACTTTCATGTAAAAGCCACGTTTCTAGCATTAAACAGGCATCTAGAAGTGAAAACTCCATTCTGTGTTCACTTTAATGTAAAAGCTACGTTTACAGCATTAAACAGTCCATTAGTGTTGAAAACTACATTCTGTGCTCATTTTCATGTAAAAGTGAGGTTTTAAGCATCAAACAGGCCTCCCGTGATGAAAACTCCATTCTGTGCTCACTTTAATGTAAAAACCAGCTTTGGGACAGTAAACTGACCTCCCGTGATGAAATCCACATTATGTGCTTACTTTCATGTAAAAGCCACCTGTCTAGCATTAAACAGGCATCTAGAAGTGAAAACTCAATTCTGTGCTCACTTTAATGTAAAGGCAAGATTTTCAGCATTAAACAGGCTTCTCGTGATGGAAACTACTTTCTGTGTTCACTTTCATGTAAAAGCTACATTTTAGAGCATCAAACAGGCCTCCCGTGATGAAAACTCCATTCTGTGCTCACTTTAATGTAAAAACCTGCTTTGGGACAGTAAACTGACCTCCCGTGATGAAATCCACATTATGTGCTTACTTTCATGTAAAAGCCACGTTTCTAGCATCAAACGGGCCTCCAGAAGTGAAAACTCCATTCTGTGTTCACTTTAATGTAAAAGCTACGTTTACAGCATTAAACAGTCCATTAGTGTTGAAAACTATATTCTGTGCTTTCTTCCATGTAAAAGCGACGTTTTAAGCATGAAACAGGCCTCTAGTGGTGAAAACTATATTCTGTAATCACTTTCATGTAAAAGTGAGGTTTTAAGCATCAATCAGGCCTCCCTTGATGGAAACTACATTCTGTGTTCACTTTCATGTAAAAGCTACGTTTACATTATTAAACAGTCCATTAGTGTTGAAACTACATTCTGTGTTCACTTTCATGTAAAAGCTACGTTTACAGCATTAAACAGTCCATTAGTGTTGAAAACTACATTCTGTGTTCACTTTCATGTAAAAGCTACGTTTACAGCATTAAACAGTCCATTAGTGTTGAAAACTACATTCTGTGCTTTCTTCCATGTAAAAGCGACGTTTTAAGCATGAAACAGGCCTTTCGTGATAGAAACTACATTCTGTGCTCTCTTTCATGTAAAAGCTACGTTTACAGCATTAAACAGGCCTCTAGTGGTGAAAACTGTATTCTGTAATCACTTTCATGTAAAAGTGAGGTTTTAAGCATCAACCAGGCCTCCCTTGATGGAAACTCCATTCTGTGTTCACTTTCATGTAAAAGCTACGTTTACAGCATTAAACAGTCCATTAGTGTTGAAACTACATTCTGTGTTCACTTTCATGTAAAAGCTACGTTTACAGCATTAAACAGTCTATTAGTGTTAAAAATTACATTCTGTGCTTTCTTTCATGTAAAAGCGAGGTTTTAAGCATCAAACAGGCCTCCCGTGATGAAAACTCCATTCTGTACTCACTTTAATGTAAAGGCAAGGTTTTCAGCATTAAACAGACCTTTTTTGTTGAAAACTACATTCTGTGCTCACTTTCACGTAAGTGCCAGGTTTTGTGCATTAAAATGACCTCCAATGATGAAATCCACATTATGTGCTGACTTTCATGTAAAAGCCACGTTTCCAGCATTAAACAGGCCTCTGGTGGTGAAAACTACATTCTGTGCTCACTTTCATGTAAAAGCTACGTTTACAGCATTAAACAGTCCATTAGTGTTGAAAACTACATTCTGTGCTCATTTTCATGTAAAAGTGAGGTTTTAAGCATCAAGCAGGCCTCCCGTGATGAAAACTCCATTCTGTGCTCACTTTAATGTAAAAACCAGCTTTGGGACAGTAAACTGACCTCCCGTGATGAAATCCACATTATGTGCTTACTTTCATGTAAAAGCCACGTGTCTAGCATTAAACAGGCATCTAGAAGTGAAAACTCCATTCTGTGTTCACTTTCATGTAAAAGCTACGTTTACAGCATTAAACAGTCCATTAGTGTTAAAAATTACATTCTGTGCTTTCTTTCATGTAAAAGCTAGGTTTTAAGCATCAAACAGAACTCCCGTGATGAAAACTCCATTCTGTGCTCACTTTAATGTAAAGGCAAGATTTTCAGCATTAAACAGGCTTCTCGTGATGGAAACTACATTCTGTGTTCACTTTCATGTAAAAGCTACATTTTAGAGCATCAAACAGGCTTCTCGTGATGAAAACTACATTCTGTGCTCACTTTAATGTAATAAAGCCAGGTTTTGGACAGTTAACTGACCTCCCGTGATGAAATCCACATTATGTGCTTACTTTCATGTAAAAGCCACGTTTCTAGCATTAAACGGGCCTCTAGAAGTGAAAACTCCATTCTGTGTTCACTTTAATGTAAAAGCTACGTTTACAGCATTAAACAGTCCATTAGTGTTGAAAACTACATTCTGTGCTTTCTTCCATGTAAAAGCGACGTTTTAAGCATGAAACAGGTCTTTCGTGATAGAAACTACATTCTGTGCTCACTTTCATGTAAAAGCTATGTTTCCAGCATTAAACAAGCCTATAGTGTTATGAACTACATTTTGTCCTCACTTCCATGTAAAAATGAGGTTTTAAGCATCAAACAGGCCTCCCGTGATGAAAACTCCATTCTGTGCCCACTGTAATGTAAAGGCAAGGTTTTCAGCATCAAACAGGCCTCCTGTGATGAAAACTCCATTCTGTGCTCACTTTAATGTAAAGGCAAGGTTTTCAGCATTAAACAGACCTTTTTTGTTGAAAACTACATTCTGTGCTCACTTTCATGTAAGGGCCAGGTTTTGTGCATTAAAATGACCTCCCGTGATGAAATCCACATTATGTGCTGACTTTCATGTAAAAGCCACGTTTCCAGCATTAAACAGTCCTTTAGTGTTGAAAACTACATTCTGTGCTCATTTTCATATAAAAGTGAGGTTTTAAGCATCAAGCAGGCCTCCCGTGATGAAAACACCATTCTGTGCTCACTTTAATGTAAAAACCAGCTTTGGGACAGTAAACTGACCTCCCGTGATGAAATCCACATTATGTGCTTACTTTCATGTAAAAGCCACGTGTCTAGCATTAAACAGGCATCTAGAAGTGAAAACTCCATTCTGTGTTCACTTTAATGTAAAAGCTACGTTTACAGCATTAAACAGTCTATTAGTGTTAAAAATTACATTCTGTGCTTTCTTTCATGTAAAAGCGACGTTTTAAGCATCAAACAGAACTGCCGTGATGAAAACTCCATTCTGTGCTCACTTTAATGTAAAGGCAAGGTTTTCAGCATCAAACAGGCTTCTCGTGATGGAAACTACGTTCTGTGTTCACTTTCATGTAAAAGCTACATTTACAGCATCAAACAGGCTTCTCGTGATGGAAACTATATTCTGTGCTCACTTTAATGTAAAAGCCAGGTTTTGGACAGTAAACTGACCTCCCGTGATGAAATCCACATTATGTGCTTACTTTCATGTAAAAGCCACGTTTCTAGCATTAAACAGGCCTCTAGAAGTGAAAACTCCATTCTGTGTTCACTTTAATGTAAAAGCTACGTTTACAGCATTAAACAGTCCATTAGTGTTGAAAACTACATTCTGTGCTTTCTTCCATGTAAAAGCGACGTTTTAAGCATGAAACAGGCCTTTCGTGATGGAAACTAAATTCTGTTCTCACTTTCATGTAAAAGCTACGTTTACAGCATTAAACAGTCCATTAGTGTTGAAAACTACATTCTGTGTTCACTTTCATGTAAAAGCTACGTTTACAGCATTAAACAGTCCATTAGTGTTGAAAACTACATTCTGTGCTTTCTTCCATGTAAAAGCGACGTTTTAAGCATCAACCAGGCCTCCCGTGATGAAAACTCCATTCTGTGCTCACTTTAATGTAAAGGCAAGGTTTTCAGCATTAAACAGTCCATTAGTGTTGAAAACTACATTCTGTGTTCACTTTCATGTAAACGCTACGTTTACAGCACTAAACAGGCCTCTAGTGTTGTAAACGACATTCTGTGCTGACTTTCATGTAAAAGTGAGGTTTTAAGCATCAAACAGGCCTCCCGTGATGAAAACTCCATTCTGTGCTCACTTTAATGTAAAGGCAAGGTTTTCAGCATTAAACAGACCTTTTTTGTTGAAAACTCCATTCTGTGCTCACTTTCATGTAAGGGCCAGGTTTTGTGCATTAAAATGACCTCCCGTGATGAAATCCACATTATGTGCTTACTTTCATGTAAAAGCCACGTGTCTAGCATTAAACAGGCATCTAGAAGTGAAAACTCCATTCTGTGTTCACTTTAATGTAAAAGCTACGTTTACAGCATTAAACAGTCTATTAGTGTTAAAAATTACATTCTGTGCTTTCTTTCATGTAAAAGCGACGTTTTAAGCATCAAACAGAACTGCCGTGATGAAAACTCCATTCTGTGCTCACTTTAATGTAAAGGCAAGGTTTTCAGCATCAAACAGGCTTCTCGTGATGGAAACTACGTTCTGTGTTCACTTTCATGTAAAAGCTACATTTACAGCATCAAACAGGCCTCCCGTGATGAAAATTCCATTCTGTGCTCACTTTAATGTAAAAACCAGCTTTGGGACAGTAAACTGACCTCCCGTGATGAAATCCACATTATGTGCTTACTTTCATGTAAAAGCCACGTGTCTAGCATTAAACAGGCATCTAGAAGTGAAAACTCCATTCTGTGTTCACTTTAATGTAAAAGCTACGTTTACAGCATTAAACAGTCCATTAGTGTTGAAAACTACATTCTGTGCTTTCTTCCATGTAAAAGCGACGTTTTAAGCATGAAACAGGTCTTTCGTGATAGAAACTACATTCTGTGCTCACTTTCATGTAAAAGCTACGTTTCCAGCATTAAACAAGCCTATAGTGTTATGAACTACATTTTGTCCTCACTTCCATGTAAAAATGAGGTTTTAAGCATCAAACAGGCCTCCCGTGATGAAAACTCCATTCTGTGCCCACTGTAATGTAAAGGCAAGGTTTTCAGCATTAAACAGACCTTTATTGTTGAAAACTCCATTCTGTGCTCACTTTAATATGAAGGCAAAGTTTTCAGCATCAAACAGGCTTCTTGTGATGGAAACTACATTCTGTGCTCACTTTAATGTAAAAGCAAGGTTTTGGACAGTAAACTGACCTCCCGTGATGAAATCCACATTATGTGTTCACTTTAATGTGAAAGCTACGTTTACAGCATTAAACAGTCCATTAGTGTTGAAAACTACATTCTGTGCTTTCTTCCATGTAAAAGCGACGTTTTAAGCATGAAACAGGCCTTTCGTGATAGAAACTACATTCTGTGCTCACTTTCATGTAAAAGCTACGTTTACAGCATTAAACAGGCCTCTAGTGGTGAAAACTGTATTCTGTAATCACTTTCATGTAAAAGTGAGGTTTTAAGCATCAACCAGGCCTCCCTTGATGGAAACTACATTCTGTGTCCACTTTCATGTAAAAGCTACGTTTACAGCATTAAACAGTCCATTAGTGTTGAAAACTACATTCTGTGTTCACTTTCATGTAAACGCTACGTTTACAGCACTAAACAGGCCTCTAAGTGTTGTAAACGACATTCTGTGCTGACTTTCATGTAAAAGTGAGGTTTTAAGCCTCAAACAGGCCTCCCGTGATGAAAACTCCATTCTGTGCTCACTTTAATGTAAAGGCAAGGTTTTCAGCATTAAACAGACCTTTTTTGTTGAAAACTACATTCTGTGCTCACTTTCATGTAAGTGCCAGGTTTTGTGCATTAAAATGACCTCCCGTGATGAAATCCACATTATGTGCTGACTTTCATGTAAAAGCCACGTTTCCAGCATTAAACAGGCCTCTAGTGGTGAAAACTACATTCTGTGCTCAATTTCATGTAAAAGCTACGTTTACAGCATTAAACAGTCCATTAGTGTTGAAAACTACATTCTGTGCTCATTTTCATGTAAAAGTGAGGTTTTAAGCATCAAGCAGGCCTCCCGTGATGAAAACTCCATTCTGTGCTCACTTTAATGTAAAAACCAGCTTTGGGACAGTAAACTGACCTCCCGTGATGAAATCCACATTATGTGCTTACTTTCATGTAAAAGCCACGTGTCTAGCATTAGCATTAAACAGGCATCTAGAAGTGAAAACTCCATTCTGTGTTCACTTTAATGTAAAAGCTACGTTTACAGCATTAAACAGTCCATTAGTGTTGAAAACTACATTCTGTGCTTTCTTTCATGTAAAAGCGAGGTTTTAAGCATCAAACAGAACTCCCGTGATGAAAACTCCATTCTGTGCTCACTTTAATGTAAAGGCAAGATTTTCAGCATTAAACAGGCTTCTCGTGATGGAAACTACATTCTGTGTTCACTTTCATGTAAAAGCTACATTTTAGAGCATCAAACAGGCTTCTCGTGATGAAAACTACATTCTGTGCTCACTTTAATGTAAAAGCCAGGTTTTGGACAGTAAACTGACCTCCCGTGATGAAATCCACATTATGTGCTTACTTTCATGTAAAAGCCACGTTTCTAGCATTAAACAGGCCTCTAGAAGTGAAAACTACATTCTGTTCTCACTTTCATGTAAAAGCTACGTTTACAGAATTAAACAGTCCATTAGTGTTGAAAACTACATTCTGTGCTTTCTTCCATGTAAAAGCGACGTTTTAAGCATGAAACAGGCCTTTCGTGATAGAAACTACATTCTGTGCTCACTTTCATGTAAACGCTACGTTTACAGCACTAAACAGGTCTCTAGTGTTGTAAACGACATTCTGTGCTGACTTTCATGTAAAAGTGAGGTTTTAAGCATCAAACAGGCCTCCTGTGATGAAAACTCCATTCTGTGCTCACTTTAATGTAAAGGCAAGGTTTTCAGCATTAAACAGACCGTTTTTGTTGAAAACTACATTCTGTGCTCACTTTCATGTAAGTGCCAGGTTTTGTGCATTAAAATGACCTCCCGTGATGAAATCCACATTATGTGCTGACTTTCATGTAAAAGCCACGTTTCCAGCATTAAACAGGCCTCTAGTGGTGAAAACTACATTCTGTGCTCACTTTCATGTAAAAGCCACGTTTCCAGCATTAAACAGGCCTCTAGTGGTGAAAACTACATTCTGTGCTCACTTTCATGTAAAAGCTACGTTTACAGCATTAAACAGTCCATTAGTGTTGAAAACTACATTCTGTGCTCATTTTCATGTAAAAGTGAGGTTTTAAGCATCAAGCAGGCCTCCCGTGATGAAAACTCCATTCTGTGCTCACTTTAATGTAAAAACCAGCTTTGGGACAGTAAACTGACCTCCCGTGATGAAATCCACATTATGTGCTTACTTTCATGTAAAAGCCACGTGTCTACCATTAGCATTAAACAGGCATCTAGAAGTGAAAACTCCATTCTGTGTTCACTTTAATGTAAAAGCTACGTTTACAGCATTAAACAGTCCATTAGTGTTGAAAACTACATTCTGTGCTTTCTTTCATGTAAAAGCGACGTTTTAAGCATCAAACAGAACTCCCGTGATGAAAACTCCATTCTGTGCTCACTTTAATGTAAAGGCAAGATTTTCAGCATTAAACAGGCTTCTCGTGATGGAAACTACATTCTGTGTTCACTTTCATGTAAAAGCTACATTTTAGAGCATCAAACAGGCTTCTCGTGATGAAAACTACATTCTGTGCTCACTTTAATGTAAAAGCCAGGTTTTGGACAGTAAACTGACCTCCCGTGATGAAATCCACATTATGTGCTTACTTTCATGTAAAAGCCACGTGTCTAGCATTAGCATTAAACAGGCATCTAGAAGTGAAAACTCCATTCTGTGTTCACTTTAATGTAAAAGCTACGTTTACAGCATTAAACAGTCCATTAGTGTTGAAAACTACATTCTGTGCTTTCTTTCATGTAAAAGCGAGGTTTTAAGCATCAAACAGAACTCCCGTGATGAAAACTCCATTCTGTGCTCATTTTCATGTAAAAGTGAGGTTTTAAGCATCAAGCAGGCCTCCCGTGATGAAAACTCCATTCTGTGCTCACTTTAATGTAAAAACCAGCTTTGGGACAGTAAACTGACCTCCCGTGATGAAATCCACATTATGTGCTTACTTTCATGTAAAAGCCACGTGTCTAGCATTAGCATTAAACAGGCATCTAGAAGTGAAAACTCCATTCTGTGTTCACTTTAATGTAAAAGCTACGTTTACAGCATTAAACAGTCCATTAGTGTTGAAAACTACATTCTGTGCTTTCTTCCATGTAAAAGCGACGTTTTAAGCATGAAACAGGCCTCTAGTGGTAAAAACTATATTCTGTAATCACTTTCATGTAAAAGTGAGGTTTTAAGCATCAATCAGGCCTCCCTTGATGTAAACTACATTCTGTGTTCACTTTCATGTAAAAGCTACGTTTACAGCATTAAACAGTCCATTAGTGTTGAAACTACATTCTGTGTTAACTATCATGTAAAAGCTACGTTTACAGCATTAAACAGTCTATTAGTGTTAAAAATTACATTCTGTGCTTTCTTTCATGTAAAACCGAGGTTTTAAGCATCAAACAGAACTCCCGTGATGAAAACTCCATTCTGTGCTCACTTTAATGTAAAGGCAAGGTTTTCAGCATCAAACAGGCTTCTCGTGATGGAAACTACATTCTGTGTTCACTTTCATGTAAAAGCTACATTTACAGCATCAAACAGGCTTCTCGTGATGGAAACTACATTCTGTGCTCACTTTAATGTAAAAGCCAGGTTTTGGACAGTAAACTGACCTCCCGTGATGAAATCCACATTATGTGCTTACTTTCATGTAAAAGCCACGTGTCTAGCATTAAACAGGCATATAGAAGTGAAAACTCCATTCTGTGTTCACTTTAATGTAAAAGCTACGTTTACAGCATTAAACAGTCCATTAGTGTTGAAAACTACATTCTGTGCTTTCTTCCATGTAAAAGCGACGTTTTAAGCATCAAACAGAACTCCAGTGATGAAAACTCCATTCTGTGCTCACTTTAATGTAAGGGCAAGATTTTCAGCATTAAACAGGCTTCTCGTGATGGAAAATAAATTCTGTGCTCACTCTCATGTAAAAGCTACGTTTACAGCATTAAACAGTCCATTGGTGTTGAAAACTACATTCTGTGTTCACTTTCATGTAAAAGCTACGTTTACAGCATTAAACAGTCTATTAGTGTTAAAAATTACATTCTGTGCTTTCTTTCATGTAAAAGCGAGGTTTTAAGCATCAAACAGAACTCCCGTGATTAAAACTCCATTCTGTGCTCACTTTAATGTAAAGGCAAGGTTTTCAGCATCAAACAGGCTTCTCGTGATGGAAACTACATTCTGTGCTCACTTTAATGTAAAAGCCAGGTTTTGGACAGTAAACTGACCTCCCGTGATGAAATCCACATTATGTGCTTACTTTCATGTAAAAGCCACGTTTCTAGCATTAAACAGGCCTCTAGAAGTGAAAACTCCATTCTGTGTTCACTTTAATGTAAAAGCTACGTTTACAGCATTAAACAGTCCATTAGTGTTGAAAACTACATTCTGTGCTTTCTTCCATGTAAAAGCGACGTTTTAAGCATGAAACAGGCCTTTCGTGATAGAAACTACATTCTGTGCTCACTTTCATGTAAAAGCCAGGTTTTGGACAGTAAACAGACCTCCCGTGATGAAATCCACATTAGGTGCTTACTTTCATGTAAAAGCCACGTTTCTAGCATTAAAACAGGCCTCTAGAAGTGAAAACTCCATTCTGTGTTCACTTTAATGTAAAGGCAAGATTTTCAGCATCAAACAGGCTTCTCGTGATGGAAACTACATTCTGTGTTCACTTTCATGTAAAAGCTACGTTTACAGCATTAAACAGTCCATTAGTGTTGAAAACTACATTCTGTGTTCACTTTCATGTAAACGCTACGTTTACAGCACTAAACAGGCCTCTAGTGTTGTAAACGACATTCTGTGCTGACTTTCATGTAAAAGTGATGTTTTAAGCATCAACCAGGCCTCCCTTGATGGAAACTACATTCTGTGTTCACTTTCATGTAAAAGCTACGTTTACAGCATTAAACAGTGCTCTAATGTTGAAAACTACGTTCTGTGCTTACTTTCATGTAAAAGCTACGTTTACACCATCAAACTGGCCTCCCCTGATGAAATCCACACTATATGCTTATTTTCATGTAAAAGCTAAGTTTACAGCATTAAACAGTGCTCTAGTGTTGAAAACTACATTCTGTGCTTACTTTCATGTAAACGCAAGATTTTCATCATAAAACAGTGCTCTTGTGTTGAAAACTACATTCTGTGCTTACTTTCATGTAAAAGCAAGGTTTACACTATCAAACTGGCCTCCCGTGATGACAACGACATTCTGTGTTGACTTTAATGTAAAATGTATGTTTCCAGCATTAAACCGTGCTGTTGTGTTGAAAACTACATTCAGTGCTTACTTTCATGTAAAAGCAACGTTTACACCATCAAACATGCCTCCCGTGATGAAAACTACATTCTTTTGTCACTTTCTTATAAAAGCCAGGTTTTGGCAGTAAACTGGCCTCCCCTGATGAAATCCACACTATATGCTTATTTTCATGTAAAAGCAACGTTTCCTGCATTAAACAGTGCTCTAATGTTGAAAACTACGTTCTGTGCTTACTTTCATGTAAAAGCTCCGTTTACACCATCAAACTGGCCTCCCGTGATGAAATCCACATTATATGCTAACTTTCATGTAAAAGCTATGTTTACACCATTAAACAGGCCTCCCGTGATGAAAACTACATTCTGATGTCACTTTCATGTAAAAGCCAGGTTTTGGGCAGTAAACAGGCCTCCCGTGATGAAATACACATTGTATGCTTAGTTTCATGTAAAAGCTATGTTTCCAGCATCAAACAGGCCTCCTGTGATGAAATCCACATTATATGCTTACTTTCATGTAAAAGCTACGTTTACAGCATTAAACAGTGCTCTAATGTTGAAAACTACATTCTGTTGTCACTTTCATGTAAAAGCCAGGTTTTGGCAGTAAACTGGCCTCCCCTGATGAAATCCACACTATGTGCTTATTTTCATGTAAAAGCAACGTTTCCAGCATGAAACAGTGCTCTAATGTTGAAAACTACATTCTGTGCTTACTTTCATGTAAAAGCTACGTTTACACCATCAAACTGGCCTCCTGTGATGAAATCCACATTATATGCTTACTTTCATGTAAAAGCTATGTTTACACCATTAAACAGGCCTCCCGTGATGAAAACTACATTCTGTTGTCACTTTCATGTAAAAGCCAGGCTTTGGTCTGTAAACTGACCTCCCGTGATGAAATCCACATTATCTGCTGAGTTTCATGTAAAAGCTACGTTTACACCATCAAACAGGCCTTCTGTGATGAAATCCACATTATATGCTTACTTTCATGTAAAAGCTACGTTTACAGCATTAAACAGGCCTCCCGTGATGAAAACTACATTCTGTGGTGACTTTAATGTAAAATCTATGTTTCCAGCATTAAACCGTGCTGTTGTGTTGATAACTACATTCTGTGCTTACTTTCATGTAAAAGCAACGTTTACACTATCAAACTGGCCTCTAGTGTTGTAAACTACATTCTGTGTTCACTTTCATGTAAAAGCCAGGTTTTGGCAGTAAACTGGCCTCCCCTGATGAAATCCACACTATATGCTTATTTTCATGTAAAAGAAACGTTTCCAGCATTAAACAGTACTCTAGTGTTGAAAACTACGTTCTGTGCTAACTTTCATGTAAAAGCTACGTTTAAACCATCAAACAGGCCTTCTGTGATGAAATCCACATTATATGCTTACTTTCATGTAAAAGCTACGTTTACAGCATTAAACAGGCCTCCCGTGATGAAAACTACATCCTGTGGTGACTTTAATGTAAAATCTATGTTTCCAGCATTAAACCGTGCTGTTGTGTTGATAACTACATTCTGTGCTTACTTTCATGTAAAAGCAACGTTTACACTATCAAACTGGCCTCTAGTGTTGTAAACTACATTCTGTTGTCACTTTCATGGATAAGCCAGGTTTTGGCAGTAAACTGGCCTCCCCTGATGAAATCCACACTATATGCTTATTTTCATGTAAAAGCAACGTTTCCAGCATTAAACAGTGCTTTAATGTTGAAAACTACGTTCTGTGCTTACTTTCATGTAAAAGCTACGTTTACACCATCAAACTGGCCTCCCGTGATGAAATCCACATTATATGCTTACTTTCATGTAAAAGCTACATTTACAGCATTAAACAGGCCTCCCGTGATGAAAACTACATTCTGTGGTGACTTTAATGTAAAATCTATGTTTCCAACATTAAACCGTGCTGTTGTGTTGAAAACTACATTCTGTGCTTAATTTCATGTAAAAGCTACGTTTACACCATCAAACTGACCTCCCGTGATGAAAACTACATTCTGATGTCACTTTCATGTAAAAGCCAGGTTTTGGGCAGTAAACAAGCCTCCCGTGATGAAATACACATTGTATGCTTAGTTTCATGTAAAAGCTATGTTTCCAGCATCAAACAGGCCTCCCGTGATGAAATCCACACTATATGCTTATTTTCATGTAAAAGCCAGGTTTTGGGCAGTAAACTGGCCTCCCCTGATGAAATCCACACTATATGCTTATTTTCATGTAAAAGCAACGTTTCCAGCATTAAACAGTGCTTTAATGTTGAAAACTACATTCTGTGCTTACTTTCATGTAAAAGCTACGTTTACACCATCAAACAGGCCTTCTGTGATGAAATCCACATTATATGCTTACTTTCATATAAAAGCTACGTTTACACTATCAAACATGCCTCCCGTGATGAAAACTACATTCTTTTGTCACTTTCATGTAAAAGCCAGGTTTTGGCAGTAAACTGGCCTCCCCTGATGAAATCCGCACTATATGCTTATTTTCATGTAAAAACAACGTTTCCCGCATTAAACAGTGTTCTAATGTTGAAAACTACGTTCTGTGCTTTCTTTCATGTAAAAGCTACGTTTACAGCATTAAACAGGCCTCCCGTGATGAAAACTACATCCTGTGGTGACTTTAATGTAAAATCTATGTTTCCAGCATTAAACCGTGCTGCTGTGTTGATAATTACATTCTGTGCTTACTTTCATGTAAAAGCAACGTTTACACTATCAAACTGGCCTCTAGTGTTGTAAACTACATTCTGTTGTCACTTTCATGGATAAGCCAGGTTTTGGCAGTAAACTGGCCTCCCCTGATGAAATCCACACTATATGCTTATTTTCATGTAAAAGCAACGTTTCCAGCATGAAACAGTGCTCTAATGTTGAAAACTACATTCTGTGCTTACTTTCATGTAAAAGCTACGTTTACACCATCAAACTGGCCTCCTGTGATGAAATCCACATTATATGCTTACTTTCATGTAAAAGCCAGGTTTTGGGCAGTAAACAGGCCTCCCGTGATGAAAACTACATTCTGTTGTCACTTTCATGTAAAAGCCAGGTTTTGGGCAGTAAACAAGCCTCCCGTGATGAAATCCACATTATATGCTTACTTTCATGTAAAAGCCAGGTTTTGGGCAGTAAACAGGCCTCCCGTGATGAAAACTACATTCTGTTGTCACTTTCATGTAAAAGCCAGGTTTTGGGCAGTAAACAAGCCTCCCGTGATGAAATCCACACTATATGCTTATTTTCATGTAAAAGCAACGTTTCCAGCATTAAACAGTGCTTTAATGTTGAAAACTACGTTCTGTGCTTACTTTCATGTAAAAGCTACGTTTACACCATCAAACTGGCCTCCCGTGATGAAATCCACATTATATGCTTACTTTCATGTAAAAGCTAAATTTACAGCATTAAACAGGCCTCCCGTGATGAAAACTACATTCTGTGGTGACTTTAATGTAAAATCTATGTTTCCAACATTAAACCGTGCTGTTGTGTTGAAAACTACATTCTGTGCTTAATTTCATGTAAAAGCTACGTTTACACCATCAAACTGACCTCCCGTGATGAAAACTACATTCTGATGTCACTTTCATGTAAAAGCCAGGTTTTGGGCAGTAAACAAGCCTCCCGTGATGAAATACACATTGTATGCTTAGTTTCATGTAAAAGCTATGTTTCCAGCATCAAACAGGCCTCCCGTGATGAAATCCACACTATATGCTTATTTTCATGTAAAAGCCAGGTTTTGGGCAGTAAACTGGCCTCCCCTGATGAAATCCACACTATATGCTTATTTTCATGTAAAAACAACGTTTCCCGCATTAAACAGTGTTCTAATGTTGAAAACTACGTTCTGTGCTTTCTTTCATGTAAAAGCTACGTTTAAAACATCAAACTGGCCTCCTGTGATGAAATCCACATTATATGCTTACTTTCATGTAAAAGTTACCTTTACACCATCAAACATGCCTCCCGTGATGAAAACTACATTTCTTTTGTCACTTTCATGTAAAAGCCAGGTTATGGCAGTAAACTGGCCTCCCCTGATGAAATCCACACTATATGCTTATTTTCATGTAAAAGCAACGTTTCCAGCATTAAACAGTGCTCTAGTGTTGAAAACTACATTCTGTGCTTACTTTCATGTAAAGGCAAGGTTTTCATCATAAAACAGTGCTCTTGTGTTGAAAACTACATTCTGTGCTTACTTTCATGTAAAAGCAAGGTTTACACTATCACACTGGCCTCTCGTGATGACAACGACATTCTGTGTTGACTTTAATGTAAAATGTATGTTTCCAGCATTAAACCGTGCTGTTGTTTTGAAAACTACATTCAGTGCTTACTTTCATGTAAAAGCAACGTTTCCAGCATTAAACAGTGCTCTAATGTTAAAAACTACGTTCTGTGCTTACTTTCATGTAAAAGCTCCGTTTACACCATCAAACTGACCTCCCGTGATGAAATCCACATTATATGCTAACTTTCATGTAAAAGCTATGTTTACACCATTAAACAGGCCTCCCGTGATGAAAACTACATTCTGATGTCACTTTCATGTAAAAGCCAGGTTTTGGGCAGTAAACAGGCCTCCCGTGATGAAATACACATTGTATGCTTAGTTTCATGTAAAAGCTATGTTTACACCATTAAACAGGCCTCCCGTGATGAAAACTACATTCTGATGTCACTTTCATGTAAAAGCCAGGTTTTGGGCAGTAAACAGGCCTCCCGTGATGAAAACTACATTCTGTTGTCACTTTCATGTAAAAGCCAGGCTTTGGTCTGTAAACTGACCTCCCGTGATGAAATCCACATTATCTGCTTAGTTTCATGTAAACGCTATGTTTCCAGCATTAAACCGTGCTGTTGTGTTGAAAACCACATTCAGTGCTTACTTTCATGTAAAAGCATCGTTTACACTATCAAACTGGCCTCTAGTGTTGTAAACTACATTCTGTTGTCACTTTCATGAAAAAGCCAGGTTTTGGGCAGTAAACAAGCCTCTAGTGATGAAATACACATTGTATGCTTAGTTTCATGTAAAAGCTACGTTTACACCATCAAACAGGCCTTCTGTGATGAAATCCACATTATATGCTTACTTTCATGTAAAAGCTACGTTTACAGCATTAAACAGGCCTCCCGTGATGAAAACTACATTCTGTGGTGACTTTAATGTAAAAGCAACGTTTACACTATCAAACTGGCCTCTAGTGTTGTAAACTACATTCTGTTGTCACTTTCATGAAAAAGCCAGGTTTTGGGCAGTAAACAAGCCTCTAGTGATGAAATACACATTGTATGCTTAGTTTCATGTAAAAGCTACGTTTACAGCATTAAACAGGCCTCCCGTGATGAAAACTACATTCTGTGGTGACTTTAATGTAAAAGCAACGTTTACACTATCAAACTGGCCTCTAGTGTTGTAAACTACATTCTGTTGTCACTTTCATGTAAAAGCCAGGTTTTGGCAGTAAACTGGCCTCCCCTGATGAAATCCACACTATATGCTTATTTTCATGTAAAAGCAACGTTTCCAGCATGAAACAGTGCTCTAATGTTGAAAACTACATTCTGTGCTTACTTTCATATAAAAGCTACGTTTACACTATCAAACATGCCTCCCGTGATGAAAACTACATTCTTTTGTCACTTTCATGTAAAAGCCAGGTTTTGGGCAGTAAACAAGCCTCCCGTGATGAAATACACATTGTATGCTTAGTTTCATGTAAAAGCTATGTTTACACCATTAAACAGGCCTCCCGTGATGAAAACTACATTCTGATGTCACTTTCATGTAAAAGCCATTGTTTTGGGCAGTAAACAGGCCTCCCGTGATGAAAACTACATTCTGTTGTCACTTTCATGTAAAAGCCAGGCTTTGGTCTGTAAACTGACCTCCCGTGATGAAATCCACATTATCTGCTTATTTTCATGTAAAAGCAACGTTTCCAGCATTAAACAGTGCTCTAGTGTTGAAAACTACGTTCTGTGCTAACTTTCATGTAAAAGCTACGTTTACACCATCAAACAGGCCTTCTGTGATGAAATCCACATTATATGCTTACTTTCATGTAAAAGCTACGTTTACAGCATTAAACAGTGCGCTAATGTTGAAAACTACGTTCTGTGCTTACTTTCATGTAAAAGCTACGTTTACACCATCAAACTGGCCTCCCCTGATGAAATCCACACTATATGCTTATTTTCATGTAAAAGCAACGTTTACAGCATTAAACAGTGCTCTAGTGTTGAAAACTACATTCTGTGCTTACTTTCATGTAAAAGCAAGGTTTACACTATCAAACTGGGCTCCCGTGATGACAACGACATTCTGTGTTGACTTTAATGTAAAATGTATGTTTCCAGCATTAAACCGTGCTGTTGTGTTGAAAACTACATTCAGTGCTTACTTTCATGTAAAATCAACGTTTACACCATCAAACATGCCTCCCGTGATGAAATCCACATTATATGCTAACTTTTATGTAAAAGCTATGTTTACACCATTAAACAGGCCTCCCGGGATGAAAACTACATTCTGATGTCACTTTCATGTAAAAGCCAGGTTTTGGGCAGTAAACAGGCCTCCCGTGATGAAATACACATTGTATGCTTAGTTTCATGTAAAAGCTATGTTTCCAGCATCAAACAGGCCTCCTGTGATGAAATCCACATTTATATGCTTACTTTCATGTAAAAGCTACGTTTACAGCATTAAACAGTGCTCTAATGTTGAAAACTACATTCTGTTGTCACTTTCATGTAAAAGCTACGTTTACACCATCAAACTGGCCTCCTGTGATGAAATCCACATTATATGCTTACTTTCATGTAAAAGCTATGTTTACAACATTAAACAGGCCTCCCGTGATGAAAACTACATTCTGATGTCACTTTCATGTAAAAGCCAGGTTTTGGGCAATAAACAAGCCTCCACTGATGAAATACACATTGTATGCTTAGTTTCATGTAAAAGCTACGTTTACACCATCAAACAGGCCTTCTGTGATGAAATCCACATTATATGCTTACTTTCATGTAAAAGCTACGTTTACAGCATTAAACAGGCCTCCCGTGATGAAAACTACATTCTGTGGTGACTTTAATGTAAAATCAACGTTTACACTATCAAACTGGCCTCTAGTGTTGTAAACTACATTCTGTTGTCACTTTCATGAAAAAGCCAGGTTTTGGCAGTAAACTGGCCTCCGCTGATGAAATCCACACTATATGCTTATTTTCATGTAAAAGCAACGTTTCCAGCATTAAACAGTGCTCTAATGTTGAAAACTACGTTCTGTGCTTTCTTTCATGTAAAAGCTACGTTTACACCATCAAACTGGCCTCCTGTGATGAAATCCACATTATATGCTTACTTTCATGGAAAAGCTACGTTTACACCATCAAACATGCCTCCCGTGATGAAAACTACATTCTTTTGTCACTTTCATGTAAAAGCCAGGTTTTGGCAGTAAACTGGCCTCCCCTGATGAAATCCACACTATATACTTATTTTCATGTAAAAGCAACGTTTCCAGCACTAAACAGCGCTCTAATGTTGAAAACTACGTTCTGTGCTTACTTTCATGTAAAAGCTACGTTTACACCATCAAACTGGCCTCCCCTGATGAAATCCACATTATATGCTTACTTTCATGTAAAAGCTACCTTTACACCATCAAACATGCCTCCCGTGATGAAAACTACATTCTTTTGTCACTTTCATGTAAAAGCCAGGTTTTGGCACTAAACTGGCCTCCCCTGATGAAATCCACACTATATGCTTATTTTCATGTAAAAGCAACGTTTCCAGCATTAAACAGTGCTCTAGTGTTGAAAACTACATTCTGTGCTTACTTTCATGTAAAGGCAAGGTTTTCATCATAAAACAGTGCTCTTGTGTTGAAAACTACATTCTGTGCTTACTTTCATGTAAAAGCAAGGTTTACACTATCACACTGGCCTCCCGTGATGACAACGACATTTTGTGTTGACTTCAATGTAAAATGTATGTTTCCAGCATTAAACCGTGCTGTTGTGTTGAAAACTACATTCAGTGCTTACTTTCATGTAAAAGCAACGTTTACACGATCAAACTGGCCTGTAGTGTTGTAAACTACATTCTGTTGTCACTTTCATGAAAAAGCCAGGTTTTGGCAGTAAACTGGCCCCCCCGATGAAATCCACACTATATGCTTATTTTCATGTAAAAGCAACGTTTCCAGCATTAAACAGTGCTCTAATGTTGAAAACTACGTTCTGTGCTTTCTTTCATGTAAAAGCTACGTTTACACCATCAAACTGGCCTCCTGTGATGAAATCCACATTATATGCTTACTCATGTAAAAGCTACGTTTACACCATCAAACATGCCTCCCGTGATGAAAACTACATTCTTTTGTCACTTTCATGTAAAAGCCAGGTTTTGGCAGTAAACTGGCCTCCCCTGATGAAATCCACACTATATGCTTATTTTCATGTAAAAGCAACGTTTCCAGCATGAAACAGTGCTCTAATGTTGAAAACTACATTCTGTGCTTACTTTCATGTAAAAGCTATGTTTACACCATTAAACAGGCCTCCCGTGATGAAATACACATTGTATGCTTAGTGTCATGTAAAAGCTATGTTTACACCAGTAAACAGGCCTCCCGTGATGAAAACTACATTCTGATGTCACTTTCATGTAAAAGCCAGGTTTTGGGCAGTAAACAGGCCTCCCGTGATGAAAACTACATTCTGTTGTCACTTTCATGTAAAAGCCAGGCTTTGGTCTGTAAACTGACCTCCCGTGATGAAATCCACATTATCTGCTTAGTTTCATGTAAAAGCTATGTTTCCAGCATTAAACAGTGCTCTAGTGTTGAAAACTACATCCTGTGCTTACTTTCATGTAAAAGCTACGTTTACAGCATTAAACAGGCCTCCCATGATGAAAACGACATTCTGTGTTGACTTTAATGTAAAATGTATGTTTCCAGCATTAAACCGTGCTATGGTGTTGAAAACTACATTCTGTGCTTACTTTCATGTAAAAGCAACGTTTACACTATCAAACTGGCCTCTAGTGTTGTAAACTACATTCTGTTGTCACTTTCATGAAAAAGCCAGGTTTTGGCAGTAAACTGGCCTCCCCTGATGAAATCCACACTATATGCTTATTTTCATGTAAAAGCAACGTTTCCAGCATGAAACAGTGCTCTAATGTTGAAAACTACATTCTGTGCTTACTTTCATGTAAAAGCTACGTTTACACCATCAAACAGGCCTCCTGTGATGAAAACTACATTCTGTGGTGACTTTAATGTAAAATCTATGTTTCCAGCATTAAACCGTGCTGTTGTGTTGAAAACTACATTCAGTGCTTACTTTCATGTAAAAGCAACGTTTACACTATCAAACTGGCCTCTAGTGTTGTAAACTACATTCTGTTGTCACTTTCATGAAAAAGCCAGGTTTTGGCAGTAAACTGGCCTCCCCTGATGAAATCCACACTATATGCTTACTTTCATGTAATAGCACCGTTTCCAGCATTAAACAGTGCTCTAGTGTTGAAAACTACATTCTGTGCTTACTTTCATGTAAAAGCAAGGTTTACACCATCAAATAGGCCTTCTGTGATGAAATCCACATTATATGCTTACTTTCATGTAAAAGCTACGTTTACAGCATTAAACAGTGCGCTAATGTTGAAAACTACGTTCTGTGCTTACTTTCATGTAAAAGCTACGTTTACACCATCAAACTGGCCTCCCCTGATGAAATCCACACTATATGCTTATTTTCATGTAAAAGCTAAGTTTACAGCATTAAACAGTGCTCTAGTGTTGAAAACTACATTCTGTGCTTACTTTCATGTAAAAGCAAGGTTTACACTATCAAACTGGGCTCCCGTGATGACAACGACATTCTGTGTTGACTTTAATGTAAAATGTATGTTTCCAGCATTAAACCGTGCTGTTGTGTTGAAAACTACATTCAGTGCTTACTTTCATGTAAAATCAACGTTTACACCATCAAACATGCCTCCCGTGATGAAAACTACATTCTTTTGTCACTTTCATGTAAAAGCCAGGTTTTGGCAGTAAACTGGCCTCCCCTGATGAAATCCACACTATATGCTTATTTTCATGTAAAAGCAACGTTTCCAGCATGAAACAGTGCTCTAATGTTGAAAACTACATTCTGTGCTTACTTTCATGTAAAAGCTACGTTTACACCATCAAACTGGACTCCTGTGATGAAATCCACATTATATGCTTACTTTCATGTAAAAGCCAGGTTTTGGGCAGTAAACAGGCCTCCCGTGATGAAAACTACATTCTTATGTCACTTTCATGTAAAAGCCAGGTTTTGGGCAGGAAACAGGCCTCCCGTGATGAAAACTACATTCTGTTGTCACTTTCATGTAAAAGCCAGGCTTTGGTCTGTAAACTGACCTCCCGTGATGAAATCCACACTATATGGTTATTTTCATGTAAAAGCAACGTTTCCAGCATTAAACAGTGCTCTAATGTTGAAAACTACGTTCTGTGCTTACTTTCATGTAAAAGCTACATTTACAGCATTAAACAGGCCTCCCGTGATGAAAACTACATTCTGTGGTGACTTTAATGTAAAATCTATGTTTCCAGCATTTAACCGTGCTGTTGTGTTGAAAACTACATTCTGTGCTTAATTTCATGTAAAAGCTACGTTTACACCATCAAATTGGCCTCCTGTGATGAAATCCACATTTATATGCTTACTTTCATGTAAAAGCTACGTTTACACCATTAAACAGGCCTCCCGTGATGAAAACTACATTCTGTTGTCACTTTCATGTAAATGCCAGGCTTTGGTCTGTAAACTGACCTCCCGTGATGAAATCCACATTATCTGCTTAGTTTCATGTAAAAGCTATGTTTCCAGCATTAAACAGTGCTCTAATGTTGAAAACTACGTTCTGTGCTTACTTTCATGTAAAAGCTACGTTTACAGCATTAAACAGGCCTCCTATGATGAAAACGACATTCTGATGTCACTTTCATGTAAAAGCCAGGTTTTGGGCAGTAAACAGGCCTCCCGTGATGAAATACACATTGTATGCTTAGTTTCATGTAAAAGCTATGTTTCCAGCATCAAACAGGCCTCCTGTGATGAAATCCACATTATATGCTTACTTTCATGTAAAAGCTACGTTTACAGCATTAAACAGTGCTCTAATGTTGAAAACTACATTCTGTTGTCACTTTCATGTACAAGCCAGGCTTTGGCAGTAAACTGGCCTCCCCTGATGAAATCCACACTATATGCTTATTTTCATGTAAAAGCAACGTTTCCAGCATGAAACAGTGCTCTAATGTTGAAAACTACATTTTGTGCTTACTTTCATGTAAAAGCTACGTTTACACCATCAAACTGGCCTCCTGTGATGAAATCCACATTATATGCTTACTTTCATGTATAAGCTATGTTTACACCATTAAACAGGCCTCCCGTGATGAAAACTACATTCTGTTGTCACTTTCATGTAAAAGCAAGGCTTTGGTCTGTAAACTGACCTCCCGTGATGAAATCCACATTATCTGCTTAGTTTCATGTAAAAGCTATGTTTCCAGCATTAAACAGTGCTCTAGTGTTGAAAACTACATCCTGTGCTTACTTTCATGTAAAAGCTACGTTTACACCATCAAACAGGCCTTCTGTGATGAAATCCACATTATATGCTTACTTTCATGTAAAAGCTACGTTTACAGCATTAAACAGGCCTCCCGTGATGAAAACTACATTCTGTGGTGACTTTAATGTAAAATCTATGTTTCCAGCATTAAACCGTGCTGTTGTGTTGATAACTACATTCTGTGCTTACTTTCATGTAAAAGCAACGTTTACACTATCAAACTGGCCTCTAGTGTTGTAAACTACATTCTGTGTTCACTTTCATGTAAAAGCCAGGTTTTGGGCAGTAAACAGGCCTCCCGTGATGAAAACTACATTCTTATGTCACTTTCATGTAAAAGCCAGGTTTTGGGCAGTAAACAGGCCTCCCGTGATGAAAACTACATTCTTATGTCACTTTCATGTAAAAGCCAGGCTTTGGTCTGTAAACTGACCTCCCGTGATGAAATCCACACTATATGCTTATTTTCATGTAAAAGCAACGTTTCCAGCATTAAACAGTGCTCTAATGTTGAAAACTACGTTCTGTGCTTACTTTCTTGTAAAAGCTACGTTTACACCATCAAACTGGCCTCCCGTGATGAAATCCACATTATATGCTTACTTTCATGTAAAAGCTACATTTACAGCATTAAACAGGCCTCCCGTGATGAAAACTACATTCTGTGGTGACTTTAATGTAAAATCTATGTTTCCAGCATTAAACCGTGCTGTTGTGTTGAAAACTACATTCTGTGCTTAATTTCATGTAAAAGCTACGTTTACACCATCAAATTGGCCTCCTGTGATGAAATCCACATTATATGCTTACTTTCATGTAAAAGCTACCTTTACACCATCAAACATGCCTCCCGTGATGAAAACTACATTCTTTTGTAACTTTCATGTAAAAGCCAGGTTTTGGCAGTAAACTGGCCTCCCCTGATGAAATCCACACTATATGCTTATTTTCATGTAAAAGCAACGTTTCCAGCATTAAACAGTGCTCTAGTGTTGAAAACTACATTCTGTGCTTACTTTCATGTAAAGGCAAGGTTTTCATCATAAAACAGTGCTCTTGTGTTGAAAACTACATTCTGTGCTTACTTTCATGTAAAAGCTATGTTTACACCATTAAACAGGCCTCCCGTGATGAAAACTACATTCTGATGTCACTTTCATGTAAAAGCCAGGTTTTGGGCAGTAAACAGGCCTCCCGTGATGAAATACACATTGTATGCTTAGTTTCATGTAAAAGCTATGTTTCCAGCATCAAACAGGCCTCCTGTGATGAAATCCACATTATATGCTTACTTTCATGTAAAAGCTACGTTTACAGCATTAAACAGTGCTCTAATGTTGAAAACTACATTCTGTTGTCACTTTCATGTAAAAGCCAGGCTTTGGCAGTAAACTGGCCTCCCCTGATGAAATCCACACTATATGCTTATTTTCATGTAAAAGCAACGTTTCCAGCATGAAACAGTGCTCTAATGTTGAAAACTACATTCTGTGCTTACTTTCATGTAAAAGCTACGTTTACACCATCAAACTGGCCTCCTGTGATGAAATCCACATTATATGCTTACTTTCATGTAAAAGCTATGTTTACACCATTAAACAGGCCTCCCGTGATGAAAACTACATTCTGATGTCACTTTCATGTAAAAGCCAGGTTTTGGGCAGTAAACAAGCCTCCAGTGATGAAATACACATTGTATGCTTCGTTTCATGTAAAAGCTACGTTTACACCATCAAACAGGCCTTCTGTGATGAAATCCACATTATATGCTTACTTTCATGTAAAAGCTACGTTTCCAGCATTAAACAGTGCTCTAATGTTGAAAACTACGTTCTGTGCTTACTTTCATGTAAAAGCTACATTTACAGCATTAAACAGGCCTCCCGTGATGAAAACTACATTCTGTGGTGACTTTAATGTAAAATCTATGTTTCCAGCATTAAACCGTGCTGTTGTGTTGAAAACTACATTCTGTGCTTAATTTCATGTAAAAGCTACGTTTACACCATCAAATTGGCCTCCTGTGATGAAATCCACATTTATATGCTTACTTTCATGTAAAAGCTACGTTTACACCATTAAACAGGCCTCCCGTGATGAAAACTACATTCTGTTGTCACTTTCATGTAAATGCCAGGCTTTGGTCTGTAAACTGACCTCCCGTGATGAAATCCACATTATCTGCTTAGTTTCATGTAAAAGCTATGTTTCCAGCATTAAACAGTGCTCTAATGTTGAAAACTACGTTTTGTGCTTACTTTCATGTAAAAGCTACGTTTACAGCATTAAACAGGCCTCCTATGATGAAAACGACATTCTGATGTCACTTTCATGTAAAAGCCAGGTTTTGGGCAGTAAACAGGCCTCCCGTGATGAAATACACATTGTATGCTTAGTTTCATGTAAAAGCTATGTTTACAGCATTAAACAGTGCTCTAATGTTGAAAACTACATTCTGTTGTCACTTTCATGTAAAAGCCAGGCTTTGGCAGTAAACTGGCCTCCCCTGATGAAATCCACACTATATGCTTATTTTCATGTAAAAGCAACGTTTCCAGCATGAAACAGTGCTCTAATGTTGAAAACTACATTCTGTGCTTACTTTCATGTAAAAGCTACGTTTACACCATCAAACTGGCCTCCTGTGATGAAATCCACATTATATGCTTACTTTCATGTAAAAGCTATGTTTACACCATTAAACAGGCCTCCCGTGATGAAAACTACATTCTGTGGTGACTTTAATGTAAAATCTATGTTTCCAGCATTAAACCGTGCTGTTGTGTTGATAACTACATTCTGTGCTTACTTTCATGTAAAAGCAACGTTTACACTATCAAACTGGCCTCTAGTGTTGTAAACTACATTCTGTTGTCACTTTCATGTAAAAGCCAGGTTTTGGAAGTAAACTGGCCTCCCCTGATGAAATCCACACTATATGCTTATTTTCATGTAAAAGCAACGTTTCCAGCATTAAACAGTGCTCTAGTGTTGAAAATTACGTTCTGTGCTAACTTTCATGTAAAAGCTACGTTTACACCATCAAACAGGCCTTCTGTGATGAAATCCACATTATATGCTTACTTTCATGTAAAAGCTACGTTTACAGCATTAAACAGGCCTCCCGTGATGAAAACTACATTCTGTGGTGACTTTAATGTAAAATCTATGTTTCCAGCATTAAACCGTGCTGTTGTGTTGATAACTACATTCTGTGCTTACTTTCATGTAAAAGCAACGTTTACACTATCAAACTGGCCTCTAGTGTTGTAAACTACATTCTGTTGTCACTTTCATGGAAAAGCCAGGTTTTGGCAGTAAACTGGCCTCCCGTGATGAAATCCACACTATATGCTTATTTTCATGTAAAAGCAACATTTCCAGCATGAAACAGTGCTCTAATGTTGAAAACTACATTCTGTGCTTACTTTCATGTAAAAGCTACGTTTACACCATCAAACTGGCCTCCTGTGATGAAATCCACATTATATGCTTACTTTCATGTAAAAGCCAGGTTTTGGGCAGTAAACAGGCCTCCCGTGATGAAAACTACATTCTTATGTCACTTTCATGTAAAAGCCAGGTTTTGGGCAGTAAACAGGCCTCCCGTGATGAAAACTACATTCTTATGTCACTTTCATGTAAAAGCCAGGCTTTGGTCTGTAAACTGACCTCCCGTGATGAAATCCACACTATATGCTTATTTTCATGTAAAAGCAACGTTTCCAGCATTAAACAGTGCTCTAATGTTGAAAACTACGTTCTGTGCTGACTTTCATGTAAAAGCTACGTTTACACCATCAAACTGGCCTCCCGTGATGAAATCCACATTATATGCTTACTTTCATGTAAAAGCTACATTTACAGCATTAAACAGGCCTCCCGTGATGAAAACTACATTCTGTGGTGACTTTAATATAAAATCTATGTTTCCAGCATTAAACCGTGCTGTTGTGTTGAAAACTACATTCTGTGCTTACTTTCATGTAAAAGCTATGTTTACACCATTAAACAGGCCTCCCGTGTTGAAAACTACATTCTGATGTCACTTTCATGTAAAAGCCAGGTTTTGGGCAGTAAACAAGCCTCCCGTGATGAAATACACATTGTATGCTTAGTTTCATGTAAAAGCTATGTTTACACCATTAAACAGGCCTCCCGTGATGAAAACTACATTCTGATGTCACTTTCATGTAAAAGCCATTGTTTTGGGCAGTAAACAGGCCTCCCGTGATGAAAACTACATTCTGTTGTCACTTTCATGTAAAAGCCAGGCTTTGGTCTGTAAACTGACCTCCCGTGATGAAATCCACATTATCTGCTTATTTTCATGTAAAAGCAACGTTTCCAGCATTAAACAGTGCTCTAATGTTGAAAACTACATTCTGTGCTTACTTTCATGTAAAAGCTACGTTTACACCATCAAACTGGCCTCCTGTGATGAAATCCACATTATATGCTTACTTTCATGTAAAAGCTATGTTTACACCATTAAACAGGCCTCCCGTGATGAAAACTACATTCTGTTGTCACTTTCATGTAAAAGCAAGGCTTTGGTCTGTAAACTGACCTCCCGTGATGAAATCCACATTATCTGCTTAGTTTCATGTAAAAGCTATGTTTCCAGCATTAAACAGTGCTCTAGTGTTGAAAACTACATCCTGTGCTTACTTTCATGTAAAAGCTACGTTTACACCATCAAACAGGCCTTCTGTGATGAAATCCACATTATATGCTTACTTTCATGTAAAAGCTACGTTTACAGCATTAAACAGGCCTCCCGTGATGAAAACTACATTCTGTGGTGACTTTAATGTAAAATCTATGTTTCCAGCATTAAACCGTGCTGTTGTGTTGATAACTACATTCTGTGCTTACTTTCATGTAAAAGCAACGTTTACACTATCAAACTGGCCTCTAGTGTTGTAAACTACATTCTGTTGTCACTTTCATGTAAAAGCCAGGTTTTGGAAGTAAACTGGCCTCCCCTGATGAAATCCACACTATATGCTTATTTTCATGTAAAAGCAACGTTTCCAGCATTAAACAGTGCTCTAGTGTTGAAAACTACGTTCTGTGCTAACTTTCATGTAAAAGCTACGTTTACACCATCAAACAGGCCTTCTGTGATGAAATCCACATTATATGCTTACTTTCATGTAAAAGCTACGTTTACAGCATTAAACAGGCCTCCCGTGATGAAAACTACATTCTGTGGTGACTTTAATGTAAAATCTATGTTTCCAGCATTAAACCGTGCTGTTGTGTTGATAACTACATTCTGTGCTTACTTTCATGTAAAAGCAACGTTTACACTATCAAACTGGCCTCTAGTGTTGTAAACTACATTCTGTTGTCACTTACATGGAAAAGCCAGGTTTTGGCAGTAAACTGGCCTCCCGTGATGAAATCCACACTATATGCTTATTTTCATGTAAAAGCAACATTTCCAGCATGAAACAGTGCTCTAATGTTGAAAACTACATTCTGTGCTTACTTTCATGTAAAAGCTACGTTTACACCATCAAACTGGCCTCCTGTGATGAAATCCACATTATATGCTTACTTTCATGTAAAAGCCAGGTTTTGGGCAGTAAACAGGCCTCCCGTGATGAAAACTACATTCTTATGTCACTTTCATGTAAAAGCCAGGTTTTGGGCAGTAAACAGGCCTCCCGTGATGAAAACTACATTCTTATGTCACTTTCATGTAAAAGCCAGGCTTTGGTCTGTAAACTGACCTCCCGTGATGAAATCCACACTATATGCTTATTTTCATGTAAAAGCAACGTTTCCAGCATTAAACAGTGCTCTAATGTTGAAAACTACGTTCTGTGCTGACTTTCATGTAAAAGCTACGTTTACACCATCAAACTGGCCTCCCGTGATGAAATCCACATTATATGCTTACTTTCATGTAAAAGCTACATTTACAGCATTAAACAGGCCTCCCGTGATGAAAACTACATTCTGTGGTGACTTTAATGTAAAATCTATGTTTCCAGCATTAAACCGTGCTGTTGTGTTGAAAACTACATTCTGTGCTTACTTTCATGTAAAAGCTATGTTTACACCATTAAACAGGCCTCCCGTGATGAAAACTACATTCTGATGTCACTTTCATGTAAAAGCCAGGTTTTGGGCAGTAAACAAGCCTCCCGTGATGAAATACACATTGTATGCTTAGTTTCATGTAAAAGCTATGTTTACACCATTAAACAGGCCTCCCGTGATGAAAACTACATTCTGATGTCACTTTCATGTAAAAGCCATTGTTTTGGGCAGTAAACAGGCCTCCCGTGATGAAAACTACATTCTGTTGTCACTTTCATGTAAAAGCCAGGCTTTGGTCTGTAAACTGACCTCCCGTGATGAAATCCACATTATCTGCTTATTTTCATGTAAAAGCAACGTTTCCAGCATTAAACAGTGCTCTAGTGTTGAAAACTACGTTCTGTGCTAACTTTCATGTAAAAGCTACGTTTACACCATCAAACAGGCCTTCTGTGATGAAATCCACATTATATGCTTACTTTCATGTAAAAGCTACGTTTACACCATTAAACAGGCCTCCCGTGATGAAAACTACATTCTGTTGTCACTTTCATGTAAAAGCCAGGCTTTGGTCTGTAAACTGACCTCCCGTGATGAAATCCACATTATCTGCTTAGTTTCATGTAAAAGCTATGTTTCCAGCATTAAACAGTGCTCTAGTGTTGAAAACTACATCCTGTGCTTACTTTCATGTAAAAGCTACGTTTACACCATCAAACAGGCCTTCTGTGATGAAATCCACATTATATGCTTACTTTCATGTAAAAGCTACGTTTACAGCATTAAACAGGCCTCCCGTGATGAAAACTACATTCTGTGGTGACTTTAATGTAAAATCTATGTTTCCAGCATTAAACCGTGCTGTTGTGTTGATAACTACATTCTGTGCTTACTTTCATGTAAAAGCAACGTTTACACTATCAAACTGGCCTCTAGTGTTGTAAACTACATTCTGTTGTCACTTTCATGTAAAAGCCAGGTTTTGGGCAGTAAACAGGCCTCCCGTGATGAAAACTACATTCTTATGTCACTTTCATGTAAAAGCCAGGTTTTGGGCAGTAAACAGGCCTCCCGTGATGAAAACTACATTCTTATGTCACTTTCATGTAAAAGCCAGGCTTTGGTCTGTAAACTGACCTCCCGTGATGAAATCCACACTATATGCTTATTTTCATGTAAAAGCAACGTTTCCAGCATTAAACAGTGCTCTAATGTTGAAAACTACGTTCTGTGCTTACTTTCTTGTAAAAGCTACGTTTACACCATCAAACTGGCCTCCCGTGATGAAATCCACATTATATGCTTACTTTCATGTAAAAGCTACATTTACAGCATTAAACAGGCCTCCCGTGATGAAAACTACATTCTGTGGTGACTTTAATGTAAAATCTATGTTTCCAGCATTAAACCGTGCTGTTGTGTTGAAAACTACATTCTGTGCTTAATTTCATGTAAAAGCTACGTTTACACCATCAAATTGGCCTCCTGTGATGAAATCCACATTATATGCTTACTTTCATGTAAAAGCTACCTTTACACCATCAAACATGCCTCCCGTGATGAAAACTACATTCTTTTGTAACTTTCATGTAAAAGCCAGGTTTTGGCAGTAAACTGGCCTCCCCTGATGAAATCCACACTATATGCTTATTTTCATGTAAAAGCAACGTTTCCAGCATTAAACAGTGCTCTAGTGTTGAAAACTACATTCTGTGCTTACTTTCATGTAAAGGCAAGGTTTTCACCATAAAACAGTGCTCTTGTGTTGAAAACTACATTCTGTGCTTACTTTCATGTAAAAGCTATGTTTACACCATTAAACAGGCCTCCCGTGATGAAAACTACATTCTGATGTCACTTTCATGTAAAAGCCAGGTTTTGGGCAGTAAACAGGCCTCCCGTGATGAAATCCACATTATATGCTTACTTTCATGTAAAAGCTACGTTTACAGCATTAAACAGTGCTCTAATGTTGAAAACTACATTCTGTTGTCACTTTCATGTAAAAGCCAGGCTTTGGCAGTAAACTGGCCTCCCCTGATGAAATCCACACTATATGCTTATTTTCATGTAAAAGCAACGTTTCCAGCATGAAACAGTGCTCTAATGTTGAAAACTACATTCTGTGCTTACTTTCATGTAAAAGCTACGTTTACACCATCAAACTGGCCTCCTGTGATGAAATCCACATTATATGCTTACTTTCATGTAAAAGCTATGTTTACACCATTAAACAGGCCTCCCGTGATGAAAACTACATTCTGATGTCACTTTCATGTAAAAGCCAGGTTTTGGGCAGTAAACAAGCCTCCAGTGATGAAATACACATTGTATGCTTCGTTTCATGTAAAAGCTACGTTTACACCATCAAACAGGCCTTCTGTGATGAAATCCACATTATATGCTTACTTTCATGTAAAAGCTACGTTTCCAGCATTAAACAGTGCTCTAATGTTGAAAACTACGTTCTGTGCTTACTTTCATGTAAAAGCTACATTTACAGCATTAAACAGGCCTCCCGTGATGAAAACTACATTCTGTGGTGACTTTAATGTAAAATCTATGTTTCCAGCATTAAACCGTGCTGTTGTGTTGAAAACTACATTCTGTGCTTAATTTCATGTAAAAGCTACGTTTACACCATCAAATTGGCCTCCTGTGATGAAATCCACATTTATATGCTTACTTTCATGTAAAAGCTACGTTTACACCATTAAACAGGCCTCCCGTGATGAAAACTACATTCTGTTGTCACTTTCATGTAAATGCCAGGCTTTGGTCTGTAAACTGACCTCCCGTGATGAAATCCACATTATCTGCTTAGTTTCATGTAAAAGCTATGTTTCCAGCATTAAACAGTGCTCTAATGTTGAAAACTACGTTTTGTGCTTACTTTCATGTAAAAGCTACGTTTACAGCATTAAACAGGCCTCCTATGATGAAAACGACATTCTGATGTCACTTTCATGTAAAAGCCAGGTTTTGGGCAGTAAACAGGCCTCCCGTGATGAAATACACATTGTATGCTTAGTTTCATGTAAAAGCTATGTTTCCAGCATCAAACAGGCCTCCTGTGATGAAATCCACATTATATGCTTACTTTCATGTAAAAGCTACGTTTACAGCATTAAACAGTGCTCTAATGTTGAAAACTACATTCTGTTGTCACTTTCATGTAAAAGCCAGGCTTTGGCAGTAAACTGGCCTCCCCTGATGAAATCCACACTATATGCTTATTTTCATGTAAAAGCAACGTTTCCAGCATGAAACAGTGCTCTAATGTTGAAAACTACATTCTGTGCTTACTTTCATGTAAAAGCTACGTTTACACCATCAAACTGGCCTCCTGTGATGAAATCCACATTATATGCTTACTTTCATGTAAAAGCTATGTTTACACCATTAAACAGGCCTCCCGTGATGAAAACTACATTCTGTTGTCACTTTCATGTAAAAGCAAGGCTTTGGTCTGTAAACTGACCTCCCGTGATGAAATCCACATTATCTGCTTAGTTTCATGTAAAAGCTATGTTTCCAGCATTAAACAGTGCTCTAGTGTTGAAAACTACATCCTGTGCTTACTTTCATGTAAAAGCTACGTTTACACCATCAAACAGGCCTTCTGTGATGAAAACTACATTCTGTGGTGACTTTAATGTAAAATCTATGTTTCCAGCATTAAACCGTGCTGTTGTGTTGATAACTACATTCTGTGCTTACTTTCATGTAAAAGCAACGTTTACACTATCAAACTGGCCTCTAGTGTTGTAAACTACATTCTGTTGTCACTTTCATGAAAAAGCCAGGTTTTGGCAGTAAACTGGCCTCCCCTGATGAAATCCACACTATATGCTTATTTTCATGTAAAAGCAACGTTTCCAGCATGAAACAGTGCTCTAATGTTGAAAACTACATTCTGTGCTTACTTTCATGTAAAAGCTACGTTTACACCATCAAACAGGCCTCCTGTGATGAAAACTACATTCTGTGGTGACTTTAATGTAAAATCTATGTTTCCAGCATTAAACCGTGCTGTTGTGTTGAAAACTACATTCAGTGCTTACTTTCATGTAAAAGCAACGTTTACACTATCAAACTGGCCTCTAGTGTTGTAAACTACATTCTGTTGTCACTTTCATGAAAAAGCCAGGTTTTGGCAGTAAACTGGCCTCCCCTGATGAAATCCACACTATATGCTTACTTTCATGTAATAGCACCGTTTCCAGCATTAAACAGTGCTCTAGTGTTGAAAACTACATTCTGTGCTTACTTTCATGTAAAAGCAAGGTTTACACCATCAAATAGGCCTTCTGTGATGAAATCCACATTATATGCTTACTTTCATGTAAAAGCTACGTTTACAGCATTAAACAGTGCGCTAATGTTGAAAACTACGTTCTGTGCTTACTTTCATGTAAAAGCTACGTTTACACCATCAAACTGGCCTCCCCTGATGAAATCCACACTATATGCTTATTTTCATGTAAAAGCTAAGTTTACAGCATTAAACAGTGCTCTAGTGTTGAAAACTACATTCTGTGCTTACTTTCATGTAAAAGCAAGGTTTACACTATCAAACTGGGCTCCCGTGATGACAACGACATTCTGTGTTGACTTTAATGTAAAATGTATGTTTCCAGCATTAAACCGTGCTGTTGTGTTGAAAACTACATTCAGTGCTTACTTTCATGTAAAATCAACGTTTACACCATCAAACATGCCTCCCGTGATGAAAACTACATTCTTTTGTCACTTTCATGTAAAAGCCAGGTTTTGGCAGTAAACTGGCCTCCCCTGATGAAATCCACACTATATGCTTATTTTCATGTAAAAGCAACGTTTCCAGCATTAAACAGTGCTCTAATGTTGAAAACTACATTCTGTGCTTACTTTCATGTAAAAGCTACGTTTACACCATCAAACTGGCCTCCTGTGATGAAATCCACATTATATGCTTACTTTCATGTAAAAGCCAGGTTTTGGGCAGTAAACAGGCCTCCCGTGATGAAAACTACATTCTTATGTCACTTTCATGTAAAAGCCAGGTTTTGGGCAGGAAACAGGCCTCCCGTGATGAAAACTACATTCTGTTGTCACTTTCATGTAAAAGCCAGGCTTTGGTCTGTAAACTGACCTCCCGTGATGAAATCCACACTATATGGTTATTTTCATGTAAAAGCAACGTTTCCAGCATTAAACAGTGCTCTAATGTTGAAAACTACGTTCTGTGCTTACTTTCATGTAAAAGCTACATTTACAGCATTAAACAGGCCTCCCGTGATGAAAACTACATTCTGTGGTGACTTTAATGTAAAATCTATGTTTCCAGCATTTAACCGTGCTGTTGTGTTGAAAACTACATTCTGTGCTTAATTTCATGTAAAAGCTACGTTTACACCATCAAATTGGCCTCCTGTGATGAAATCCACATTTATATGCTTACTTTCATGTAAAAGCTACGTTTACACCATTAAACAGGCCTCCCGTGATGAAAACTACATTCTGTTGTCACTTTCATGTAAATGCCAGGCTTTGGTCTGTAAACTGACCTCCCGTGATGAAATCCACATTATCTGCTTAGTTTCATGTAAAAGCTATGTTTCCAGCATTAAACAGTGCTCTAATGTTGAAAACTACGTTCTGTGCTTACTTTCATGTAAAAGCTACGTTTACAGCATTAAACAGGCCTCCTATGATGAAAACGACATTCTGATGTCACTTTCATGTAAAAGCCAGGTTTTGGGCAGTAAACAGGCCTCCCGTGATGAAATACACATTGTATGCTTAGTTTCATGTAAAAGCTATGTTTCCAGCATCAAACAGGCCTCCTGTGATGAAATCCACATTATATGCTTACTTTCATGTAAAAGCTACGTTTACAGCATTAAACAGTGCTCTAATGTTGAAAACTACATTCTGTTGTCACTTTCATGTACAAGCCAGGCTTTGGCAGTAAACTGGCCTCCCCTGATGAAATCCACACTATATGCTTATTTTCATGTAAAAGCAACGTTTCCAGCATGAAACAGTGCTCTAATGTTGAAAACTACATTTTGTGCTTACTTTCATGTAAAAGCTACGTTTACACCATCAAACTGGCCTCCTGTGATGAAATCCACATTATATGCTTACTTTCATGTATAAGCTATGTTTACACCATTAAACAGGCCTCCCGTGATGAAAACTACATTCTGTTGTCACTTTCATGTAAAAGCAAGGCTTTGGTCTGTAAACTGACCTCCCGTGATGAAATCCACATTATCTGCTTAGTTTCATGTAAAAGCTATGTTTCCAGCATTAAACAGTGCTCTAGTGTTGAAAACTACATCCTGTGCTTACTTTCATGTAAAAGCTACGTTTACACCATCAAACAGGCCTTCTGTGATGAAATCCACATTATATGCTTACTTTCATGTAAAAGCTACGTTTACAGCATTAAACAGGCCTCCCGTGATGAAAACTACATTCTGTGGTGACTTTAATGTAAAATCTATGTTTCCAGCATTAAACCGTGCTGTTGTGTTGATAACTACATTCTGTGCTTACTTTCATGTAAAAGCAACGTTTACACTATCAAACTGGCCTCTAGTGTTGTAAACTACATTCTGTGTTCACTTTCATGTAAAAGCCAGGTTTTGGGCAGTAAACAGGCCTCCCGTGATGAAAACTACATTCTTATGTCATTTTCATGTAAAAGCCAGGTTTTGGGCAGTAAACAGGCCTCCCGTGATGAAAACTACATTCTTATGTCACTTTCATGTAAAAGCCAGGCTTTGGTCTGTAAACTGACCTCCCGTGATGAAATCCACACTATATGCTTATTTTCATGTAAAAGCAACGTTTCCAGCATTAAACAGTGCTCTAATGTTGAAAACTACGTTCTGTGCTTACTTTCTTGTAAAAGCTACGTTTACACCATCAAACTGGCCTCCCGTGATGAAATCCACATTATATGCTTACTTTCATGTAAAAGCTACATTTACAGCATTAAACAGGCCTCCCGTGATGAAAACTACATTCTGTGGTGACTTTAATGTAAAATCTATGTTTCCAGCATTAAACCGTGCTGTTGTGTTGAAAACTACATTCTGTGCTTAATTTCATGTAAAAGCTACGTTTACACCATCAAATTGGCCTCCTGTGATGAAATCCACATTATATGCTTACTTTCATGTAAAAGCTACCTTTACACCATCAAACATGCCTCCCGTGATGAAAACTACATTCTTTTGTAACTTTCATGTAAAAGCCAGGTTTTGGCAGTAAACTGGCCTCCCCTGATGAAATCCACACTATATGCTTATTTTCATGTAAAAGCAACGTTTCCAGCATTAAACAGTGCTCTAGTGTTGAAAACTACATTCTGTGCTTACTTTCATGTAAAGGCAAGGTTTTCATCATAAAACAGTGCTCTTGTGTTGAAAACTACATTCTGTGCTTACTTTCATGTAAAAGCTATGTTTACACCATTAAACAGGCCTCCCGTGATGAAAACTACATTCTGATGTCACTTTCATGTAAAAGCCAGGTTTTGGGCAGTAAACAGGCCTCCCGTGATGAAATACACATTGTATGCTTAGTTTCATGTAAAAGCTATGTTTCCAGCATCAAACAGGCCTCCTGTGATGAAATCCACATTATATGCTTACTTTCATGTAAAAGCTACGTTTAAAGCATTAAACAGTGCTCTAATGTTGAAAACTACATTCTGTTGTCACTTTCATGTAAAAGCCAGGCTTTGGCAGTAAACTGGCCTCCCCTGATGAAATCCACACTATATGCTTATTTTCATGTAAAAGCAACGTTTCCAGCATGAAACAGTGCTCTAATGTTGAAAACTACATTCTGTGCTTACTTTCATGTAAAAGCTATGTTTACACCATTAAACAGGCCTCCCGTGTTGAAAACTACATTCTGATGTCACTTTCATGTAAAAGCCAGGTTTTGGGCAGTAAACAAGCCTCCCGTGATGAAATACACATTGTATGCTTAGTTTCATGTAAAAGCTATGTTTACACCATTAAACAGGCCTCCCGTGATGAAAACTACATTCTGATGTCACTTTCATGTAAAAGCCATTGTTTTGGGCAGTAAACAGGCCTCCCGTGATGAAAACTACATTCTGTTGTCACTTTCATGTAAAAGCCAGGCTTTGGTCTGTAAACTGACCTCCCGTGATGAAATCCACATTATCTGCTTATTTTCATGTAAAAGCAACGTTTCCAGCATTAAACAGTGCTCTAGTGTTGAAAACTACGTTCTGTGCTAACTTTCATGTAAAAGCTACGTTTACACCATCAAACAGGCCTTCTGTGATGAAATCCACATTATATGCTTACTTTCATGTAAAAGCTATGTTTACACCATTAAACAGGCCTCCCGTGATGAAAACTACATTCTGTTGTCACTTTCATGTAAAAGCCAGGCTTTGGTCTGTAAACTGACCTCCCGTGATGAAATCCACATTATCTGCTTAGTTTCATGTAAAAGCTATGTTTCCAGCATTAAACAGTGCTCTAGTGTTGAAAACTACATCCTGTGCTTACTTTCATGTAAAAGCTACGTTTACACCATCAAACAGGCCTTCTGTGATGAAATCCACATTATATGCTTACTTTCATGTAAAAGCTACGTTTACAGCATTAAACAGGCCTCCCGTGATGAAAACTACATTCTGTGGTGACTTTAATGTAAAATCTATGTTTCCAGCATTAAACCGTGCTGTTGTGTTGATAACTACATTCTGTGCTTACTTTCATGTAAAAGCAACGTTTACACTATCAAACTGGCCTCTAGTGTTGTAAACTACATTCTGTTGTCACTTTCATGTAAAAGCCAGGTTTTGGGCAGTAAACAGGCCTCCCGTGATGAAAACTACATTCTTATGTCACTTTCATGTAAAAGCCAGGTTTTGGGCAGTAAACAGGCCTCCCGTGATGAAAACTACATTCTTATGTCACTTTCATGTAAAAGCCAGGCTTTGGTCTGTAAACTGACCTCCCGTGATGAAATCCACACTATATGCTTATTTTCATGTAAAAGCAACGTTTCCAGCATTAAACAGTGCTCTAATGTTGAAAACTACGTTCTGTGCTTACTTTCTTGTAAAAGCTACGTTTACACCATCAAACTGGCCTCCCGTGATGAAATCCACATTATATGCTTACTTTCATGTAAAAGCTACATTTACAGCATTAAACAGGCCTCCCGTGATGAAAACTACATTCTGTGGTGACTTTAATGTAAAATCTATGTTTCCAGCATTAAACCGTGCTGTTGTGTTGAAAACTACATTCTGTGCTTAATTTCATGTAAAAGCTACGTTTACACCATCAAATTGGCCTCCTGTGATGAAATCCACATTTATATGCTTACTTTCATGTAAAAGCTACGTTTACACCATTAAACAGGCCTCCCGTGATGAAAACTACATTCTGTTGTCACTTTCATGTAAATGCCAGGCTTTGGTCTGTAAACTGACCTCCCGTGATGAAATCCACATTATCTGCTTAGTTTCATGTAAAAGCTATGTTTCCAGCATTAAACAGTGCTCTAATGTTGAAAACTACGTTTTGTGCTTACTTTCATGTAAAAGCTACGTTTACAGCATTAAACAGGCCTCCTATGATGAAAACGACATTCTGATGTCACTTTCATGTAAAAGCCAGGTTTTGGGCAGTAAACAGGCCTCCCGTGATGAAATACACATTGTATGCTTAGTTTCATGTAAAAGCTATGTTTCCAGCATCAAACAGGCCTCCTGTGATGAAATCCACATTATATGCTTACTTTCATGTAAAAGCTACGTTTACAGCATTAAACAGTGCTCTAATGTTGAAAACTACATTCTGTTGTCACTTTCATGTAAAAGCCAGGCTTTGGCAGTAAACTGGCCTCCCCTGATGAAATCCACACTATATGCTTATTTTCATGTAAAAGCAACGTTTCCAGCATGAAACAGTGCTCTAATGTTGAAAACTACATTCTGTGCTTACTTTCATGTAAAAGCTACGTTTACACCATCAAACTGGCCTCCTGTGATGAAATCCACATTATATGCTTACTTTCATGTAAAAGCTATGTTTACACCATTAAACAGGCCTCCCGTGATGAAAACTACATTCTGTTGTCACTTTCATGTAAAAGCAAGGCTTTGGTCTGTAAACTGACCTCCCGTGATGAAATCCACATTATCTGCTTAGTTTCATGTAAAAGCTATGTTTCCAGCATTAAACAGTGCTCTAGTGTTGAAAACTACATCCTGTGCTTACTTTCATGTAAAAGCTACGTTTACACCATCAAACAGGCCTTCTGTGATGAAATCCACATTATATGCTTACTTTCATGTAAAAGCTACGTTTACAGCATTAAACAGGCCTCCCGTGATGAAAACTACATTCTGTGGTGACTTTAATGTAAAATCTATGTTTCCAGCATTAAACCGTGCTGTTGTGTTGATAACTACATTCTGTGCTTACTTTCATGTAAAAGCAACGTTTACACTATCAAACTGGCCTCTAGTGTTGTAAACTACATTCTGTTGTCACTTTCATGAAAAAGCCAGGTTTTGGCAGTAAACTGGCCTCCCCTGATGAAATCCACACTATATGCTTATTTTCATGTAAAAGCAACGTTTCCAGCATGAAACAGTGCTCTAATGTTGAAAACTACATTCTGTGCTTACTTTCATGTAAAAGCTACGTTTACACCATCAAACAGGCCTCCTGTGATGAAAACTACATTCTGTGGTGACTTTAATGTAAAATCTATGTTTCCAGCATTAAACCGTGCTGTTGTGTTGAAAACTACATTCAGTGCTTACTTTCATGTAAAAGCAACGTTTACACTATCAAACTGGCCTCTAGTGTTGTAAACTACATTCTGTTGTCACTTTCATGAAAAAGCCAGGTTTTGGCAGTAAACTGGCCTCCCCTGATGAAATCCACACTATATGCTTACTTTCATGTAATAGCACCGTTTCCAGCATTAAACAGTGCTCTAGTGTTGAAAACTACATTCTGTGCTTACTTTCATGTAAAAGCAAGGTTTACACCATCAAATAGGCCTTCTGTGATGAAATCCACATTATATGCTTACTTTCATGTAAAAGCTACGTTTACAGCATTAAACAGTGCGCTAATGTTGAAAACTACGTTCTGTGCTTACTTTCATGTAAAAGCTACGTTTACACCATCAAACTGGCCTCCCCTGATGAAATCCACACTATATGCTTATTTTCATGTAAAAGCTAAGTTTACAGCATTAAACAGTGCTCTAGTGTTGAAAACTACATTCTGTGCTTACTTTCATGTAAAAGCAAGGTTTACACTATCAAACTGGGCTCCCGTGATGACAACGACATTCTGTGTTGACTTTAATGTAAAATGTATGTTTCCAGCATTAAACCGTGCTGTTGTGTTGAAAACTACATTCAGTGCTTACTTTCATGTAAAATCAACGTTTACACCATCAAACATGCCTCCCGTGATGAAAACTACATTCTTTTGTCACTTTCATGTAAAAGCCAGGTTTTGGCAGTAAACTGGCCTCCCCTGATGAAATCCACACTATATGCTTATTTTCATGTAAAAGCAACGTTTCCAGCATTAAACAGTGCTCTAATGTTGAAAACTACATTCTGTGCTTACTTTCATGTAAAAGCTACGTTTACACCATCAAACTGGCCTCCTGTGATGAAATCCACATTATATGCTTACTTTCATGTAAAAGCCAGGTTTTGGGCAGTAAACAGGCCTCCCGTGATGAAAACTACATTCTTATGTCACTTTCATGTAAAAGCCAGGTTTTGGGCAGGAAACAGGCCTCCCGTGATGAAAACTACATTCTGTTGTCACTTTCATGTAAAAGCCAGGCTTTGGTCTGTAAACTGACCTCCCGTGATGAAATCCACACTATATGGTTATTTTCATGTAAAAGCAACGTTTCCAGCATTAAACAGTGCTCTAATGTTGAAAACTACGTTCTGTGCTTACTTTCATGTAAAAGCTACATTTACAGCATTAAACAGGCCTCCCGTGATGAAAACTACATTCTGTGGTGACTTTAATGTAAAATCTATGTTTCCAGCATTTAACCGTGCTGTTGTGTTGAAAACTACATTCTGTGCTTAATTTCATGTAAAAGCTACGTTTACACCATCAAATTGGCCTCCTGTGATGAAATCCACATTTATATGCTTACTTTCATGTAAAAGCTACGTTTACACCATTAAACAGGCCTCCCGTGATGAAAACTACATTCTGTTGTCACTTTCATGTAAATGCCAGGCTTTGGTCTGTAAACTGACCTCCCGTGATGAAATCCACATTATCTGCTTAGTTTCATGTAAAAGCTATGTTTCCAGCATTAAACAGTGCTCTAATGTTGAAAACTACGTTCTGTGCTTACTTTCATGTAAAAGCTACGTTTACAGCATTAAACAGGCCTCCTATGATGAAAACGACATTCTGATGTCACTTTCATGTAAAAGCCAGGTTTTGGGCAGTAAACAGGCCTCCCGTGATGAAATACACATTGTATGCTTAGTTTCATGTAAAAGCTATGTTTCCAGCATCAAACAGGCCTCCTGTGATGAAATCCACATTATATGCTTACTTTCATGTAAAAGCTACGTTTACAGCATTAAACAGTGCTCTAATGTTGAAAACTACATTCTGTTGTCACTTTCATGTACAAGCCAGGCTTTGGCAGTAAACTGGCCTCCCCTGATGAAATCCACACTATATGCTTATTTTCATGTAAAAGCAACGTTTCCAGCATGAAACAGTGCTCTAATGTTGAAAACTACATTTTGTGCTTACTTTCATGTAAAAGCTACGTTTACACCATCAAACTGGCCTCCTGTGATGAAATCCACATTATATGCTTACTTTCATGTATAAGCTATGTTTACACCATTAAACAGGCCTCCCGTGATGAAAACTACATTCTGTGGTGACTTTAATGTAAAATCTATGTTTCCAGCATTAAACCGTGCTGTTGTGTTGATAACTACATTCTGTGCTTACTTTCATGTAAAAGCAACGTTTACACTATCAAACTGGCCTCTAGTGTTGTAAACTACATTCTGTGTTCACTTTCATGTAAAAGCCAGGTTTTGGGCAGTAAACAGGCCTCCCGTGATGAAAACTACATTCTTATGTCATTTTCATGTAAAAGCCAGGTTTTGGGCAGTAAACAGGCCTCCCGTGATGAAAACTACATTCTTATGTCACTTTCATGTAAAAGCCAGGCTTTGGTCTGTAAACTGACCTCCCGTGATGAAATCCACACTATATGCTTATTTTCATGTAAAAGCAACGTTTCCAGCATTAAACAGTGCTCTAATGTTGAAAACTACGTTCTGTGCTTACTTTCTTGTAAAAGCTACGTTTACACCATCAAACTGGCCTCCCGTGATGAAATCCACATTATATGCTTACTTTCATGTAAAAGCTACATTTACAGCATTAAACAGGCCTCCCGTGATGAAAACTACATTCTGTGGTGACTTTAATGTAAAATCTATGTTTCCAGCATTAAACCGTGCTGTTGTGTTGAAAACTACATTCTGTGCTTAATTTCATGTAAAAGCTACGTTTACACCATCAAATTGGCCTCCTGTGATGAAATCCACATTATATGCTTACTTTCATGTAAAAGCTACCTTTACACCATCAAACATGCCTCCCGTGATGAAAACTACATTCTTTTGTAACTTTCATGTAAAAGCCAGGTTTTGGCAGTAAACTGGCCTCCCCTGATGAAATCCACACTATATGCTTATTTTCATGTAAAAGCAACGTTTCCAGCATTAAACAGTGCTCTAGTGTTGAAAACTACATTCTGTGCTTACTTTCATGTAAAGGCAAGGTTTTCATCATAAAACAGTGCTCTTGTGTTGAAAACTACATTCTGTGCTTACTTTCATGTAAAAGCTATGTTTACACCATTAAACAGGCCTCCCGTGATGAAAACTACATTCTGATGTCACTTTCATGTAAAAGCCAGGTTTTGGGCAGTAAACAGGCCTCCCGTGATGAAATACACATTGTATGCTTAGTTTCATGTAAAAGCTATGTTTCCAGCATCAAACAGGCCTCCTGTGATGAAATCCACATTATATGCTTACTTTCATGTAAAAGCTACGTTTAAAGCATTAAACAGTGCTCTAATGTTGAAAACTACATTCTGTTGTCACTTTCATGTAAAAGCCAGGCTTTGGCAGTAAACTGGCCTCCCCTGATGAAATCCACACTATATGCTTATTTTCATGTAAAAGCAACGTTTCCAGCATGAAACAGTGCTCTAATGTTGAAAACTACATTCTGTGCTTACTTTCATGTAAAAGCTATGTTTACACCATTAAACAGGCCTCCCGTGTTGAAAACTACATTCTGATGTCACTTTCATGTAAAAGCCAGGTTTTGGGCAGTAAACAAGCCTCCCGTGATGAAATACACATTGTATGCTTAGTTTCATGTAAAAGCTATGTTTACACCATTAAACAGGCCTCCCGTGATGAAAACTACATTCTGATGTCACTTTCATGTAAAAGCCATTGTTTTGGGCAGTAAACAGGCCTCCCGTGATGAAAACTACATTCTGTTGTCACTTTCATGTAAAAGCCAGGCTTTGGTCTGTAAACTGACCTCCCGTGATGAAATCCACATTATCTGCTTATTTTCATGTAAAAGCAACGTTTCCAGCATTAAACAGTGCTCTAGTGTTGAAAACTACGTTCTGTGCTAACTTTCATGTAAAAGCTACGTTTACACCATCAAACAGGCCTTCTGTGATGAAATCCACATTATATGCTTACTTTCATGTAAAAGCTACGTTTACACCATTAAACAGGCCTCCCGTGATGAAAACTACATTCTGTTGTCACTTTCATGTAAAAGCCAGGCTTTGGTCTGTAAACTGACCTCCCGTGATGAAATCCACATTATCTGCTTAGTTTCATGTAAAAGCTATGTTTCCAGCATTAAACAGTGCTCTAGTGTTGAAAACTACATCCTGTGCTTACTTTCATGTAAAAGCTACGTTTACACCATCAAACAGGCCTTCTGTGATGAAATCCACATTATATGCTTACTTTCATGTAAAAGCTACGTTTACAGCATTAAACAGGCCTCCCGTGATGAAAACTACATTCTGTGGTGACTTTAATGTAAAATCTATGTTTCCAGCATTAAACCGTGCTGTTGTGTTGATAACTACATTCTGTGCTTACTTTCATGTAAAAGCAACGTTTACACTATCAAACTGGCCTCTAGTGTTGTAAACTACATTCTGTTGTCACTTTCATGTAAAAGCCAGGTTTTGGGCAGTAAACAGGCCTCCCGTGATGAAAACTACATTCTTATGTCACTTTCATGTAAAAGCCAGGTTTTGGGCAGTAAACAGGCCTCCCGTGATGAAAACTACATTCTTATGTCACTTTCATGTAAAAGCCAGGCTTTGGTCTGTAAACTGACCTCCCGTGATGAAATCCACACTATATGCTTATTTTCATGTAAAAGCAACGTTTCCAGCATTAAACAGTGCTCTAATGTTGAAAACTACGTTCTGTGCTTACTTTCTTGTAAAAGCTACGTTTACACCATCAAACTGGCCTCCCGTGATGAAATCCACATTATATGCTTACTTTCATGTAAAAGCTACATTTACAGCATTAAACAGGCCTCCCGTGATGAAAACTACATTCTGTGGTGACTTTAATGTAAAATCTATGTTTCCAGCATTAAACCGTGCTGTTGTGTTGAAAACTACATTCTGTGCTTAATTTCATGTAAAAGCTACGTTTACACCATCAAATTGGCCTCCTGTGATGAAATCCACATTATATGCTTACTTTCATGTAAAAGCTACCTTTACACCATCAAACATGCCTCCCGTGATGAAAACTACATTCTTTTGTAACTTTCATGTAAAAGCCAGGTTTTGGCAGTAAACTGGCCTCCCCTGATGAAATCCACACTATATGCTTATTTTCATGTAAAAGCAACGTTTCCAGCATTAAACAGTGCTCTAGTGTTGAAAACTACATTCTGTGCTTACTTTCATGTAAAGGCAAGGTTTTCACCATAAAACAGTGCTCTTGTGTTGAAAACTACATTCTGTGCTTACTTTCATGTAAAAGCTATGTTTACACCATTAAACAGGCCTCCCGTGATGAAAACTACATTCTGATGTCACTTTCATGTAAAAGCCAGGTTTTGGGCAGTAAACAGGCCTCCCGTGATGAAATCCACATTATATGCTTACTTTCATGTAAAAGCTACGTTTACAGCATTAAACAGTGCTCTAATGTTGAAAACTACATTCTGTTGTCACTTTCATGTAAAAGCCAGGCTTTGGCAGTAAACTGGCCTCCCCTGATGAAATCCACACTATATGCTTATTTTCATGTAAAAGCAACGTTTCCAGCATGAAACAGTGCTCTAATGTTGAAAACTACATTCTGTGCTTACTTTCATGTAAAAGCTACGTTTACACCATCAAACTGGCCTCCTGTGATGAAATCCACATTATATGCTTACTTTCATGTAAAAGC
Source organism: Pterois miles (assembly GCA_947000775.1). Lineage (NCBI taxonomy): Eukaryota > Metazoa > Chordata > Actinopteri > Perciformes > Scorpaenidae > Pterois > Pterois miles. The sequence goes on along the minus strand of CAMQGK010000416.1, from coordinate 3,608,798 downwards.
TATGTTTACACCATTAAACAGGCCTCCCGTGATGAAAACTACATTCTGATGTCACTTTCATGTAAAAGCCAGGTTTTGGGCAGTAAACAAGCCTCCAGTGATGAAATACACATTGTATGCTTCGTTTCATGTAAAAGCTACGTTTACACCATCAAACAGGCCTTCTGTGATGAAATCCACATTATATGCTTACTTTCATGTAAAAGCTACGTTTCCAGCATTAAACAGTGCTCTAATGTTGAAAACTACGTTCTGTGCTTACTTTCATGTAAAAGCTACATTTACAGCATTAAACAGGCCTCCCGTGATGAAAACTACATTCTGTGGTGACTTTAATGTAAAATCTATGTTTCCAGCATTAAACCGTGCTGTTGTGTTGAAAACTACATTCTGTGCTTAATTTCATGTAAAAGCTACGTTTACACCATCAAATTGGCCTCCTGTGATGAAATCCACATTTATATGCTTACTTTCATGTAAAAGCTACGTTTACACCATTAAACAGGCCTCCCGTGATGAAAACTACATTCTGTTGTCACTTTCATGTAAATGCCAGGCTTTGGTCTGTAAACTGACCTCCCGTGATGAAATCCACATTATCTGCTTAGTTTCATGTAAAAGCTATGTTTCCAGCATTAAACAGTCCTCTAATGTTGAAAACTACGTTTTGTGCTTACTTTCATGTAAAAGCTACGTTTACAGCATTAAACAGGCCTCCTATGATGAAAACGACATTCTGATGTCACTTTCATGTAAAAGCCAGGTTTTGGGCAGTAAACAGGCCTCCCGTGATGAAATACACATTGTATGCTTAGTTTCATGTAAAAGCTATGTTTCCAGCATCAAACAGGCCTCCTGTGATGAAATCCACATTATATGCTTACTTTCATGTAAAAGCTACGTTTACAGCATTAAACAGTGCTCTAATGTTGAAAACTACATTCTGTTGTCACTTTCATGTAAAAGCCAGGCTTTGGCAGTAAACTGGCCTCCCCTGATGAAATCCACACTATATGCTTATTTTCATGTAAAAGCAACGTTTCCAGCATGAAACAGTGCTCTAATGTTGAAAACTACATTCTGTGCTTACTTTCATGTAAAAGCTACGTTTACACCATCAAACTGGCCTCCTGTGATGAAATCCACATTATATGCTTACTTTCATGTAAAAGCTATGTTTACACCATTAAACAGGCCTCCCGTGATGAAAACTACATTCTGTTGTCACTTTCATGTAAAAGCAAGGCTTTGGTCTGTAAACTGACCTCCCGTGATGAAATCCACATTATCTGCTTAGTTTCATGTAAAAGCTATGTTTCCAGCATTAAACAGTGCTCTAGTGTTGAAAACTACATCCTGTGCTTACTTTCATGTAAAAGCTACGTTTACACCATCAAACAGGCCTTCTGTGATGAAATCCACATTATATGCTTACTTTCATGTAAAAGCTACGTTTACAGCATTAAACAGGCCTCCCGTGATGAAAACTACATTCTGTGGTGACTTTAATGTAAAATCTATGTTTCCAGCATTAAACCGTGCTGTTGTGTTGATAACTACATTCTGTGCTTACTTTCATGTAAAAGCAACGTTTACACTATCAAACTGGCCTCTAGTGTTGTAAACTACATTCTGTTGTCACTTTCATGAAAAAGCCAGGTTTTGGCAGTAAACTGGCCTCCCCTGATGAAATCCACACTATATGCTTATTTTCATGTAAAAGCAACGTTTCCAGCATGAAACAGTGCTCTAATGTTGAAAACTACATTCTGTGCTTACTTTCATGTAAAAGCTACGTTTACACCATCAAACAGGCCTCCTGTGATGAAAACTACATTCTGTGGTGACTTTAATGTAAAATCTATGTTTCCAGCATTAAACCGTGCTGTTGTGTTGAAAACTACATTCAGTGCTTACTTTCATGTAAAAGCAACGTTTACACTATCAAACTGGCCTCTAGTGTTGTAAACTACATTCTGTTGTCACTTTCATGAAAAAGCCAGGTTTTGGCAGTAAACTGGCCTCCCCTGATGAAATCCACACTATATGCTTACTTTCATGTAATAGCACCGTTTCCAGCATTAAACAGTGCTCTAGTGTTGAAAACTACATTCTGTGCTTACTTTCATGTAAAAGCAAGGTTTACACCATCAAATAGGCCTTCTGTGATGAAATCCACATTATATGCTTACTTTCATGTAAAAGCTACGTTTACAGCATTAAACAGTGCGCTAATGTTGAAAACTACGTTCTGTGCTTACTTTCATGTAAAAGCTACGTTTACACCATCAAACTGGCCTCCCCTGATGAAATCCACACTATATGCTTATTTTCATGTAAAAGCTAAGTTTACAGCATTAAACAGTGCTCTAGTGTTGAAAACTACATTCTGTGCTTACTTTCATGTAAAAGCAAGGTTTACACTATCAAACTGGGCTCCCGTGATGACAACGACATTCTGTGTTGACTTTAATGTAAAATGTATGTTTCCAGCATTAAACCGTGCTGTTGTGTTGAAAACTACATTCAGTGCTTACTTTCATGTAAAATCAACGTTTACACCATCAAACATGCCTCCCGTGATGAAAACTACATTCTTTTGTCACTTTCATGTAAAAGCCAGGTTTTGGCAGTAAACTGGCCTCCCCTGATGAAATCCACACTATATGCTTATTTTCATGTAAAAGCAACGTTTCCAGCATTAAACAGTGCTCTAATGTTGAAAACTACATTCTGTGCTTACTTTCATGTAAAAGCTACGTTTACACCATCAAACTGGCCTCCTGTGATGAAATCCACATTATATGCTTACTTTCATGTAAAAGCCAGGTTTTGGGCAGTAAACAGGGCCTCCCGTGATGAAAACTACATTCTTATGTCACTTTCATGTAAAAGCCAGGTTTTGGGCAGGAAACAGGCCTCCCGTGATGAAAACTACATTCTGTTGTCACTTTCATGTAAAAGCCAGGCTTTGGTCTGTAAACTGACCTCCCGTGATGAAATCCACACTATATGGTTATTTTCATGTAAAAGCAACGTTTCCAGCATTAAACAGTGCTCTAATGTTGAAAACTACGTTCTGTGCTTACTTTCATGTAAAAGCTACATTTACAGCATTAAACAGGCCTCCCGTGATGAAAACTACATTCTGTGGTGACTTTAATGTAAAATCTATGTTTCCAGCATTTAACCGTGCTGTTGTGTTGAAAACTACATTCTGTGCTTAATTTCATGTAAAAGCTACGTTTACACCATCAAATTGGCCTCCTGTGATGAAATCCACATTTATATGCTTACTTTCATGTAAAAGCTACGTTTACAGCATTAAACAGGCCTCCTATGATGAAAACGACATTCTGATGTCACTTTCATGTAAAAGCCAGGTTTTGGGCAGTAAACAGGCCTCCCGTGATGAAATACACATTGTATGCTTAGTTTCATGTAAAAGCTATGTTTCCAGCATCAAACAGGCCTCCTGTGATGAAATCCACATTATATGCTTACTTTCATGTAAAAGCTACGTTTACAGCATTAAACAGTGCTCTAATGTTGAAAACTACATTCTGTTGTCACTTTCATGTACAAGCCAGGCTTTGGCAGTAAACTGGCCTCCCCTGATGAAATCCACACTATATGCTTATTTTCATGTAAAAGCAACGTTTCCAGCATGAAACAGTGCTCTAATGTTGAAAACTACATTTTGTGCTTACTTTCATGTAAAAGCTACGTTTACACCATCAAACTGGCCTCCTGTGATGAAATCCACATTATATGCTTACTTTCATGTATAAGCTATGTTTACACCATTAAACAGGCCTCCCGTGATGAAAACTACATTCTGTTGTCACTTTCATGTAAAAGCAAGGCTTTGGTCTGTAAACTGACCTCCCGTGATGAAATCCACATTATCTGCTTAGTTTCATGTAAAAGCTATGTTTCCAGCATTAAACAGTGCTCTAGTGTTGAAAACTACATCCTGTGCTTACTTTCATGTAAAAGCTACGTTTACACCATCAAACAGGCCTTCTGTGATGAAATCCACATTATATGCTTACTTTCATGTAAAAGCTACGTTTACAGCATTAAACAGGCCTCCCGTGATGAAAACTACATTCTGTGGTGACTTTAATGTAAAATCTATGTTTCCAGCATTAAACCGTGCTGTTGTGTTGATAACTACATTCTGTGCTTACTTTCATGTAAAAGCAACGTTTACACTATCAAACTGGCCTCTAGTGTTGTAAACTACATTCTGTGTTCACTTTCATGTAAAAGCCAGGTTTTGGGCAGTAAACAGGCCTCCCGTGATGAAAACTACATTCTTATGTCATTTTCATGTAAAAGCCAGGTTTTGGGCAGTAAACAGGCCTCCCGTGATGAAAACTACATTCTTATGTCACTTTCATGTAAAAGCCAGGCTTTGGTCTGTAAACTGACCTCCCGTGATGAAATCCACACTATATGCTTATTTTCATGTAAAAGCAACGTTTCCAGCATTAAACAGTGCTCTAATGTTGAAAACTACGTTCTGTGCTTACTTTCTTGTAAAAGCTACGTTTACACCATCAAACTGGCCTCCCGTGATGAAATCCACATTATATGCTTACTTTCATGTAAAAGCTACATTTACAGCATTAAACAGGCCTCCCGTGATGAAAACTACATTCTGTGGTGACTTTAATGTAAAATCTATGTTTCCAGCATTAAACCGTGCTGTTGTGTTGAAAACTACATTCTGTGCTTAATTTCATGTAAAAGCTACGTTTACACCATCAAATTGGCCTCCTGTGATGAAATCCACATTATATGCTTACTTTCATGTAAAAGCTACCTTTACACCATCAAACATGCCTCCCGTGATGAAAACTACATTCTTTTGTCACTTTCATGTAAAAGCCAGGTTTTGGCAGTAAACTGGCCTCCCCTGATGAAATCCACACTATATGCTTATTTTCATGTAAAAGCAACGTTTCCAGCATTAAACAGTGCTCTAGTGTTGAAAACTACATTCTGTGCTTACTTTCATGTAAAGGCAAGGTTTTCATCATAAAACAGTGCTCTTGTGTTGAAAACTACATTCTGTGCTTACTTTCATGTAAAAGCTATGTTTACACCATTAAACAGGCCTCCCGTGATGAAAACTACATTCTGATGTCACTTTCATGTAAAAGCCAGGTTTTGGGCAGTAAACAGGCCTCCCGTGATGAAATACACATTGTATGCTTAGTTTCATGTAAAAGCTATGTTTCCAGCATCAAACAGGCCTCCTGTGATGAAATCCACATTATATGCTTACTTTCATGTAAAAGCTACGTTTAAAGCATTAAACAGTGCTCTAATGTTGAAAACTACATTCTGTTGTCACTTTCATGTAAAAGCCAGGCTTTGGCAGTAAACTGGCCTCCCCTGATGAAATCCACACTATATGCTTATTTTCATGTAAAAGCAACGTTTCCAGCATGAAACAGTGCTCTAATGTTGAAAACTACATTCTGTGCTTACTTTCATGTAAAAGCTACGTTTACACCATCAAACTGGCCTCCTGTGATGAAATCCACATTATATGCTTACTTTCATGTAAAAGCTATGTTTACACCATTAAACAGGCCTCCCGTGATGAAAACTACATTCTGATGTCACTTTCATGTAAAAGCCAGGTTTTGGGCAGTAAACAAGCCTCCAGTGATGAAATACACATTGTATGCTTCGTTTCATGTAAAAGCTACGTTTACACCATCAAACAGGCCTTCTGTGATGAAATCCACATTATATGCTTACTTTCATGTAAAAGCTACGTTTCCAGCATTAAACAGTGCTCTAATGTTGAAAACTACGTTCTGTGCTTACTTTCATGTAAAAGCTACATTTACAGCATTAAACAGGCCTCCCGTGATGAAAACTACATTCTGTGGTGACTTTAATGTAAAATCTATGTTTCCAGCATTAAACCGTGCTGTTGTGTTGAAAACTACATTCTGTGCTTAATTTCATGTAAAAGCTACGTTTACACCATCAAATTGGCCTCCTGTGATGAAATCCACATTTATATGCTTACTTTCATGTAAAAGCTACGTTTACACCATTAAACAGGCCTCCCGTGATGAAAACTACATTCTGTTGTCACTTTCATGTAAATGCCAGGCTTTGGTCTGTAAACTGACCTCCCGTGATGAAATCCACATTATCTGCTTAGTTTCATGTAAAAGCTATGTTTCCAGCATTAAACAGTGCTCTAATGTTGAAAACTACGTTTTGTGCTTACTTTCATGTAAAAGCTACGTTTACAGCATTAAACAGGCCTCCTATGATGAAAACGACATTCTGATGTCACTTTCATGTAAAAGCCAGGTTTTGGGCAGTAAACAGGCCTCCCGTGATGAAATACACATTGTATGCTTAGTTTCATGTAAAAGCTATGTTTCCAGCATCAAACAGGCCTCCTGTGATGAAATCCACATTATATGCTTACTTTCATGTAAAAGCTACGTTTACAGCATTAAACAGTGCTCTAATGTTGAAAACTACATTCTGTTGTCACTTTCATGTAAAAGCCAGGCTTTGGCAGTAAACTGGCCTCCCCTGATGAAATCCACACTATATGCTTATTTTCATGTAAAAGCAACGTTTCCAGCATGAAACAGTGCTCTAATGTTGAAAACTACATTCTGTGCTTACTTTCATGTAAAAGCTACGTTTACACCATCAAACTGGCCTCCTGTGATGAAATCCACATTATATGCTTACTTTCATGTAAAAGCTATGTTTACACCATTAAACAGGCCTCCCGTGATGAAAACTACATTCTGTTGTCACTTTCATGTAAAAGCAAGGCTTTGGTCTGTAAACTGACCTCCCGTGATGAAATCCACATTATCTGCTTAGTTTCATGTAAAAGCTATGTTTCCAGCATTAAACAGTGCTCTAGTGTTGAAAACTACATCCTGTGCTTACTTTCATGTAAAAGCTACGTTTACACCATCAAACAGGCCTTCTGTGATGAAATCCACATTATATGCTTACTTTCATGTAAAAGCTACGTTTACAGCATTAAACAGGCCTCCCGTGATGAAAACTACATTCTGTGGTGACTTTAATGTAAAATCTATGTTTCCAGCATTAAACCGTGCTGTTGTGTTGATAACTACATTCTGTGCTTACTTTCATGTAAAAGCAACGTTTACACTATCAAACTGGCCTCTAGTGTTGTAAACTACATTCTGTTGTCACTTTCATGTAAAAGCCAGGTTTTGGAAGTAAACTGGCCTCCCCTGATGAAATCCACACTATATGCTTATTTTCATGTAAAAGCAACGTTTCCAGCATTAAACATTGCTCTAGTGTTGAAAACTACGTTCTGTGCTAACTTTCATGTAAAAGCTACGTTTACACCATCAAACAGGCCTTCTGTGATGAAATCCACATTATATGTTTACTTTCATGTAAAAGCTACGTTTACAGCATTAAACAGGCCTCCCGTGATGAAAACTACATTCTGTGGTGACTTTAATGTAAAATCTATGTTTCCAGCATTAAACCGTGCTGTTGTGTTGATAACTACATTCTGTGCTTACTTTCATGTAAAAGCAACGTTTACACTATCAAACTGGCCTCTAGTGTTGTAAACTACATTCTGTTGTCACTTACATGGAAAAGCCAGGTTTTGGCAGTAAACTGGCCTCCCGTGATGAAATCCACACTATATGCTTATTTTCATGTAAAAGCAACATTTCCAGCATGAAACAGTGCTCTAATGTTGAAAACTACATTCTGTGCTTACTTTCATGTAAAAGCTACGTTTACACCATCAAACTGGCCTCCTGTGATGAAATCCACATTATATGCTTACTTTCATGTAAAAGCTACCTTTACACCATCAAACATGCCTCCCGTGATGAAAACTACATTCTTTTGTCACTTTCATGTAAAAGCCAGGTTTTGGCAGTAAACTGGCCTCCCCTGATGAAATCCACACTATATGCTTATTTTCATGTAAAAGCAACGTTTCCAGCATTAAACAGTGCTCTAGTGTTGAAAACTACATTCTGTGCTTACTTTCATGTAAAGGCAAGGTTTTCATCATAAAACAGTGCTCTTGTGTTGAAAACTACATTCTGTGCTTACTTTCATGTAAAAGCTATGTTTACACCATTAAACAGGCCTCCCGTGATGAAAACTACATTCTGATGTCACTTTCATGTAAAAGCCAGGTTTTGGGCAGTAAACAGGCCTCCCGTGATGAAATACACATTGTATGCTTAGTTTCATGTAAAAGCTATGTTTCCAGCATCAAACAGGCCTCCTGTGATGAAATCCACATTATATGCTTACTTTCATGTAAAAGCTACGTTTACAGCATTAAACAGTGCTCTAATGTTGAAAACTACATTCTGTTGTCACTTTCATGTAAAAGCCAGGCTTTGGCAGTAAACTGGCCTCCCCTGATGAAATCCACACTATATGCTTATTTTCATGTAAAAGCAACGTTTCCAGCATGAAACAGTGCTCTAATGTTGAAAACTACATTCTGTGCTTACTTTCATGTAAAAGCTACGTTTACACCATCAAACTGGCCTCCTGTGATGAAATCCACATTATATGCTTACTTTCATGTAAAAGCCAGGTTTTGGGCAGTAAACAGGCCTCCCGTGATGAAAACTACATTCTGTTGTCACTTTCATGTAAAAGCCAGGCTTTGGTCTGTAAACTGACCTCCCGTGATGAAATCCACACTATATGCTTATTTTCATGTAAAAGCAACGTTTCCAGCATTAAACAGTGCTCTAATGTTGAAAACTACGTTCTGTGCTTACTTTCATGTAAAAGCTATGTTTACACCATTAAACAGGCCCTCCGTGATGAAAACTACATTCTGATGTCACTTTCATGTAAAAGCCAGGTTTTGGGCAGTAAACAAGCCTCCAGTGATGAAATACACATTGTATGCTTAGTTTCATGTAAAAGCTACGTTTACACCATCAAACAGGCCTTCTGTGATGAAATCCACATTATATGCTTACTTTCATGTAAAAGCTACGTTTACAGCATTAAACAGGCCTCCCGTGATGAAAACTACATTCTGTGGTGACTTTAATGTAAAAGCAACGTTTACACTATCAAACTGGCCTCTAGTGTTGTAAACTACATTCAGTTGTTACTTTCATGAAAAAGCCAGGTTTTGGCAGTAAACTGGCCTCCGCTGATGAAATCCACACTATATGCTTATTTTCATGTAAAAGCAACGTTTCCAGCATTAAACAGTGCTCTAATGTTGAAAACTACGTTCTGTGCTTACTTTCATGTAAAAGCTACGTTTACACCATCAAACTGGCCTCCTGTGATGAAATCCACATTATATGCTTACTTTCATGTAAAAGCTACCTTTACACCATCAAATATGCCTCCCGTGATGAAAACTACATTCTGTTGTCACTTTCATGTAAAAGCCAGGTTTTGGCAGTAAACTGGCCTCCCCTGATGAAATCCACACTATATGCTTATTTTCATGTAAAAGCAACGTTTCCAGCATTAAACAGTGCTCTAGTGTTGAAAACTACGTTCTGTGCTTACTTTCATGTAAAAGCTACGTTTACACCATCAAACAGGCCTTCTGTGATGAAATCCACATTATATGTTTACTTTCATGTAAAAGCTAAGTTTACAGCATTAAACAGTGCTCTAGTGTTGAAAACTACATTCTGTGCTTACTTTCATGTAAAAGCAAGGTTTACACTATCAAACTGGGCTCCCGTGATGACAACAACATTCTGTGTTGACTTAAATGTAAAATGTATGTTTCCAGCATTAAACCGTGCTGTTGTGTTGAAAACTACATTCAGTGCTTACTTTCATGTAAAATCAACGTTTACACCATCAAACATGCCTCCCGTGATGAAAACTACATTCTTTTGTCACTTTCATGTAAAAGCCAGGTTTTGGCAGTAAACTGGCCTCCCCTGATGAAATCCACACTATATGCTTATTTTCATGTAAAAGCAACGTTTCCAGCATTAAACAGTGCTCTAGTGTTGAAAACTACATTCTGTGCTTACTTTCATGTAAAGGCAAGGTTTTCATCATAAAACAGTGCTCTTGTGTTGAAAACTACATTCTGTGCTTACTTTCATGTAAAAGCTATGTTTACACCATTAAACAGGCCTCCCGTGATGAAAACTACATTCTGATGTCACTTTCATGTAAAAGCCAGGTTTTGGGCAGTAAACAGGCCTCCCGTGATGAAATACACATTGTATGCTTAGTTTCATGTAAAAGCTATGTTTCCAGCATCAAACAGGCCTCCTGTGATGAAATCCACATTATATGCTTACTTTCATGTAAAAGCTACGTTTACAGCATTAAACAGTGCTCTAATGTTGAAAACTACATTCTGTTGTCACTTTCATGTAAAAGCCAGGCTTTGGCAGTAAACTGGCCTCCCCTGATGAAATCCACACTATATCCTTATTTTCATGTAAAAGCAACGTTTCCAGCATGAAACAGTGCTCTAATGTTGAAAACTACATTCTGTGCTTACTTTCATGTAAAAGCTACGTTTACACCATCAAACTGGCCTCCTGTGATGAAATCCACATTATATGCTTACTTTCATGTAAAAGCTATGTTTACACCATTAAACAGGCCTCCCGTGATGAAAACTACATTCTGATGTCACTTTCATGTAAAAGCCAGGTTTTGGGCAGTAAACAAGCCTCCAGTGATGAAATACACATTGTATGCTTAGTTTCATGTAAAAGCTACGTTTACACCATCAAACAGGCCTTCTGTGATGAAATCCACATTATATGCTTACTTTCATGTAAAAGCTACGTTTACACCATTAAACAGGCCTCCCGTGATGAAAACTACATTCTGTTGTCACTTTCATGTAAAAGCCAGGCTTTGGTCTGTAAACTGACCTCACGTGACGAAATCCACATTATCTGCTTACTTTCATGTAAAAGCTACCTTTACACCATCAAATATGCCTCCCGTGATGAAAACTACATTCTGTTGTCACTTTCATGTGAAAGCCAGGTTTTGGCAGTAAACTGGCCTCCCCTGATGAAATCCACACTATATGCTTATTTTCATGTAAAAGCAACGTTTCCAGCATTAAACAGTGCTCTAGTGTTGAAAACTACGTTCTGTGCTTACTTTCATGTAAAAGCTACGTTTACACCATCAAACAGGCCTTCTGTGATGAAATCCACATTATATGTTTACTTTCATGTAAAAGCTACGTTTACAGCATTAAACAGGCCTCCCGTGATGAAAACTACATTCTGTGGTGACTTTAATGTAAAATCTATGTTTCCAGCATTAAACCGTGCTGTTGTGTTGATAACTACATTCTATGCTTACTTTCATGTAAAAGCAACGTTTACACTATCAAACTGGCCTCTAGTGTTGTAAACTACATTCTGTTGTCACTTGCATGGAAAAGCCAGGTTTTGGCAGTAAACTGGCCTCCCCTGATGAAATCCACACTATATGCTTATTTTCATGTAAAAGCAACGTTTCCAGCATGAAACAGTGCTCTAATGTTGAAAACTACATTCTATGCTTACTTTCATGTAAAAGCTACGTTTACACCATCAAACTGGCCTCCTGTGATGAAATCCACACTATATGCTTATTTTCATGTAAAAGCAACGTTTCCAGCATTAAACAGTGCTCTAATGTTGAAAACTACGTTCTGTGCTTACTTTCATGTAAAAGCTATGTTTACACCATTAAACAGGCCCCCCGTGATGAAAACTACATTCTGATGTCACTTTCATGTAAAAGCCAGGTTTTGGGCAGTAAACAAGCCTCCAGTGATGAAATACACATTGTATGCTTAGTTTCATGTAAAAGCTACGTTTACACCATCAAACAGGCCTTCTGTGATGAAATCCACATTATATGCTTACTTTCATGTAAAAGCTATGTTTACACCATTAAACAGGCCTCCCGTGATGAAAACTACATTCTGTTGTCACTTACATGGAAAAGCCAGGTTTTGGCAGTAAACTGGCCTCCCCTGATGAAATCCACACTATATGCTTATTTTCATGTAAAAGCAACGTTTCCAGCATGAAACAGTGCTCTAATGTTGAAAACTACATTCTATGCTTACTTTCATGTAAAAGCTACGTTTACACCATCAAACTGGCCTCCTGTGATGAAATCCACATTATATGCTTACTTTCATGTAAAAGCCAGGTTTTGGGCAGTAAACAGGCCTCCCGTGATGAAAACTACATTCTGTTGTCACTTTCATGTAAAAGCCAGGTTTTGGGCAGTAAACAGGCCTCCCGTGAAGAAAACTACATTCTGTTGTCACTTTCATGTAAAAGCCAGGCTTTGGTCTGTAAACTGACCTCCCGTGATGAAATCCACACTATATGCTTATTTTCATGTAAAAGCAACGTTTCCAGCATTAAACAGTGCTCTAATGTTGAAAACTACGTTCTGTGCTTACTTTCATGTAAAAGCTACGTTTACAGCATTAAACAGGCCTCCTATGATGAAAACGACATTCTGTGTTGACTTTAATGTAAAATCTATGTTTCCAGCATTAAACCGTGCTATGGTGTTGAAAACTACATTCTGTGCTTACTTTCATGTAAAAGCAACGTTTACACTATCAAACTGGCCTCTAGTGTTGTAAACTACATTCTGTTGTCACTTTCATGAAAAAGCCAGGTTTTGGCAGTAAACTGGCCTCCCCTGATGAAATCCACACTATATGCTTATTTTCATGTAAAAGCAACGTTTCCTGCATTAAACATTGCTCTAATGTTGAAAACTACGTTCTGTGCTTACTTTCATGTAAAAGCTACGTTTACACCATCAAACTGGCCTCCTGTGATGAAATCCACATTATATGCTTACTTTCATGTAAAAGCTACCTTTACACCATCAAATATGCCTCCCGTGATGAAAACTACATTCTGTTGTCACTTTCATGTGAAAGCCAGGTTTTGGCAGTAAACTGGCCTCCCCTGATGAAATCCACACTATATGCTTATTTTCATGTAAAAGCAACGTTTCCAGCATTAAACAGTGCTCTAGTGTTGAAAACTACGTTCTGTGCTTACTTTCATGTAAAAGCTACGTTTACACCATCAAACAGGCCTTCTGTGATGAAATCCACATTATATGTTTACTTTCATGTAAAAGCTACGTTTACAGCATTAAACAGGCCTCCCGTGATGAAAACTACATTCTGTGGTGACTTTAATGTAAAATCTATGTTTCCAGCATTAAACCGTGCTGTTGTTTTGATAACTACATTCTATGCTTACTTTCATGTAAAAGCAAAGTTTACACTATCAAACTGGCCTCTAGTGTTGTAAACTACATTCTGTTGTCACTTGCATGGAAAAGCCAGGTTTTGGCAGTAAACTGGCCTCCCCTGATGAAATCCACACTATATGCTTATTTTCATGTAAAAGCAACGTTTCCAGCATGAAACAGTGCTCTAATGTTGAAAACTACATTCTATGCTTACTTTCATGTAAAAGCTACGTTTACACCATCAAACTGGCCTCCTGTGATGAAATCCACATTATATGCTTACTTTCATGTAAAAGCCAGGTTTTGGGCAGTAAACAGGCCTCCCGTGATGAAAACTACATTCTGTTGTCACTTTCATGTAAAAGCCAGGTTTTGGGCAGTAAACAGGCCTCCCGTGATGAAAACTACATTCTGTTGTCACTTTCATGTAAAAGCCAGGCTTTGGTCTGTAAACTGACCTCCCGTGATGAAATCCACACTATATGCTTATTTTCATGTAAAAGCAACGTTTCCAGCATTAAACAGTGCTCTAATGTTGAAAACTACGTTCTGTGCTTACTTTCATGTAAAAGCTATGTTTACACCATTAAACAGGCCCCCCGTGATGAAAACTACATTCTGATGTCACTTTCATGTAAAAGCCAGGTTTTGGGCAGTAAACAAGCCTCCAGTGATGAAATACACATTGTATGCTTAGTTTCATGTAAAAGCTACGTTTACACCATCAAACAGGCCTTCTGTGATGAAATCCACATTATATGCTTACTTTCATGTAAAAGCTACGTTTACAGCATTAAACAGGCCTCCCGTGATGAAAACTACATTCTGTGGTGACTTTAATGTAAAAGCAACGTTTACACTATCAAACTGGCCTCTAGTGTTGTAAACTACATTCTGTTGTCACTTACATGGAAAAGCCAGGTTTTGGCAGTAAACTGGCCTCCGCTGATGAAATCCACACTATATGCTTATTTTCATGTAAAAGCAACGTTTCCAGCATGAAACAGTGCTCTAATGTTGAAAACTACATTCTATGCTTACTTTCATGTAAAAGCTACGTTTACACCATCAAACTGACCTCCTGTGATGAAATCCACATTATATGCTTACTTTCATGTAAAAGCCAGGTTTTGGGCAGTAAAAAGGCCTCCCGTGATGAAAACTACATTCTGTTGTCACTTTCATGTAAAAGCCAGGTTTTGGGCAGTAAACAGGCCTCCCGTGATGAAAACTACATTCTGTTGTCACTTTCATGTAAAAGCCAGGTTTTGGGCAGTAAACAGGCCTCCCGTGATGAAAACTACATTCTGTTGTCACTTTCATGTAAAAGCCAGGCTTTGGTCTGTAAACTGACCTCCCGTGATGAAATCCACACTATATGCTTATTTTCATGTAAAAGCAACGTTTCCAGCATTAAACAGTGCTCTAATGTTGAAAACTACGTTCTGTGCTTACTTTCATGTAAAAGCTACGTTTACACCATCAAACTGGCCTCCCGTGATGAAATCCACATTATATGCTTACTTTCATGTAAAAGCTACATTTACAGCATTAAACAGGCCTCCCGTGATGAAAACTACATTCTGTGGTGACTTTAATGTAAAATCTATGTTTCCAGCATTAAACCGTGCTATGGTGTTGAAAACTACATTCTGTGCTTACTTTCATGTAAAAGCAACGTTTACACTATCAAACTGGCCTCTAGTGTTGTAAACTACATTCTGTTGTCACTTTCATGAAAAAGCCAGGTTTTGGCAGTAAACTGGCCTCCCCTGATGAAATCCACACTATATGCTTATTTTCATGTAAAAGCAACGTTTCCAGCATTAAACATTGCTCTAGTGTTGAAAACTACGTTCTGTGCTAACTTTCATGTAAAAGCTACGTTTACACCATCAAACAGGCCTTCTGTGATGAAATCCACATTATATGTTTACTTTCATGTAAAAGCTACGTTTACAGCATTAAACAGGCCTCCCGTGATGAAAACTACATTCTGTGGTGACTTTAATGTAAAATCTATGTTTCCAGCATTAAACCGTGCTTGTTGTGTTGATAACTACATTCTGTGCTTACTTTCATGTAAAAGCAACGTTTACACTATCAAACTGGCCTCTAGTGTTGTAAACTACATTCTGTTGTCACTTACATGGAAAAGCCAGGTTTTGGCAGTAAACTGGCCTCCCCTGATGAAAACTACATTCTGTTGTCACTTTCATGTAAAAGCCAGGTTTTGGGCAGTAAACAGGCCTCCCGTGATGAAAACTACATTCTGTTGTCACTTTCATGTAAAAGCCAGGCTTTGGTCTGTAAACTGACCTCCCGTGATGAAATCCACACTATATGCTTATTTTCATGTAAAAGCAACGTTTCCAGCATTAAACAGTGCTCTAATGTTGAAAACTACGTTCTGTGCTTACTTTCATGTAAAAGCTACGTTTACACCATCAAACTGGCCTCCCGTGATGAAATCCACATTATATGCTTACTTTCATGTAAAAGCTACATTTACAGCATTAAACAGGCCTCCCGTGATGAAAACTACATTCTGTGGTGACTTTAATGTAAAATCTATGTTTCCAGCATTAAACCGTGCTATGGTGTTGAAAACTACATTCTGTGCTTACTTTCATGTAAAAGCAACGTTTACACTATCAAACTGGCCTCTAGTGTTGTAAACTACATTCTGTTGTCACTTTCATGACAAAGCCAGGTTTTGGCAGTAAACTGGCCTCCCCTGATGAAATCCACACTATATGCTTATTTTCATGTAAAAGCAACGTTTCCAGCATTAAACATTGCTCTAGTGTTGAAAACTACGTTCTGTGCTAACTTTCATGTAAAAGCTACGTTTACACCATCAAACAGGCCTTCTGTGATGAAATCCACATTATATGTTTACTTTCATGTAAAAGCTACGTTTACAGCATTAAACAGGCCTCCCGTGATGAAAACTACATTCTGTGGTGACTTTAATGTAAAATCTATGTTTCCAGCATTAAACCGTGCTGTTGTGTTGATAACTACATTCTATGCTTACTTTCATGTAAAAGCAACGTTTACACTATCAAACTGGCCTCTAGTGTTGTAAACTACATTCTGTTGTCACTTACATGGAAAAGCCAGGTTTTGGCAGTAAACTGGCCTCCCCTGATGAAATCCACACTATATGCTTATTTTCATGTAAAAGCAACGTTTCCAGCATGAAACAGTGCTCTAATGTTGAAAACTACATTCTATGCTTACTTTCATGTAAAAGCTACGTTTACACCATCAAACTGGCCTCCTGTGATGAAATCCACATTATATGCTTACTTTCATGTAAAAGCCAGGTTTTGGGCAGTAAACAGGCCTCCCGTGATGAAAACTACATTCTGTTGTCACTTTCATGTAAAAGCCAGGTTTTGGGCAGTAAACAGGCCTCCCGTGATGAAAACTACATTCTGTTGTCACTTTCATGTAAAAGCCAGGCTTTGGTCTGTAAACTGACCTCCCGTGATGAAATCCACACTATATGCTGATTTTCATGTAAAAGCAACGTTTCCAGCATTAAACAGTGCTCTAATGTTGAAAACTACGTTCTGTGCTTACTTTCATGTAAAAGCTACGTTTACACCATCAAACTGGCCTCCCGTGATGAAATCCACATTATATGCTTACTTTCATGTAAAAGCTACATTTACAGCATTAAACAGGCCTCCCGTGATGAAAACTACATTCTGTGGTGACTTTAATGTAAAATCTATGTTTCCAGCATTAAACCGTGCTGTTGTGTTGATAACTACATTCTATGCTTACTTTCATGTAAAAGCAACGTTTACACTATCAAACTGGCCTCTAGTGTTGTAAACTACATTCTGTTGTCACTTACATGGAAAAGCCAGGTTTTGGCAGTAAACTGGCCTCCCCTGATGAAATCCACACTATATGCTTATTTTCATGTAAAAGCAACGTTTCCAGCATGAAACAGTGCTCTAATGTTGAAAACTACATTCTATGCTTACTTTCATGTAAAAGCTACGTTTACACCATCAAACTGGCCTCCTGTGATGAAATCCACATTATATGCTTACTTTCATGTAAAAGCCAGGTTTTGGGCAGTAAACAGGCCTCCCGTGATGAAAACTACATTCTGTTGTCACTTTCATGTAAAAGCCAGGTTTTGGGCAGTAAACAGGCCTCCCGTGATGAAAACTACATTCTGTTGTCACTTTCATGTAAAAGCCAGGCTTTGGTCTGTAAACTGACCTCCCGTGATGAAATCCACACTATATGCTTATTTTCATGTAAAAGCAACGTTTCCAGCATTAAACAGTGCTCTAATGTTGAAAACTACGTTCTGTGCTTACTTTCATGTAAAAGCTACGTTTACACCATCAAACTGGCCTCCCGTGATGAAATCCACATTATATGCTTACTTTCATGTAAAAGCTACATTTAAAGCATTAAACAGGCCTCCCGTGATGAAAACTACATTCTGTGGTGACTTTAATGTAAGATCTATGTTTCCAGCATTAAACCGTGCTATGGTGTTGAAAACTACATTCTGTGCTTACTTTCATGTAAAAGCAACGTTTACACTATCAAACTGGCCTCTAGTGTTGTAAACTACATTCTGTTGTCACTTTCATGAAAAAGCCAGGTTTTGGCAGTAAACTGGCCTCCCCTGATGAAATCCACACTATATGCTCATTTTCATGTAAAAGCAACGTTTCCAGCATTAAACATTGCTCTAGTGTTGAAAACTACGTTCTGTGCTAACTTTCATGTAAAAGCTACGTTTACACCATCAAACAGGCCTTCTGTGATGAAATCCACATTATATGTTTACTTTCATGTAAAAGCTACGTTTACAGCATTAAACAGGCCTCCCGTGATGAAAACTACATTCTGTGGTGACTTTAATGTAAAATCTATGTTTCCAGCATTAAACCGTGCTGTTGTGTTGATAACTACATTCTGTGCTTACTTTCATGTAAAAGCAACGTTTACACTATCAAACTGGCCTCTAGTGTTGTAAACTACATTCTGTTGTCACTTACATGGAAAAGCCAGGTTTTGGCAGTAAACTGGCCTCCCCTGATGAAATCCACACTATATGCTTATTTTCATGTAAAAGCAACGTTTCCAGCATGAAACAGTGCTCTAATGTTGAAAACTACATTCTATGCTTACTTTCATGTAAAAGCTACGTTTACACCATCAAACTGGCCTCCTGTGATGAAATCCACATTATATGCTTACTTTCATGTAAAAGCCAGGTTTTGGGCAGTAAACAGGCCTCCCGTGATGAAAACTACATTCTGTTGTCACTTTCATATAAAAGCCAGGTTTTGGGCAGTAAACAGGCCTCCCGTGATGAAAACTACATTCTGTTGTCACTTTCATGTAAAAGCCAGGCTTTGGTCTGTAAACTGACCTCCCGTGATGAAATCCACACTATATGCTTATTTTCATGTAAAAGCAACGTTTCCAGCATTAAACAGTGCTCTAATGTTGAAAACTACGTTCTGTGCTTACTTTCATGTAAAAGCTACGTTTACACCATCAAACTGGCCTCCCGTGATGAAATCCACATTATATGCTTACTTTCATGTAAAAGCTACATTTACAGCATTAAACAGGCCTCCCGTGATGAAAACTACATTCTGTGGTGACTTTAATGTAAAATCTATGTTTCCAGCATTAAACCGTGCTATGGTGTTGAAAACTACATTCTGTGCTTACTTTCATGTAAAAGCAACGTTTACACTATCAAACTGGCCTCTAGTGTTGTAAACTACATTCTGTTGTCACTTTCATGAAAAAGCCAGGTTTTGGCAGTAAACTGGCCTCCCCTGATGAAATCCACACTATATGCTTATTTTCATGTAAAAGCAACGTTTCCAGCATTAAACAGTGCTCTAATGTTGAAAACTACGTTCTGTGCTTACTTTCATGTAAAAGCAACGTTTACACTATCAAACTGGCCTCTAGTGTTGTAAACTACATTCTGTTGTCACTTTCATGAAAAAGCCAGGTTTTGGCAGTAAACTGGCCTCCCCTGATGAAATCCACACTATATGCTTAATTTCATGTAAAAGCAACGTTTCCAGCATTAAACAGTGCTCTAGTGTTGAAAACTACGTTCTGTGCTTACTTTCATGTAAAAGCAACGTTTACACTATCAAACTGGCCTCTAGTGTTGTAAACTACATTCTGTTGTCACTTTCATGAAAAAGCCAGGTTTTGGCAGTAAACTGGCCTCCCCTGATGAAATCCACACTATATGATTATTTTCATGTAAAAGCAACGTTTCCAGCATTAAACAGTGCTCTAGTGTTGAAAACTACGTTCTGTGCTAACTTTCATGTAAAAGCTACGTTTACACCATCAAACTGACCTCCGGTGATGAAAACTACATTCTGTTGTCACTTTCATGTAAAAGCCCGGCTTTGGTCTGTAAACTGACCTCCCGTGATGAAATCCACATTATCTGCTTAGTTTCATGTAAAAGCTATCTTTCCAGCATTAAACAGTTCTCTAGTGTTGAAAACTACATCCTGTGCTTACTTTCATGTAAAAGCTACGTTTACAGCATTAAACAGGCCTCCCATGATAAAAACGACATTCTGTGTTGACTTTAATGTAAAATCTATGTTTCCAGCATTAAACCGTGCTTTGGTGTTGAAAACTACATTCTGTGTTTACTTTCATGTTAAAAGCAACGTTTACACCATCAAACAGGCCTTCTGTGATGAAATCCACATTATATGTTTACTTTCATGTAAAAGCTATGTTTCCAGCATCAAACAGGCCTGCTGTGATGAAATCCACATTATATGCTTACTTTCATGTAAAAGCTACGTTTACAGCATTAAACAGTGCTCTAATGTTGAAAACTACATTCTGTTGTCACTTTCATGTAAAAGCCAGGTTTTGGCAGTATACTGGCCTCCCCTGATGAAATCCACACTATATGCTTATTTTCATGTAAAAGCAACGTTTCCAGCATGAAACAGTGCTCTAATGTTGAAAACTACATTCTGTGCTTACTTTAATGTAAAAGCTACGTTTACACCATCAAACTGGCCTCCTGTGATGAAATCCACATTATATGCTTACTTTCATGTAAAAGCTATGTTTACACCATTAAACAGGCCTCCCGTGATGAAAACTACATTCTGATGTCACTTTCATGTAAAAGCCAGGTTTTGGGCAGTAAACAAGCCTCCAGTGATGAAATTCACATTGTATGCTTAGTTTCATGTAAAAGCTACGTTTACACCATCAAACAGGCCTTCTGTGATGAAATCCACATTATATGCTTACTTTCATGTAAAAGCCAGGTTTTGGGCAGTAAACAGGCCTCCCGTGATGAAAACTACATTCTGTTGTCACTTTCATGTAAAAGCCAGGTTTTGGGCAGTAAACAGGCCTCCCGTGATGAAAACTACATTCTGTTGTCACTTTCATGTAAAAGCCAGGCTTTGGTCTGTAAACTGACCTCCCGTGATGAAATCCACACTATATGCTTATTTTCATGTAAAAGCAACGTTTCCAGCATTAAACAGTGCTCTAATGTTGAAAACTACGTTCTGTGCTTACTTTCATGTAAAAGCTATGTTTACACCATTAAACAGGCCCCCCGTGATGAAAACTACATTCTGATGTCACTTTCATGTAAAAGCCAGGTTTTGGGCAGTAAACAAGCCTCCAGTGATGAAATACACATTGTATGCTTAGTTTCATGTAAAAGCTACGTTTACACCATCAAACAGGCCTTCTGTGATGAAATCCACATTATATGCTTACTTTCATGTAAAAGCTACGTTTACAGCATTAAACAGGCCTCCCGTGATGAAAACTACATTCTGTGGTGACTTTAATGTAAAAGCAACGTTTACACTATCAAACTGGCCTCTAGTGTTGTAAACTACATTCTGTTGTCACTTACATGGAAAAGCCAGGTTTTGGCAGTAAACTGGCCTCCCCTGATGAAATCCACACTATATGCTTATTTTCATGTAAAAGCAACGTTTCCAGCATGAAACAGTGCTCTAATGTTGAAAACTACATTCTATGCTTACTTTCATGTAAAAGCTACGTTTACACCATCAAACTGACCTCCTGTGATGAAATCCACATTATATGCTTACTTTCATGTAAAAGCCAGGTTTTGGGCAGTAAACAGGCCTCCCGTGATGAAAACTACATTCTGTTGTCACTTTCATGTAAAAGCCAGGTTTTGGGCAGTAAACAGGCCTCCCGTGAAGAAAACTACATTCTGTTGTCACTTTCATGTAAAAGCCAGGCTTTGGTCTGTAAACTGACCTCCCGTGATGAAATCCACACTATATGCTTATTTTCATGTAAAAGCAACGTTTCCAGCATTAAACAGTGCTCTAATGTTGAAAACTACGTTCTGTGCTTACTTTCATGTAAAAGCTACGTTTACAGCATTAAACAGGCCTCCTATGATGAAAACGACATTCTGTGTTGACTTTAATGTAAAATCTATGTTTCCAGCATTAAACCGTGCTATGGTGTTGAAAACTACATTCTGTGCTTACTTTCATGTAAAAGCAACGTTTACACTATCAAACTGGCCTCTAGTGTTGTAAACTACATTCTGTTGTCACTTTCATGAAAAAGCCAGGTTTTGGCAGTAAACTGGCCTCCCCTGATGAAATCCACACTATATGCTTATTTTCATGTAAAAGCAACGTTTCCTGCATTAAACAGTGCTCTAATGTTGAAAACTACGTTCTGTGCTTACTTTCATGTAAAAGCTACGTTTACACCATCAAACTGGCCTCCTGTGATGAAATCCACATTATATGCTTACTTTCATGTAAAAGCTACCTTTACACCATCAAATATGCCTCCCGTGATGAAAACTACATTCTGTTGTCACTTTCATGTGAAAGCCAGGTTTTGGCAGTAAACTGGCCTCCCCTGATGAAATCCACACTATATGCTTATTTTCATGTAAAAGCAACGTTTCCAGCATTAAACAGTGCTCTAGTGTTGAAAACTACGTTCTGTGCTTACTTTCATGTAAAAGCTACGTTTACACCATCAAACAGGCCTTCTGTGATGAAATCCACATTATATGTTTACTTTCATGTAAAAGCTACGTTTACAGCATTAAACAGGCCTCCCGTGATGAAAACTACATTCTGTGGTGACTTTAATGTAAAATCTATGTTTCCAGCATTAAACCGTGCTGTTGTGTTGATAACTACATTCTATGCTTACTTTCATGTAAAAGCAACGTTTACACTATCAAACTGGCCTCTAGTGTTGTAAACTACATTCTGTTGTCACTTGCATGGAAAAGCCAGGTTTTGGCAGTAAACTGGCCTCCCCTGATGAAATCCACACTATATGCTTATTTTCATGTAAAAGCAACGTTTCCAGCATGAAACAGTGCTCTAATGTTGAAAACTACATTCTATGCTTACTTTCATGTAAAAGCTACGTTTACACCATCAAACTGGCCTCCTGTGATGAAATCCACATTATATGCTTACTTTCATGTAAAAGCCAGGTTTTGGGCAGTAAACAGGCCTCCCGTGATGAAAACTACATTCTGTTGTCACTTTCATGTAAAAGCCAGGTTTTGGGCAGTAAACAGGCCTCCCGTGATGAAAACTACATTCTGTTGTCACTTTCATGTAAAAGCCAGGCTTTGGTCTGTAAACTGACCTCCCGTGATGAAATCCACACTATATGCTTATTTTCATGTAAAAGCAACGTTTCCAGCATTAAACAGTGCTCTAATGTTGAAAACTACGTTCTGTGCTTACTTTCATGTAAAAGCTATGTTTACACCATTAAACAGGCCCCCCGTGATGAAAACTACATTCTGATGTCACTTTCATGTAAAAGCCAGGTTTTGGGCAGTAAACAAGCCTCCAGTGATGAAATACACATTGTATGCTTAGTTTCATGTAAAAGCTACGTTTACACCATCAAACAGGCCTTCTGTGATGAAATCCACATTATATGCTTACTTTCATGTAAAAGCTACGTTTACAGCATTAAACAGGCCTCCCGTGATGAAAACTACATTCTGTGGTGACTTTAATGTAAAAGCAACGTTTACACTATCAAACTGGCCTCTAGTGTTGTAAACTACATTCTGTTGTCACTTACATGGAAAAGCCAGGTTTTGGCAGTAAACTGGCCTCCCCTGATGAAATCCACACTATATGCTTATTTTCATGTAAAAGCAACGTTTCCAGCATGAAACAGTGCTCTAATGTTGAAAACTACATTCTATGCTTACTTTCATGTAAAAGCTACGTTTACACCATCAAACTGACCTCCTGTGATGAAATCCACATTATATGCTTACTTTCATGTAAAAGCCAGGTTTTGGGCAGTAAACAGGCCTCCCGTGATGAAAACTACATTCTGTTGTCACTTTCATGTAAAAGCCAGGTTTTGGGCAGTAAACAGGCCTCCCGTGATGAAAACTACATTCTGTTGTCACTTTCATGTAAAAGCCAGGCTTTGGTCTGTAAACTGACCTCCCGTGATGAAATCCAAACTATATGCTTATTTTCATGTAAAAGCAACGTTTCCAGCATTAAACAGTGCTCTAATGTTGAAAACTACGTTCTGTGCTTACTTTCATGTAAAAGCTACGTTTACACCATCAAACTGGCCTCCCGTGATGAAATCCACATTATATGCTTACTTTCATGTAAAAGCTACATTTACAGCATTAAACAGGCCTCCCATGATGAAAACTACATTCTGTGGTGACTTTAATGTAAAATCTATGTTTCCAGCATTAAACCGTGCTATGGTGTTGAAAACTACATTCTGTGCTTACTTTCATGTAAAAGCAACGTTTACACTATCAAACTGGCCTCTAGTGTTGTAAACTACATTCTGTTGTCACTTTCATGAAAAAGCCAGGTTTTGGCAGTAAACTGGCCTCCCCTGATGAAATCCACACTATATGCTTATTTTCATGTAAAAGCAACGTTTCCAGCATTAAACAGTGCTCTAATGTTGAAAACTACGTTCTGTGCTTACTTTCATGTAAAAGCAACGTTTACACTATCAAACTGGCCTCGAGTGTTGTAAACTACATTCTGTTGTCACTTTCATGAAAAAGCCAGGTTTTGGCAGTAAACTGGCCTCCCCTGATGAAATCCACACTATATGCTTATTTTCATGTAAAAGCAACGTTTCCAGCATTAAACAGTGCTCTAGTGTTGAAAACTACGTTCTGTGCTAACTTTCATGTAAAAGCTACGTTTACACCATCAAACAGGCCTTCTGTGATGAAATCCACATTATATGCTTACTTTCATGTAAAAGCTACGTTTACAGCATTAAACAGGCCTCCCGTGATGACAAAGACATTCTGTGTTGACTTTAATGTAAAATGTATGTTTCCAGCATTAAACCGTGCTGTTGTGTTGAAAACTACATTCAGTGCTTACTTTCATGTAAAAGCAACGTTTACACTATCAAACTGGCCTCTAGTGTTGTAAACTACATTCTGTTGTCACTTTCATGTAAAAGCCAGGTTTTGGCAGTAAACTGGCCAACCCTGATGAAATCCACACTATATGCTTATTTTCATGTAAAAGCAACGTTTCCAGCATTAAACAGTGCTCTAATGTTGAAAACTACGTTCTGTGCTTACTTTCATGTAAAAGCTCCGTTTACACCATCAAACTGACCTCCCGTGACGAAATCCACATTATCTGCTTAGTTTCATGTAAAAGCTATGTTTCCAGCATTAAACAGTGCTCTAATGTTGAAAACTACGTTCTGTGCTTACTTTCATGTAAAAGCTACGTTTACAGCATTAAACAGGCCTCCTATGATGAAAACGACATTCTGTGTTGACTTTAATGTAAAATCTATGTTTCCAGCCTTAAACCGTGCTATGGTGTTGAAAACTACATTCTGTGCTTACTTTCATGTAAAAGCAACGTTTACACCATCAAACTGGCCTTTAGTGTTGTAAACTACATTCTGTTGTCACTTTCATGAAAAAGCCAGGTTTTGGCAGTAAACTGGCCTCCCTGATGAAATCCACACTATATGCTTATTTTCATGTAAAAGCAACGTTTCCTGCATTAAACAGTGCTCTAATATTGAAAACTACGTTCTGTGCTTACTTTCATGTAAAAGCTATGTTTACACCATTAAACAGGCCCCCCGTGATGAAAACTACATTCTGATGTCACTTTCATGTAAAAGCCAGGTTTTGGGCAGTAAACAAGCCTCCAGTGATGAAATACACATTGTATGCTTAGTTTCATGTAAAAGCTACGTTTACACCATCAAACAGGCCTTCTGTGATGAAATCCACATTATATGTTTACTTTCATGTAAAAGCTACGTTTACAGCATTAAACAGGCCTCCCGTGATGAAAACTACATTCTGTGGTGACTTTAATGTAAAAGCAACGTTTACACTATCAAACTGGCCTCTAGTGTTGTAAACTACATTCTGTTGTCACTTACATGGAAAAGCCAGGTTTTGGCAGTAAACTGGCCTCCCCTGATGAAATCCACACTATATGCTTATTTTCATGTAAAAGCAACGTTTCCAGCATGAAACAGTGCTCTAATGTTGAAAACTACATTCTATGCTTACTTTCATGTAAAAGCTACGTTTACACCATCAAACTGGCCTCCTGTGATGAAATCCACATTATATGCTTACTTTCATGTAAAAGCCAGGTTTTGGGCAGTAAACAGGCCTCCCGTGATGAAAACTACATTCTGTTGTCACTTTCATGTAAAAGCCAGGTTTTGGGCAGTAAACAGGCCTCCCGTGATGAAAACTACATTCTGTTGTCACTTTCATGTAAAAGCCAGGCTTTGGTCTGTAAACTGACCTCCCGTGATGAAATCCACACTATATGATTATTTTCATGTAAAAGCAACGTTTCCAGCATTAAACAGTGCTCTAATGTTGAAAACTACGTTCTGTGCTGACTTTCATGTAAAAGCTACGTTTACACCATCAAACTGGCCTCCCGTGATGAAATCCACATTATATGCTTACTTTCATGTAAAAGCTACATTTACAGCATTAAACAGGCCTCCCGTGATGAAAACTACATTCTGTGGTGACTTTAATGTAAAATCTATGTTTCCAGCATTAAACCGTGCTATGGTGTTGAAAACTACATTCTGTGCTTACTTTCATGTAAAAGCAACGTTTACGCTATCAAACTGGCCTCTAGTGTTGTAAACTACATTCTGTTGTCACTTTCATGAAAAAGCCAGGTTTTGGCAGTAAACTGGCCTCCCCTGATGAAATCCACACTATATGCTTATTTTCATGTAAAAGCAACGTTTCCAGCATTAAACAGTGCTCTAATGTTGAAAACTACGTTCTGTGCTTACTTTCATGTAAAAGCAACGTTTACACTATCAAACTGGCCTCGAGTGTTGTAAACTACATTCTGTTGTCACTTTCATGAAAAAGCCAGGTTTTGGCAGTAAACTGGCCTCCCCTGATGAAATCCACACTATATGCTTATTTTCATGTAAAAGCAACGTTTCCAGCATTAAACAGTGCTCTAGTGTTGAAAACTACGTTCTGTGCTAACTTTCATGTAAAAGCTACGTTTACACCATCAAACAGGCCTTCTGTGATGAAATCCACATTATATGCTTACTTTCATGTAAAAGCTACGTTTACAGCATTAAACAGGCCTCCCGTGATGACAACGACATTCTGTGTTGACTTTAATGTAAAATGTATGTTTCCAGCATTAAACCGTGCTGTTGTGTTGAAAACTACACTCAGTGCTTACTTTCATGTAAAAGCAACGTTTACACTATCAAACTGGCCTCTAGTGTTGTAAACTACATTCTGTTGTCACTTTCATGTAAAAGCCAGGTTTTGGCAGTAAACTGGCCAACCCTGATGAAATCCACACTATATGCTTATTTTCATGTAAAAGCAACGTTTCCAGCATTAAACAGTGCTCTAATGTTGAAAACTACGTTCTGTGCTTACTTTCATGTAAAAGCTCCGTTTACACCATCAAACTGACCTCCCGTGACGAAATCCACATTATCTGCTTAGTTTCATGTAAAAGCTATGTTTCCAGCATTAAACAGTGCTCTAATGTTGAAAACTACTTTCTGTGCTTACTTTCATGTAAAACCTACGTTTACAGCATTAAACAGGCCTCCTATGATGAAAACGACATTCTGTGTTGACTTTAATGTAAAATCTGTGTTTCCAGCATTAAACCGTGCTATGGTGTTGAAAACTACATTCTGTGCTTACTTTCATGTAAAAGCAACGTTTACACCATCAAACTGGCCTTTAGTGTTGTAAACTACATTCTGTTGTCACTTTCATGAAAAAGCCAGGTTTTGGCAGTAAACTGGCCTCCCCTGATGAAATCCACACTATATGCTTATTTTCATGTAAAAGCAACGTTTCCTGCATTAAACAGTGCTCTAATATTGAAAACTACGTTCTGTGCTTACTTTCATGTAAAAGCTATGTTTACACCATTAAACAGGCCCCCCGTGATGAAAACTACATTCTGATGTTACTTTCATGTAAAAGCCAGGTTTTGGGCAGTAAACAAGCCTCCAGTGATGAAATACACATTGTATGCTTAGTTTCATGTAAAAGCTACGTTTACACCATCAAACAGGCCTTCTGTGATGAAATCCACATTATATGCTTACTTTCATGTAAAAGCTACGTTTACAGCATTAAACAGGCCTCCCGTGATGAAAACTACATTCTGTGGTGACTTTAATGTAAAAGCAACGTTTACACTATCAAACTGGCCTCTAGTGTTGTAAACTACATTCAGTTGTTACTTTCATGAAAAAGCCAGGTTTTGGCAGTAAACTGGCCTCCGCTGATGAAATCCACACTATATGCTTATTTTCATGTAAAAGCAACGTTTCCAGCATTAAACAGTGCTCTAATGTTGAAAACTACGTTCTGTGCTTACTTTCATGTAAAAGCTACGTTTACACCATCAAACTGGCCTCCTGTGATGAAATCCACATTATATGCTTACTTTCATGTAAAAGCTACCTTTACACCATCAAATATGCCTCCCGTGATGAAAACTACATTCTGTTGTCACTTTCATGTGAAAGCCAGGTTTTGGCAGTAAACTGGCCTCCCCTGATGAAATCCACACTATATGCTTATTTTCATGTAAAAGCAACGTTTCCAGCATTAAACAGTGCTCTAGTGTTGAAAACTACGTTCTGTGCTTACTTTCATGTAAAAGCTACGTTTACACCATCAAACAGGCCTTCTGTGATGAAATCCACATTATATGTTTACTTTCATGTAAAAGCTACGTTTACAGCATTAAACAGGCCTCCCGTGATGAAAACTACATTCTGTGGTGACTTTAATGTAAAATCTATGTTTCGAGCATTAAACCGTGCTGTTGTGTTGATAACTACATTCTATGCTTACTTTCATGTAAAAGCAACGTTTACACTATCAAACTGGCCTCTAGTGTTGTAAACTACATTCTGTTGTCACTTGCATGGAAAAGCCAGGTTTTGGCAGTAAACTGGCCTCCCCTGATGAAATCCACACTATATGCTTATTTTCATGTAAAAGCAACGTTTCCAGCATGAAACAGTGCTCTAATGTTGAAAACTACATTCTATGCTTACTTTCATGTAAAAGCTACGTTTACACCATCAAACTGGCCTCCTGTGATGAAATCCACATTATATGCTTACTTTCATGTAAAAGCCAGGTTTTGGGCAGTAAACAGGCCTCCCGTGATGAAAACTACATTCTGTTGTCACTTTCATGTAAAAGCCAGGTTTTGGGCAGTAAACAGGCCTCCCGTGATGAAAACTACATTCTGTTGTCACTTTCATGTAAAAGCCAGGCTTTGGTCTGTAAACTGACCTCCCGTGATGAAATCCACACTATATGCTGATTTTCATGTAAAAGCAACGTTTCCAGCATTAAACAGTGCTCTAATGTTGAAAACTACGTTCTGTGCTTACTTTCATGTAAAAGCTACGTTTACACCATCAAACTGGCCTCCCGTGATGAAATCCACATTATATGCTTACTTTCATGTAAAAGCTACGTTTACAGCATTAAACAGGCCTCCCGTGATGAAAACTACATTCTGTGGTGACTTTAATGTAAAATCTATGTTTCCAGCATTAAACCGTGCTGTTGTGTTGATAACTACATTCTATGCTTACTTTCATGTAAAAGCAACGTTTACACTATCAAACTGGCCTCTAGTGTTGTAAACTACATTCTGTTGTCACTTACATGGAAAAGCCAGGTTTTGGCAGTAAACTGGCCTCCCCTGATGAAATCCACACTATATGCTTATTTTCATGTAAAAGCAACGTTTCCAGCATGAAACAGTGCTCTAATGTTGAAAACTACATTCTATGCTTACTTTCATGTAAAAGCTACGTTTACACCATCAAACTGGCCACCTGTGATGAAATCCACATTATATGCTTACTTTCATGTAAAAGCCAGGTTTTGGGCAGTAAACAGGCCTCCCGTGATGAAAACTACATTCTGTTGTCACTTTCATGTAAAAGCCAGGCTTTGGTCTGTAAACTGACCTCCCGTGATGAAATCCACACTATATGCTTATTTTCATGTAAAAGCAACGTTTCCAGCATTAAACAGTGCTCTAATGTTGAAAACTACGTTCTGTGCTTACTTTCATGTAAAAGCTACGTTTACACCATCAAACTGGCCTCCCGTGATGAAATCCACATTATATGCTTACTTTCATGTAAAAGCTACATTTACAGCATTAAACAGGCCTCCCGTGATGAAAACTACATTCTGTGGTGACTTTAATGTAAAATCTATGTTTCCAGCATTAAACCGTGCTATGGTGTTGAAAACTACATTCTGTGCTTACTTTCATGTAAAAGCAACGTTTACACTATCAAACTGACCTCTAGTGTTGTAAACTACATTCTGTTGTCACTTTCATGAAAAAGCCAGGTTTTGGCAGTAAACTGGCCTCCCCTGATGAAATCCACACTATATGCTTATTTTCATGTAAAAGCAACGTTTCCAGCATTAAACAGTGCTCTAGTGTTGAAAACTACGTTCTGTGCTAACTTTCATGTAAAAGCTACGTTTACACCATCAAACAGGCCTTCTGTGACGAAATCCACATTATCTGCTTAGTTTCATGTAAAAGCTATGTTTCCAGCATTAAACAGTGCTCTAATGTTGAAAACTACGTTCTGTGCTTACTTTCATGTAAAACCTACGTTTACAGCATTAAACAGGCCTCCTATGATGAAAACGACATTCTGTGTTGACTTTAATGTAAAATCTGTGTTTCCAGCATTAAACCGTGCTATGGTGTTGAAAACTACATTCTGTGCTTACTTTCATGTAAAAGCAACGTTTACACCATCAAACTGGCCTTTAGTGTTGTAAACTACATTCTGTTGTCACTTTCATGAAAAAGCCAGGTTTTGGCAGTAAACTGGCCTCCCCTGATGAAATCCACACTATATGCTTATTTTCATGTAAAAGAAACGTTTCCTGCATTAAACAGTGCTCTAATATTGAAAACTACGTTCTGTGCTTACTTTCATGTAAAAGCTATGTTTACACCATTAAACAGGCCCCCCGTGATGAAAACTACATTCTGATGTAACTTTCATGTAAAAGCCAGGTTTTGGGCAGTAAACAAGCCTCCAGTGATGAAATACACATTGTATGCTTAGTTTCATGTAAAAGCTACGTTTACACCATCAAACAGGCCTTCTGTGATGAAATCCACATTATATGCTTACTTTCATGTAAAAGCTACGTTTACAGCATTAAACAGGCCTCCCGTGATGAAAACTACATTCTGTGGTGACTTTAATGTAAAAGCAACGTTTACACTATCAAACTGGCCTCTAGTGTTGTAAACTACATTCAGTTGTTACTTTCATGAAAAAGCCAGGTTTTGGCAGTAAACTGGCCTCCGCTGATGAAATCCACACTATATGCTTATTTTCATGTAAAAGCAACGTTTCCAGCATTAAACAGTGCTCTAATGTTGAAAACTACGTTCTGTGCTTACTTTCATGTAAAAGCTACGTTTACACCATCAAACTGGCCTCCTGTGATGAAATCCACATTATATGCTTACTTTCATGTAAAAGCTACCTTTACACCATCAAATATGCCTCCCGTGATGAAAACTACATTCTGTTGTCACTTTCATGTAAAAGCCAGGTTTTGGCAGTAAACTGGCCTCCCCTGATGAAATCCACACTATATGCTTATTTTCATGTAAAAGCAACGTTTCCAGCATTAAACAGTGCTCTAGTGTTGAAAACTACGTTCTGTGCTTACTTTCATGTAAAAGCTACGTTTACACCATCAAACAAGCCTTCTGTGATGAAATCCACATTATATGTTTACTTTCATGTAAAAGCTACGTTTACAGCATTAAACAGGCCTCCCGTGATGAAAACTACATTCTGTGGTGACTTTAATGTAAAATCTATGTTTCCAGCATTAAACCGTGCTGTTGTGTTGATAACTACATTCTATGCTTACTTTCATGTAAAAGCAACGTTTACACTATCAAACTGGCCTCTAGTGTTGTAAACTACATTCTGTTGTCACTTACATGGAAAAGCCAGGTCTTGGCAGTAAACTGGCCTCCCCTGATGAAATCCACACTATATGCTTATTTTCATGTAAAAGCAACGTTTCCAGCATGAAACAGTGCTCTAATGTTGAAAACTACATTCTATGCTTACTTTCATGTAAAAGCTACGTTTACACCATCAAACTGGCCTCCTGTGATGAAATCCACATTATATGCTTACTTTCATGTAAAAGCCAGGTTTTGGGCAGTAAACAGGCCTCCCGTGATGAAAACTACATTCTGTTGTCACTTTCATGTAAAAGCCAGGTTTTGGGCAGTAAACAGGCCTCCCGTGATGAAAACTACATTCTGTTGTCACTTTCATGTAAAAGCCAGGCTTTGGTCTGTAAACTGACCTCCCGTGATGAAATCCACACTATATGCTTATTTTCATGTAAAAGCAACGTTTCCAGCATTAAACAGTGGTCTAATGTTGAAAACTACGTTCTGTGCTTACTTTCATGTAAAAGCTACGTTTACACCATCAAACTGGCCTCCCGTGATGAAATCCACATTATATGCTTACTTTCATGTAAAAGCTACATTTACAGCATTAAACAGGCCTCCCGTGATGAAAACTACATTCTGTGGTGACTTTAATGTAAAATCTATGTTTCCAGCATTAAACCGTGCTATGGTGTTGAAAACTACATTCTATGCTTACTTTCATGTAAAAGCAACGTTTACACTATCAAACTGGCCTCTAGTGTTGTAAACTACATTCTGTTGTCACTTACATGGAAA
Source organism: Pterois miles (assembly GCA_947000775.1). Classification (NCBI taxonomy): domain Eukaryota; kingdom Metazoa; phylum Chordata; class Actinopteri; order Perciformes; family Scorpaenidae; genus Pterois; species Pterois miles. Next base: position 3,576,147 of record CAMQGK010000416.1, on the reverse strand, counting down.
AGCCAGGTTTTGGCAGTAAACTGGCCTCCCCTGATGAAATCCACACTATATGCTTATTTTCATGTAAAAGCAACGTTTCCAGCATGAAACAGTGCTCTAATGTTGAAAACTACATTCTATGCTTACTTTCATGTAAAAGCTACGTTTACACCATCAAACTGGCCTCCTGTGATGAAATCCACATTATATGCTTACTTTCATGTAAAAGCCAGGTTTTGGGCAGTAAACAGGCCTCCCGTGATGAAAACTACATTCTGTTGTCACTTTCATGTAAAAGCCAGGTTTTGGGCAGTAAACAGGCCTCCCGTGATGAAAACTACATTCTGTTGTCACTTTCATGTAAAAGCCAGGCTTTGGTCTGTAAACTGACCTCCCGTGATGAAATCCACACTATATGCTTATTTTCATGTAAAAGCAACGTTTCCAGCATTAAACAGTGCTCTAATGTTGAAAACTACGTTCTGTGCTTACTTTCATGTAAAAGCTACGTTTACACCATCAAACTGGCCTCCCGTGATGAAATCCACATTATATGCTTACTTTCATGTAAAAGCTACATTTACAGCATTAAACAGGCCTCCCGTGATGAAAACTACATTCTGTGGTGACTTTAATGTAAAATCTATGTTTCCAGCATTAAACCGTGCTATGGTGTTGAAAACTACATTCTGTGCTTACTTTCATGTAAAAGCAACGTTTACACTATCAAACTGGCCTCTAGTGTTGTAAACTACATTCTGTTGTCACTTTCATGAAAAAGCCAGGTTTTGGCAGTAAACTGGCCTCCCCTGATGAAATCCACACTATATGCTTATTTTCATGTAAAAGCAACGTTTCCAGCATTAAACATTGCTCTAGTGTTGAAAACTACGTTCTGTGCTAACTTTCATGTAAAAGCTACGTTTACACCATCAAACAGGCCTTCTGTGATGAAATCCACATTATATGTTTACTTTCATGTAAAAGCTACGTTTACAGCATTAAACAGGCCTCCCGTGATGAAAACTACATTCTGTGGTGACTTTAATGTAAAATCTATGTTTCCAGCATTAAACCGTGCTGTTGTGTTGATAACTACATTCTGTGCTTACTTTCATGTAAAAGCAACGTTTACACTATCAAACTGGCCTCTAGTGTTGTAAACTACATTCTGTTGTCACTTTCATGAAAAAGCCAGGTTTTGGCAGTAAACTGGCCTCCCCTGATGAAATCCACACTATATGCTTAATTTCATGTAAAAGCAACGTTTCCAGCATTAAACAGTGCTCTAGTGTTGAAAACTACGTTCTGTGCTTACTTTCATGTAAAAGCAACGTTTACACTATCAAACTGGCCTCTAGTGTTGTAAACTACATTCTGTTGTCACTTTCATGAAAAAGCCAGGTTTTGGCAGTAAACTGGCCTCCCCTGATGAAATCCACACTATATGCTTATTTTCATGTAAAAGCAACGTTTCCAGCATTAAACAGTGCTCTAGTGTTGAAAACTACGTTCTGTGCTAACTTTCATGTAAAAGCTACGTTTACACCATCAAACTGACCTCCCGTGATGAAAACTACATTCTGTTGTCACTTTCATGTAAAAGCCCGGCTTTGGTCTGTAAACTGACCTCCCGTGATGAAATCCACATTATCTGCTTAGTTTCATGTAAAAGCTATCTTTCCAGCATTAAACAGTTCTCTAGTGTTGAAAACTACATCCTGTGCTTACTTTCATGTAAAAGCTACGTTTACAGCATTAAACAGGCCTCCCATGATAAAAACGACATTCTGTGTTGACTTTAATGTAAAATCTATGTTTCCAGCATTAAACCGTGCTTTGGTGTTGAAAACTACATTCTGTGTTTACTTTCATGTTAAAAGCAACGTTTACACCATCAAACAGGCCTTCTGTGATGAAATCCACATTATATGTTTACTTTCATGTAAAAGCTATGTTTCCAGCATCAAACAGGCCTGCTGTGATGAAATCCACATTATATGCTTACTTTCATGTAAAAGCTACGTTTACAGCATTAAACAGTGCTCTAATGTTGAAAACTACATTCTGTTGTCGCTTTCATGTAAAAGCCAGGTTTTGGCAGTAAACTGGCCTCCCCTGATGAAATCCACACTATATGCTTATTTTCATGTAAAAGCAACGTTTCCAGCATGAAACAGTGCTCTAATGTTGAAAACTACATTCTGTGCTTACTTTAATGTAAAAGCTACGTTTACACCATCAAACTGGCCTCCTGTGATGAAATCCACATTATATGCTTACTTTCATGTAAAAGCTATGTTTACACCATTAAACAGGCCTCCCGTGATGAAAACTACATTCTGATGTCACTTTCATGTAAAAGCCAGGTTTTGGGCAGTAAACAAGCCTCCAGTGATGAAATACACATTGTATGCTTAGTTTCATGTAAAAGCTACGTTTACACCATCAAACAGGCCTTCTGTGGTGAAATCCACATTATATGCTTACTTTCATGTAAAAGCTACGTTTACACCATTAAACAGGCCTCCCGTGATGAAAACTACATTCTGTTGTCACTTTCATGTAAAAGCCAGGCTTTGGTCTGTAAACTGACCTCACGTGACGAAATCCACATTATCTGCTTAGTTTCATGTAAAAGCTATGTTTCCAGCATTAAACAGTGCTCTAATGTTGAAAACTACGTTCTGTGCTTACTTTCATGTAAAAGCTACGTTTACAGCATTAAACAGGCCTCCTATGATGAAAACGACATTCTGTGTTGACTTTAATGTAAAATCTATGTTTCCAGCATTAAACCGTGCTATGGTGTTGAAAACTGCATTCTGTGCTTACTTTCATGTAAAAGCAACGTTTACACTATCAAACTGGCCTCTAGTGTTGTAAACTACATTCTGTTGTCACTTTCATGAAAAAGCCAGGTTTTGGCAGTAAACTGGCCTCCCCTGATGAAATCCACACTATATGCTTATTTTCATGTAAAAGCAACGTTTCCTGCATTAAACAGTGCTCTAATGTTGAAAACTACGTTCTGTGCTTACTTTCATGTAAAAGCTATGTTTACACCATTAAACAGGCCCCCCGTGATGAAAACTACATTCTGATGTCACTTTCATGTAAAAGCCAGGTTTTGGGCAGTAAACAAGCCTCCAGTGATGAAATACACATTGTATGCTTAGTTTCATGTAAAAGCTACGTTTACACCATCAAACAGGCCTTCTGTGATGAAATCCACATTATATGCTTACTTTCATGTAAAAGCTACGTTTACAGCATTAAACAGGCCTCCCGTGATGAAAACTACATTCTGTGGTGACTTTCATGTAAAAGCCAGGCTTTGGTCTGTAAACTGACCTCCCCGTGATGAAATCCACACTATATGCTTATTTTCATGTAAAAGCAACGTTTCCAGCATTAAACAGTGCTCTAATGTTGAAAACTACGTTCTGTGCTTACTTTCATGTAAAAGCTACGTTTACACCATCAAACTTGCCTCCCGTGATGAAATCCACATTATATGCTTACTTTCATGTAAAAGCTACATTTACAGCATTAAACAGGCCTCCCGTGATGAAAACTACATTCTGTGGTGACTTTAATGTAAAATCTATGTTTCCAGCATTAAACCGTGCTATGGTGTTGAAAACTACATTCTGTGCTTACTTTCATGTAAAAGCAACGTTTACACTATCAAACTGGCCTCTAGTGTTGTAAACTACATTCTGTTGTCACTTTCATGAAAAAGCCAGGTTTTGGCAGTAAACTGGCCTCCCCTGATGAAATCCACACTATATGCTTATTTTCATGTAAAAGCAACGTTTCCAGCATTAAACATTGCTCTAGTGTTGAAAACTACGTTCTGTGCTAACTTTCATGTAAAAGCTACGTTTACACCATCAAACAGGCCTTCTGTGATGAAATCCACATTATATGTTTACTTTCATGTAAAAGCTACGTTTACAGCATTAAACAGGCCTCCCGTGATGAAAACTACATTCTGTGGTGACTTTAATGTAAAATCTATGTTTCCAGCATTAAACCGTGCTGTTGTGTTGATAACTACATTCTGTGCTTACTTTCATGTAAAAGCAACGTTTACACTATCAAACTGGCCTCTAGTGTTGTAAACTACATTCTGTTGTCACTTTCATGAAAAAGCCAGGTTTTGGCAGTAAACTGGCCTCCCCTGATGAAATCCACACTATATGCTTAATTTCATGTAAAAGCAACGTTTCCAGCATTAAACAGTGCTCTAGTGTTGAAAACTACGTTCTGTGCTTACTTTCATGTAAAAGCAACGTTTACACTATCAAACTGGCCTCTAGTGTTGTAAACTACATTCTGTTGTCACTTTCATGAAAAAGCCAGGTTTTGGCAGTAAACTGGCCTCCCCTGATGAAATCCACACTATATGCTTATTTTCATGTAAAAGCAACGTTTCCAGCATTAAACAGTGCTCTAGTGTTGAAAACTACGTTCTGTGCTAACTTTCATGTAAAAGCTACGTTTACACCATCAAACTGACCTCCCGTGATGAAAACTACATTCTGTTGTCACTTTCATGTAAAAGCCCGGCTTTGGTCTGTAAACTGACCTCCCGTGATGAAATCCACATTATCTGCTTAGTTTCATGTAAAAGCTATCTTTCCAGCATTAAACAGTTCTCTAGTGTTGAAAACTACATCCTGTGCTTACTTTCATGTAAAAGCTACGTTTACAGCATTAAACAGGCCTCCCATGATAAAAACGACATTCTGTGTTGACTTTAATGTAAAATCTATGTTTCCAGCATTAAACCGTGCTTTGGTGTTGAAAACTACATTCTGTGTTTACTTTCATGTTAAAAGCAACGTTTACACCATCAAACAGGCCTTCTGTGATGAAATCCACATTATATGTTTACTTTCATGTAAAAGCTATGTTTCCAGCATCAAACAGGCCTGCTGTGATGAAATCCACATTATATGCTTACTTTCATGTAAAAGCTACGTTTACAGCATTAAACAGTGCTCTAATGTTGAAAACTACATTCTGTTGTCGCTTTCATGTAAAAGCCAGGTTTTGGCAGTAAACTGGCCTCCCCTGATGAAATCCACACTATATGCTTATTTTCATGTAAAAGCAACGTTTCCAGCATGAAACAGTGCTCTAATGTTGAAAACTACATTCTGTGCTTACTTTAATGTAAAAGCTACGTTTACACCATCAAACTGGCCTCCTGTGATGAAATCCACATTATATGCTTACTTTCATGTAAAAGCTATGTTTACACCATTAAACAGGCCTCCCGTGATGAAAACTACATTCTGATGTCACTTTCATGTAAAAGCCAGGTTTTGGGCAGTAAACAAGCCTCCAGTGATGAAATACACATTGTATGCTTAGTTTCATGTAAAAGCTACGTTTACACCATCAAACAGGCCTTCTGTGGTGAAATCCACATTATATGCTTACTTTCATGTAAAAGCTACGTTTACACCATTAAACAGGCCTCCCGTGATGAAAACTACATTCTGTTGTCACTTTCATGTAAAAGCCAGGCTTTGGTCTGTAAACTGACCTCACGTGACGAAATCCACATTATCTGCTTAGTTTCATGTAAAAGCTATGTTTCCAGCATTAAACAGTGCTCTAATGTTGAAAACTACGTTCTGTGCTTACTTTCATGTAAAAGCTACGTTTACAGCATTAAACAGGCCTCCTATGATGAAAACGACATTCTGTGTTGACTTTAATGTAAAATCTATGTTTCCAGCATTAAACCGTGCTATGGTGTTGAAAACTGCATTCTGTGCTTACTTTCATGTAAAAGCAACGTTTACACTATCAAACTGGCCTCTAGTGTTGTAAACTACATTCTGTTGTCACTTTCATGAAAAAGCCAGGTTTTGGCAGTAAACTGGCCTCCCCTGATGAAATCCACACTATATGCTTATTTTCATGTAAAAGCAACGTTTCCTGCATTAAACAGTGCTCTAATGTTGAAAACTACGTTCTGTGCTTACTTTCATGTAAAAGCTATGTTTACACCATTAAACAGGCCCCCCGTGATGAAAACTACATTCTGATGTCACTTTCATGTAAAAGCCAGGTTTTGGGCAGTAAACAAGCCTCCAGTGATGAAATACACATTGTATGCTTAGTTTCATGTAAAAGCTACGTTTACACCATCAAACAGGCCTTCTGTGATGAAATCCACATTATATGCTTACTTTCATGTAAAAGCTACGTTTACAGCATTAAACAGGCCTCCCGTGATGAAAACTACATTCTGTGGTGACTTTAATGTAAAAGCAACGTTTACACTATCAAACTGGCCTCTAGTGTTGTAAACTACATTCAGTTGTTACTTTCATGAAAAAGCCAGGTTTTGGCAGTAAACTGGCCTCCGCTGATGAAATCCACACTATATGCTTATTTTCATGTAAAAGCAACGTTTCCAGCATTAAACAGTGCTCTAATGTTGAAAACTACGTTCTGTGCTTACTTTCATGTAAAAGCTACGTTTACACCATCAAACTGGCCTCCTGTGATGAAATCCACATTATATGCTTACTTTCATGTAAAAGCTACCTTTACACCATCAAATATGCCTCCCGTGATGAAAACTACATTCTGTTGTCACTTTCATGTAAAAGCCAGGTTTTGGCAGTAAACTGGCCTCCCCTGATGAAATCCACACTATATGCTTATTTTCATGTAAAAGCAACGTTTCCAGCATTAAACAGTGCTCTAGTGTTGAAAACTACGTTCTGTGCTTACTTTCATGTAAAAGCTACGTTTACACCATCAAACAGGCCTCCCGTGATGAAAACTACATTCTGTGGTGACTTTAATGTAAAATCTATGTTTCCAGCATTAAACCGTGCTGTTGTGTTGATAACTACATTCTGTGCTTACTTTCATGTAAAAGCAACGTTTACAGTATCAAACTGGCCTCTAGTGTTGTAAACTACATTCTGTTGTCACTTACATGGAAAAGCCAGGTTTTGGCAGTAAACTGGCCTCCCTGATGAAATCCACACTATATGCTTATTTTCATGTAAAAGCAACGTTTACACCATCAAACTGGCCACCTGTGATGAAATCCACATTATATGCTTACTTTCATGTAAAAGCCAGGTTTTGGGCAGTAAACAGGCCTCCCGTGATGAAAACTACATTCTGTTGTCACTTTCATGTAAAAGCCAGGCTTTGGTCTGTAAACTGACCTCCCGTGATGAAATCCACACTATATGCTTATTTTCATGTAAAAGCAACGTTTCCAGCATTAAACAGTGCTCTAATGTTGAAAACTACGTTCTGTGCTTACTTTCATGTAAAAGCTACGTTTACACCATCAAACAGGCCTTCTGTGATGAAATCCACATTGTATGTTTACTTTCATGTAAAAGCTACGTTTACAGCATTAAACAGGCCTCCCGTGATGAAAACTACATTCTGTGGTGACTTTAATGTAAAATCTATGTTTCCAGCATTAAACCGTGCTGTTGTGTTGATAACTACATTCTATGCTTACTTTCATGTAAAAGCAACGTTTACACTATCAAACTGGCCTCTAGTGTTGTAAACTACATTCTGTTGTCACTTACATGGAAAAGCCAGGTTTTGGCAGTAAACTGGCCTCCCCTGATGAAATCCACACTATATGCTTATTTTCATGTAAAAGCAACGTTTCCAGCATGAAACAGTGCTCTAATGTTGAAAACTACATTCTATGCTTACTTTCATGTAAAAGCTACGTTTACACCATCAAACTGGCCTCCTGTGATGAAATCCACATTATATGCTTACTTTCATGTAAAAGCCAGGTTTTGGGCAGTAAACAGGCCTCCCGTGATGAAAACTACATTCTGTTGTCACTTTCATGTAAAAGCCAGGTTTTGGGCAGTAAACAGGCCTCCCGTGATGAAAACTACATTCTGTTGTCACTTTCATGTAAAAGCCAGGCTTTGGTCTGTAAACTGACCTCCCGTGATGAAATCCACACTATATGCTTATTTTCATGTAAAAGCAACGTTTCCAGCATTAAACAGTGCTCTAATGTTGAAAACTACGTTCTGTGCTTACTTTCATGTAAAAGCTACGTTTACACCATCAAACTGGCCTCCCGTGATGAAATCCACATTATATGCTTACTTTCATGTAAAAGCTACATTTACAGCATTAAACAGGCCTCCCGTGATGAAAACTACATTCTGTGGTGACTTTAATGTAAAATCTATGTTTCCAGCATTAAACCGTGCTATGGTGTTGAAAACTACATTCTGTGCTTACTTTCATGTAAAAGCAACGTTTACACTATCAAACTGGCCTCTAGTGTTGTAAACTACATTCTGTTGTCACTTTCATGAAAAAGCCAGGTTTTGGCAGTAAACTGGCCTCCCCTGATGAAATCCACACTATATGCTTATTTTCATGTAAAAGCAACGTTTCCAGCATTAAACATTGCTCTAGTGTTGAAAACTACGTTCTGTGCTAACTTTCATGTAAAAGCTACGTTTACACCATCAAACAGGCCTTCTGTGATGAAATCCACATTATATGTTTACTTTCATGTAAAAGCTACGTTTACAGCATTAAACAGGCCTCCCGTGATGAAAACTACATTCTGTGGTGACTTTAATGTAAAATCTATGTTTCCAGCATTAAACCGTGCTGTTGTGTTGATAACTACATTCTGTGCTTACTTTCATGTAAAAGCAACGTTTACACTATCAAACTGGCCTCTAGTGTTGTAAACTACATTCTGTTGTCACTTACATGGAAAAGCCAGGTTTTGGCAGTAAACTGGCCTCCCCTGATGAAATCCACACTATATGCTTATTTTCATGTAAAAGCAACGTTTACACCATCAAACTGGCCACCTGTGATGAAATCCACATTATATGCTTACTTTCATGTAAAAGCCAGGTTTTGGGCAGTAAACAGGCCTCCCGTGATGAAAACTACATTCTGTTGTCACTTTCATGTAAAAGCCAGGCTTTGGTCTGTAAACTGACCTCCCGTGATGAAATCCACACTATATGCTTATTTTCATGTAAAAGCAACGTTTCCAGCATTAAACAGTGCTCTAATGTTGAAAACTACGTTCTGTGCTTACTTTCATGTAAAAGCTACGTTTACACCATCAAACTGGCCTCCCGTGATGAAATCCACATTATATGCTTACTTTCTTGTAAAAGCTACATTTACAGCATTAAACAGGCCTCCCGTGATGAAAACTACATTCTGTGGTGACTTTAATGTAAAATCTATGTTTCCAGCATTAAACCGTGCTATGGTGTTGAAAACTACATTCTGTGCTTACTTTCATGTAAAAGCAACGTTTACACTATCAAACTGACCTCTAGTGTTGTAAACTACATTCTGTTGTCACTTTCATGAAAAAGCCAGGTTTTGGCAGTAAACTGGCCTCCCCTGATGAAATCCACACTATATGCTTATTTTCATGTAAAAGCAACGTTTCCAGCATTAAACAGTGCTCTAATGTTGAAAACTACGTTCTGTGCTTACTTTCATGTAAAAGCAACGTTTACACTATCAAACTGGCCTCTAGTGTTGTAAACTACATTCTGTTGTCACTTTCATGAAAAAGCCAGGTTTTGGCAGTAAACTGGCCTCCGCTGATGAAATCCACACTATATGCTTATTTTCATGTAAAAGCAACGTTTCCAGCATTAAACAGTGCTCTAATGTTGAAAACTACGTTCTGTGCTTACTTTCATGTAAAAGCTACGTTTACACCATCAAACAGGCCTTCTGTGATGAAATCCACATTATATGTTTACTTTCATGTAAAAGCTACGTTTACAGCATTAAACAGGCCTCCCGTGATGAAAACTACATTCTGTGGTGACTTTAATGTAAAATCTATGTTTCCAGCATTAAACCGTGCTGTTGTGTTGATAACTACATTCTGTGCTTACTTTCATGTAAAAGCAACGTTTACACTATCAAACTGGCCTCTAGTGTTGTAAACTACATTCTGTTGTCACTTACATGGAAAAGCCAGGTTTTGGCAGTAAACTGGCCTCCCCTGATGAAATCCACACTATATGCTTATTTTCATGTAAAAGCAACGTTTACACCATCAAACTGGCCACCTGTGATGAAATCCACATTATATGCTTACTTTCATGTAAAAGCCAGGTTTTGGGCAGTAAACAGGCCTCCCTTGATGAAAACTACATTCTGTTGTCACTTTCATGTAAAAGCCAGGCTTTGGTCTGTAAACTGACCTCCCGTGATGAAATCCACACTATATGCTTATTTCAATGTAAAAGCAACGTTTCCAGCATTAAACAGTGCTCTAATGTTGAAAACTACGTTCTGTGCTTACTTTCATGTAAAAGCTACGTTTACACCATCAAACTGGCCTCCTGTGATGAAATCCACATTATATGCTTACTTTCTTGTAAAAGCTACATTTACAGCATTAAACAGGCCTCCCGTGATGAAAACTACATTCTGTGGTGACTTTAATGTAAAATCTATGTTTCCAGCATTAAACCGTGCTATGGTGTTGAAAACTACATTCTGTGCTTACTTTCATGTAAAAGCAACGTTTACACTATCAAACTGACCTCTAGTGTTGTAAACTACATTCTGTTGTCACTTTCATGAAAAAGCCAGGTTTTGGCAGTAAACTGGCCTCCCCTGATGAAATCCACACTATATGCTTATTTTCATGTAAAAGCAACGTTTCCAGCATTAAACAGTGCTCTAATGTTGAAAACTACGTTCTGTGCTTACTTTCATGTAAAAGCAACGTTTACACTATCAAACTGGCCTCTAGTGTTGTAAACTACATTCTGTTGTCACTTTCATGAAAAAGCCAGGTTTTGGCAGTAAACTGGCCTCCGCTGATGAAATCCACACTATATGCTTATTTTCATGTAAAAGCAACGTTTCCAGCATTAAACAGTGCTCTAATGTTGAAAACTACGTTCTGTGCTTACTTTCATGTAAAAGCTACGTTTACACCATCAAACTGGCCTCCTGTGATGAAATCCACATTATATGCTTACTTTCATGTAAAAGCTACCTTTACACCATCAAATATGCCTCCCGTGATGAAAACTACATTCTGTTGTCACTTTCATGTAAAAGCCAGGTTTTGGCAGTAAACTGGCCTCCCCTGATGAAATCCACACTATATGCTTATTTTCATGTAAAAGCAACGTTTCCAGCATTAAACAGTGCTCTAGTGTTGAAAACTACGTTCTGTGCTTACTTTCATGTAAAAGCTACGTTTACACCATCAAACAGGCCTTCTGTGATGAAATCCACATTATATGTTTACTTTCATGTAAAAGCTACGTTTACAGCATTAAACAGGCCTCCCGTGATGAAAACTACATTCTGTGGTGACTTTAATGTAAAATCTATGTTTCCAGCATTAAACCGTGCTGTTGTGTTGATAACTACATTCTATGCTTACTTTCATGTAAAAGCAACGTTTACACTATCAAACTGGCCTCTAGTGTTGTAAACTACATTCTGTTGTCACTTACATGGAAAAGCCAGGTTTTGGCAGTAAACTGGCCTCCCCTGATGAAATCCACACTATATGCTTATTTTCATGTAAAAGCAACGTTTCCAGCATGAAACAGTGCTCTAATGTTGAAAACTACATTCTATGCTTACTTTCATGTAAAAGCTACGTTTACACCATCAAACTGGCCTCCTGTGATGAAATCCACATTATATGCTTACTTTCATGTAAAAGCCAGGTTTTGGGCAGTAAACAGGCCTCCCGTGATGAAAACTACATTCTGTTTTCACTTTCATGTAAAAGCCAGGTTTTGGGCAGTAAACAGGCCTCCCGTGATGAAAACTACATTCTGTTGTCACTTTCATGTAAAAGCCAGGCTTTGGTCTGTAAACTGACCTCCCGTGATGAAATCCACACTATATGCTTATTTTCATGTAAAAGCAACGTTTCCAGCATTAAACAGTGCTCTAATGTTGAAAACTACGTTCTGTGCTTACTTTCATGTAAAAGCAAGGTTTACACTATCAAACTGGCCTCTAGTGTTGTAAACTACATTCTGTTGTCACTTTCATGAAAAAGCCAGGTTTTGGCAGTAAACTGGCCTCCCCTGATGAAATCCACACTATATGCTTATTTTCATGTAAAAGCAACGTTTCCAGCATTAAACAGTGCTCTAGTGTTGAAAACTACGTTCTGTGCTTACTTTCATGTAAAAGCAACGTTTACACTATCAAACTGGCCTCTAGTGTTGTAAACTACATTCTGTTGTCACTTTCATGAAAAAGCCAGGTTTTGGCAGTAAACTGGCCTCCCCTGATGAAATCCACACTATATGCTTATTTTCATGTAAAAGCAACGTTTCCAGCATTAAACAGTGCTCTAGTGTTGAAAACTACGTTCTGTGCTAACTTTCATGTAAAAGCTACGTTTACACCATCAAACTGACCTCCCGTGATGAAAACTACATTCTGTTGTCACTTTCATGTAAAAGCCCGGCTTTGGTCTGTAAACTGACCTCCCGTGATGAAATCCACATTATCTGCTTAGTTTCATGTAAAAGCTATCTTTCCAGCATTAAACAGTTCTCTAGTGTTGAAAACTACATCCTGTGCTTACTTTCATGTAAAAGCTACGTTTACAGCATTAAACAGGCCTCCCATGATGAAAACGACATTCTGTGTTGACTTTAATGTAAAATCTATGTTTCCAGCATTAAACCGTGCTTTGGTGTTGAAAACTACATTCTGTGTTTACTTTCATGTTAAAAGCAACGTTTACACCATCAAACAGGCCTTCTGTGATGAAATCCACATTATATGTTTACTTTCATGTAAAAGCTATGTTTCCAGCATCAAACAGGCCTGCTGTGATGAAATCCACATTATATGCTTACTTTCATGTAAAAGCTACGTTTACAGCATTAAACAGTGCTCTAATGTTGAAAACTACATTCTGTTGTCACTTTCATGTAAAAGCCAGGTTTTGGCAGTAAACTGACCTCCCCTGATGAAATCCACACTATATGCTTATTTTCATGTAAAAGCAACGTTTCCAGCATGAAACAGTGCTCTAATGTTGAAAACTACATTCTGTGCTTACTTTCATGTAAAAGCTACGTTTACACCATCAAACTGGCCTCCTGTGATGAAATCCACATTATATGCTTACTTTCATGTAAAAGCTATGTTTACACCATTAAACAGGCCCCCCGTGATGAAAACTACATTCTGATGTCACTTTCATGTAAAAGCCAGGTTTTGGGCAGTAAACAAGCCTCCAGTGATGAAATACACATTGTATGCTTAGTTTCATGTAAAAGCTACGTTTACACCATCAAACAGGCCTTCTGTGATGAAATCCACATTATATGCTTACTTTCATGTAAAAGCTACGTTTACACCATTAAACAGGCCTCCCGTGATGAAAACTACATTCTGTTGTCACTTTCATGTAAAAGCCAGGCTTTGGTCTGTAAACTGACCTCACATGACGAAATCCACATTATCTGCTTAGTTTCATGTAAAAGCTATGTTTCCAGCATTAAACAGTGCTCTAATGTTGAAAACTACGTTCTGTGCTTACTTTCATGTAAAAGCTACGTTTACAGCATTAAACAGGCCTCCTATGATGAAAACGACATTCTGTGTTGACTTTAATGTAAAATCTATGTTTCCAGCATTAAACCGTGCTATGGTGTTGAAAACTACATTCTGTGCTTACTTTCATGTAAAAGCAACGTTTACACTATCAAACTGGCCTCTAGTGTTGTAAACTACATTCTGTTGTCACTTTCATGAAAAAGCCAGGTTTTGGCAGTAAACTGGCCTCCCCTGATGAAATCCACACTATATGCTTATTTTCATGTAAAAGCAACGTTTCCTGCATTAAACAGTGCTCTAATGTTGAAAACTACGTTCTGTGCTTACTTTCATGTAAAAGCTATGTTTACACCATTAAACAGGCCTCCCGTGATGAAAACTACATTCTGATGTCACTTTCATGTAAAAGCCAGGTTTTGGGCAGTAAACAAGCCTCCAGTGATGAAATACACATTGTATGCTTAGTTTCATGTAAAAGCTACGTTTACACCATCAAACAGGCCTTCTGTGATGAAATCCACATTATATGCTTACTTTCATGTAAAAGCTACGTTTACAGCATTAAACAGGCCTCCCGTGATGAAAACTACATTCTGTGGTGACTTTAATGTAAAAGCAACGTTTACACTATCAAACTGGCCTCTAGTGTTGTAAACTACATTCAGTTGTTACTTTCATGAAAAAGCCAGGTTTTGACAGTAAACTGGCCTCCGCTGATGAAATCCACACTATATGCTTATTTTCATGTAAAAGCAACGTTTCCAGCATTAAACAGTGCTCTAATGTTGAAAACTACGTTCTGTGCTTACTTTCATGTAAAAGCTACGTTTACACCATCAAACTGGCCTCCTGTGATGAAATCCACATTATATGCTTACTTTCATGTAAAAACTACCTTTACACCATCAAATATGCCTCCCGTGATGAAAACTACATTCTGTTGTCACTTTCATGTAAAACCCAGGTTTTGGCAGTAAACTGGCCTCCCCTGATGAAATCCACACTATATGCTTATTTTCATGTAAAAGCAACGTTTCCAGCATTAAACAGGCCTCCCGTGATGAAAACTACATTCTGTGGTGACTTTAATGTAAAATCTATGTTTCCAGCATTAAACCGTGCTGTTGTGTTGATAACTACATTCTATGCTTACTTTCATGTAAAAGCAACGTTTACACTATCAAACTGGCCTCTAGTGTTGTAAACTACATTCTGTTGTCACTTACATGGAAAAGCCAGGTTTTGGCAGTAAACTGGCCTCCCCTGATGAAATCCACACTATATGCTTATTTTCATGTAAAAGCAACGTTTCCAGCATGAAACAGTGCTCTAATGTTGAAAACTACATTCTATGCTTACTTTCATGTAAAAGCTACGTTTACACCATCAAACTGGCCTCCTGTGATGAAATCCACATTATATGCTTACTTTCATGTAAAAGCCAGGTTTTGGGCAGTAAACAGGCCTCCCGTGATGAAAACTACATTCTGTTGTCACTTTCATGTAAAAGCCAGGCTTTGGTCTGTAAACTGACCTCCCGTGATGAAATCCACACTATATGCTTATTTTCATGTAAAAGCAACGTTTCCAGCATTAAACAGTGCTCTAATGTTGAAAACTACGTTCTGTGCTTACTTTCATGTAAAAGCTACGTTTACACCATCAAACTGGCCTCCCGTGATGAAATCCACATTATATGCTTACTTTCATGTAAAAGCTACATTTACAGCATTAAACAGGCCTCCCGTGATGAAAACTACATTCTGTGGTGACTTTAATGTAAAATCTATGTTTCCAGCATTAAACCGTGCTATGGTGTTGAAAACTACATTCTGTGCTTACTTTCATGTAAAAGCAACGTTTACACTATCAAACTGGCCTCTAGTGTTGTAAACTACATTCTGTTGTCACTTTCATGAAAAAGCCAGGTTTTGGCAGTAAACTGGCCTCCCCTGATGAAATCCACACTATATGCTTATTTTCATGTAAAAGCAACGTTTCCAGCATTAAACAGTGCTCTAATGTTGAAAACTACGTTCTGTGCTTACTTTCATGTAAAAGCAACGTTTACACTATCAAACTGGCCTCCCGTGATGAAAACTACATTCTGATGTCACTTTCATGTAAAAGCCAGGTTTTGGGCAGTAAACAAGCCTCCAGTGATGAAATACACATTGTATGCTTAGTTTCATGTAAAAGCTACGTTTACACCATCAAACAGGCCTTCTGTGATGAAATCCACATTATATGCTTACTTTCATGTAAAAGCTACGTTTACAGCATTAAACAGGCCTCCCGTGATGAAAACTACATTCTGTGGTGACTTTAATGTAAAAGCAACGTTTACACTATCAAACTGGCCTCTAGTGTTGTAAACTACATTCAGTTGTTACTTTCATGAAAAAGCCAGGTTTTGACAGTAAACTGGCCTCCGCTGATGAAATCCACACTATATGCTTATTTTCATGTAAAAGCAACGTTTCCAGCATTAAACAGTGCTCTAATGTTGAAAACTACGTTCTGTGCTTACTTTCATGTAAAAGCTACGTTTACACCATCAAACTGGCCTCCTGTGATGAAATCCACATTATATGCTTACTTTCATGTAAAAACTACCTTTACACCATCAAATATGCCTCCCGTGATGAAAACTACATTCTGTTGTCACTTTCATGTAAAAGCCAGGTTTTGGCAGTAAACTGGCCTCCCCTGATGAAATCCACACTATATGCTTATTTTCATGTAAAAGCAACGTTTCCAGCATTAAACAGGCCTCCCGTGATGAAAACTACATTCTGTGGTGACTTTAATGTAAAATCTATGTTTCCAGCATTAAACCGTGCTGTTGTGTTGATAACTACATTCTATGCTTACTTTCATGTAAAAGCAACGTTTACACTATCAAACTGGCCTCTAGTGTTGTAAACTACATTCTGTTGTCACTTACATGGAAAAGCCAGGTTTTGGCAGTAAACTGGCCTCCCCTGATGAAATCCACACTATATGCTTATTTTCATGTAAAAGCAACGTTTCCAGCATGAAACAGTGCTCTAATGTTGAAAACTACATTCTATGCTTACTTTCATGTAAAAGCTACGTTTACACCATCAAACTGGCCTCCTGTGATGAAATCCACATTATATGCTTACTTTCATGTAAAAGCCAGGTTTTGGGCAGTAAACAGGCCTCCCGTGATGAAAACTACATTCTGTTGTCACTTTCATGTAAAAGCCAGGCTTTGGTCTGTAAACTGACCTCCCGTGATGAAATCCACACTATATGCTTATTTTCATGTAAAAGCAACGTTTCCAGCATTAAACAGTGCTCTAATGTTGAAAACTACGTTCTGTGCTTACTTTCATGTAAAAGCTACGTTTACACCATCAAACTGGCCTCCCGTGATGAAATCCACATTATATGCTTACTTTCATGTAAAAGCTACATTTACAGCATTAAACAGGCCTCCCGTGATGAAAACTACATTCTGTGGTGACTTTAATGTAAAATCTATGTTTCCAGCATTAAACCGTGCTATGGTGTTGAAAACTACATTCTGTGCTTACTTTCATGTAAAAGCAACGTTTACACTATCAAACTGGCCTCTAGTGTTGTAAACTACATTCTGTTGTCACTTTCATGAAAAAGCCAGGTTTTGGCAGTAAACTGGCCTCCCCTGATGAAATCCACACTATATGCTTATTTTCATGTAAAAGCAATGTTTCCAGCATTAAACAGTGCTCTAATGTTGAAAACTACGTTCTGTGCTTACTTTCATGTAAAAGCAACGTTTACACTATCAAACTGGCCTCTAGTGTTGTAAACTACATTCTGTTGTCACTTTCATGTAAAAGCCAGGTTTTGGCAGTAAACTGGCCTCCCCTGATGAAATCCACACTATATGCTTATTTTCATGTAAAAGCAACGTTTCCAGCATTAAACAGTGCTCTAGTGTTGAAAACTACGTTCTGTGCTTACTTTCATGTAAAAGCTACGTTTACACCATCAAACAGGCCTTCTGTGATGAAATCCACATTATATGTTTACTTTCATGTAAAAGCCAGGTTTTGGGCAGTAAACAGGCCTCCCGTGATGAAAACTACATTCTGTTTTCACTTTCATGTATAAGCCAGGTTTTGGGCAGTAAACAGGCCTCCCGTGATGAAAACTACATTCTGTTGTCACTTTCATGTAAAAGCCAGGCTTTGGTCTGTAAACTGACCTCCCGTGATGAAATCCACACTATATACTTATTTTCATGTAAAAGCAACGTTTCCAGCATTAAACAGTGCTCTAATGTTGAAAACTACGTTCTGTGCTTACTTTCATGTAAAAGCAAGGTTTACACCATCAAACAGGCCTTCTGTGATGAAATCCACATTATATGCTTACTTTCATGTAAAAGCTACGTTTACAGCATTAAACAGGCCTCCCGTGATGACAACGACATTCTGTGTTGACTTTAATGTAAAATGTATGTTTCCAGCATTAAACCGTGCTGTTGTGTTGAAAACTACATTCAGTGCTTACTTTCATGTAAAAGCAACGTTTACACTATCAAACTGGCCTCTAGTGTTGTAAACTACATTCTGTTGTCACTTTCATGAAAAAGCCAGGTTTTGGCAGTAAACTGGCCTCCCCTGATGAAATCCACACTATATGCTTATTTTCATGTAAAAGCAACGTTTCCAGCATTAAACAGTGCTCTAGTGTTGAAAACTACGTTCTGTGCTAACTTTCATGTAAAAGCTACGTTTACACCATCAAACTGACCTCCCGTGATGAAAACTACATTCTGTTGTCACTTTCATGTAAAAGCCCGGCTTTGGTCTGTAAACTGACCTCCCGTGATGAAATCCACATTATCAGCTCATTTTCATGTAAAAGCTATGTTTCCAGCATTAAACAGTTCTCTAGTGTTGAAAACTACATCCTGTGCTTACTTTCATGTAAAAGCTACGTTTACAGCATTAAACAGGCCTCCCATGATGAAAACGACATTCTGTGTTGACTTTAATGTAAAATCTATGTTTCCAGCATTAAACCGTGCTTTGGTGTTGAAAACTACATTCTGTGTTTACTTTCATGTTAAAAGCAACGTTTACACCATCAAACAGGCCTTCTGTGATGAAATCCACATTATATGTTTACTTTCATGTAAAAGCTATGTTTCCAGCATCAAACAGGCCTGCTGTGATGAAATCCACATTATATGCTTACTTTCATGTAAAAGCCAGGTTTTGGGCAGTAAACAGGCCTCCCGTGATGAAAACTACATTCTGTTTTCACTTTCATGTATAAGCCAGGTTTTGGGCAGTAAACAGGCCTCCCGTGATGAAAACTACATTCTGTTGTCACTTTCATGTAAAAGCCAGGCTTTGGTCTGTAAACTGACCTCCCGTGATGAAATCCACACTATATACTTATTTTCATGTAAAAGCAACGTTTCCAGCATTAAACAGTGCTCTAATGTTGAAAACTACGTTCTGTGCTTACTTTCATGTAAAAGCAAGGTTTACACCATCAAACAGGCCTTCTGTGATGAAATCCACATTATATGCTTACTTTCATGTAAAAGCTACGTTTACAGCATTAAACAGGCCTCCCGTGATGACAACGACATTCTGTGTTGACTTTAATGTAAAATGTATGTTTCCAGCATTAAACCGTGCTGTTGTGTTGAAAACTACATTCAGTGCTTACTTTCATGTAAAAGCAACGTTTACACTATCAAACTGGCCTCTAGTGTTGTAAACTACATTCTGTTGTCACTTTCATGTAAAAGCCAGGTTTTGGCAGTAAACTGGCCAACCCTGATGAAATCCACACTATATGCTTATTTACATGTAAAAGCAACGTTTCCAGCATTAAACAGTGCTCTAATGTTGAAAACTACGTTCTGTGCTTTCTTTCATGTAAAAGCTACGTTTACACCATCAAACTGGCCTCCTGTGATGAAATCCACATTATATGCTTACTCATGTAAAAGCTACGTTTACACCATCAAACATGCCTCCCGTGATGAAAACTACATTCTTTTGTCACTTTCATGTAAAAGCCAGGTTTTGGCAGTAAACTGGCCTCCCCTGATGAAATCCACACTATATGCTTATTTTCATGTAAAAGCAACGTTTCCTGCATTAAACAGTGCTCTAATGTTGAAAACTACGTTCTGTGCTTACTTTCATGTAAAAGCTATGTTTACACCATTAAACAGGCCTCCCGTGATGAAATACACATTGTATGCTTAGTGTCATGTAAAAGCTATGTTTACACCAGTAAACAGGCCTCCCGTGATGAAAACTACATTCTGATGTCACTTTCATGTAAAAGCCAGGTTTTGGGCAGTAAACAGGCCTCCCGTGATGAAAACTACATTCTGTTGTCACTTTCATGTAAAAGCCAGGCTTTGGTCTGTAAACTGATCTCCCGTGATGAAATCCACATTATCTGCTCAGTTTCATGTAAAAGCTATGTTTCCAGCATTAAACAGTGCTCTAGTGTTGAAAACTACATCCTGTGCTTACTTTCATGTAAAAGCTACGTTTACAGCATTAAACAGGCCTCCCATGATGAAAACGACATTCTGTGTTGACTTTAATGTAAAATGTATGTTTCCAGCATTAAACCGTGCTATGGTGTTGAAAACTACATTCTGTGCTTACTTTCATGTAAAAGCAACGTTTACACTATCAAACATGCCTCCCGTGATGAAAACTACATTCTGTTGTCACTTTCATGTAAAAGCCAGGTTTTGGCAGTAAACTGGCCTCCCCTGATGAAATCCACACTATATGCTTATTTTCATGTAAAAGCAACGTTTCCAGCATGAAACAGTGCTCTAATGTTGAAAACTACATTCTGTGCTTACTTTCATGTAAAAGCTACGTTTACACCATCAAACTGGCCTCCTGTGATGAAATCCACATTATATGCTTACTTTCATGTAAAAGCCAGGTTTTGGGCAGTAAACAGGCCTCCCGTGATGAAAACTACATTCTGTTGTCACTTTCATGTAAAAGCCAGGCTTTGGTCTGTAAACTGACCTCCCGTGATGAAATCCACACTATATGGTTATTTTCATGTAAAAGCAACGTTTCCAGCATTAAACAGTGCTCTAATGTTGAAAACTACGTTCTGTGCTTACTTTCATGTAAAAGCTACATTTACAGCATTAAACAGGCCTCCCGTGATGAAAACTACATTCTGTGGTGACTTTAATGTAAAATCTATGTTTCCAGCATTAAACCGTGCTGTTGTGTTGAAAACTACATTCTGTGCTTAATTTCATGTAAAAGCTACGTTTACACCATCAAATTGGCCTCCTGTGATGAAATCAACATTTATATGCTTACTTTCATGTAAAAGCTACGTTTACACCATTAAACAGGCCTCCCGTGATGAAAACTACATTCTGTTGTCACTTTCATGTAAATGCCAGGCTTTGGTCTGTAAACTGACCTCCCGTGATGAAATCCACATTGTATGCTTAGTTTCATGTAAAAGCTATGTTTCCAGCATCAAACAGGCCTCCTGTGATGAAATCCACATTATATGCTTACTTTCATGTAAAAGCTACGTTTACAGCATTAAACAGTGCTCTAATGTTGAAAACTACATTCTGTTGTCACTTTCATGTAAAAGCAAGGCTTTGGTCTGTAAACTGACCTCCCGTGATGAAATCCACATTATCTGCTTAGTTTCATGTAAAAGCTATGTTTCCAGCATTAAACAGTGCTCTAGTGTTGAAAACTACATCCTGTGCTTACTTTCATGTAAAAGCTACGTTTACACCATCAAACAGGCCTTCTGTGATGAAATCCACATTATATGCTTACTTTCATGTAAAAGCTACGTTTACAGCATTAAACAGGCCTCCCGTGATGAAAACTACATTCTGTGGTGACTTTAATGTAAAATCTATGTTAACAGCATTAAACCGTGCTGTTGTGTTGATAACTACATTCTGTGCTTACTTTCATGTAAAAGCAACGTTTACACTATCAAACTGGCCTCTAGTGTTGTAAACTACATTCTGTGTTCACTTTCATGTAAAAGCCAGGTTTTGGGCAGTAAACAGGCCTCCCGTGATGAAAACTACATTCTTATGTCACTTTCATGTAAAAGCCAGGTTTTGGGCAGTAAACAGGCCTCCCGTGATGAAAACTACATTCTGTTGTCACTTCCATGTAAAAGCCAGGCTTTGGTCTGTAAACTGACCTCCCGTGATGAAATCCACACTATGTGCTTATTTTCATGTAAAAGCAACGTTTCCAGCATTAAACAGTGCTCTAATGTTGAAAACTACGTTCTGTGCTTACTTTCATGTAAAAGCTACGTTTACACCATCAAACTGGCCTCCCGTGATGAAATCCACATTATATGCTTACTTTCATGTAAAAGCTACATTTACAGCATTAAACAGGCCTCCCGTGATGAAAACTACATTCTGTGGTGACTTTAATGTAAAATCTATGTTTCCAGCATTAAACCGTGCTATGGTGTTGAAAACTACATTCTGTGCTTACTTTCATGTAAAAGCAACGTTTACACTATCAAACTGGCCTCTAGTGTTGTAAACTACATTCTGTTGTCACTTTCATGAAAAAGCCAGGTTTTGGCAGAAAACTGGCCTCCCCTGATGAAATCCACACTATATGCTTATTTTCATGTAAAAGCAACGTTTCCAGCATGAAACAGTGCTCTAATGTTGAAAACTACATTCTGTGCTTACTTTCATGTAAAAGCTACGTTTACACCATCAAACAGGCCTCCTGTGATGAAAACTACATTCTGTGGTGACTTTAATGTAAAATCTATGTTTCCAGCATTAAACCGTGTTGTTGTGTTGAAAACTACATTCAGTGCTTACTTTCATGTAAAAGCAACGTTTACACTATCAAACTGGCCTCTAGTGTTGTAAACTACATTCTGTTGTCACTTTCATGAAAAAGCCAGGTTTTGGCAGTAAACTGGCCTCCCCTGATGAAATCCACACTATATGCTTATTTTCATGTAATAGCACCGTTTCCAGCATTAAACAGTGCTCTAGTGTTGAAAACTACATTCTGTGCTCACTTTCATGTAAAAGCAAGGTTTACACCATCAAATAGGCCTTCTGTGATGAAATCCACATTATATGCTTACTTTCATGTAAAAGCTACGTTTACAGCATTAAACAGTGCGCTAATGTTGAAAACTACGTTCTGTGCTTACTTTCATGTAAAAGCTACGTTTACACCATCAAACTGGCCTCCCCTGATGAAATCCACACTATATGCTTATTTTCATGTAAAAGCTAAGTTTACAGCATTAAACAGTGCTCTAGTGTTGAAAACTACATTCTGTGCTTACTTTCATGTAAAAGCAAGGTTTACACTATCAAACTGGGCTCCCGTGATGACAAGGACATTCTGTGTTGACTTTAATGTAAAATGTATGTTTCCAGCATTAAACCGTGCTGTTGTGTTGAAAACTACATTCAGTGCTTACTTTCATGTAAAATCAACGTTTACACCATCAAACATGCCTCCCGTGATGAAAACTACATTCTTTTGTCACTTTCATGTAAAAGCCAGGTTTTGGCAGTAAACTGGCCTCCCCTGATGAAATCCACACTATATGCTTATTTTCATGTAAAAGCAACGTTTCCAGCATGAAAAAGTGCTCTAATGTTGAAAACTACATTCTGTGCTTACTTTCATGTAAAAGCTACGTTTACACCATCAAACTGGCCTCCTGTGATGAAATCCACATTATGTGCTTACTTTCATGTAAAAGCCAGGTTTTGGGCAGTAAACAGGCCTCCCGTGATGAAAGCTACATTCTGTTGTCACTTTCATGTAAAAGCCAGGCTTTGGTCTGTAAACTGACCTCCCGTGATGAAATCCACACTATATGGTTATTTTCATGTAAAAGCAACGTTTCCAGCATTAAACAGTGCTCTAATGTTGAAAACTACGTTCTGTGCTTACTTTCATGTAAAAGCTACATTTACAGCATTAAACAGGCCTCCCGTGATGAAAACTACATTCTGTGGTGACTTTAATGTAAAATCTATGTTTCCAGCATTAAACCGTGCTGTTGTGTTGAAAACTACATTCTGTGCTTAATTTCATGTAAAAGCTACGTTTACACCATCAAATTGGCCTCCTGTGATGAAATCCACATTTATATGCTTACTTTCATGTAAAAGCTACGTTTACACCATTAAACAGGCCTCCCGTGATGAAAACTACATTCTGTTGTCACTTTCATGTAAATGCCAGGCTTTGGTCTGTAAACTGACCTCCCGTGATGAAATCCACATTATCTGCTTAGTTTCATGTAAAAACTATGTTTCCAGCATTAAACAGTGCTCTAATGTTGAAAACTACGTTCTGTGCTTACTTTCATGTAAAAGCTACGTTTACAGCATTAAACAGGCCTCCTATGATGAAAACGACATTCTGATGTCACTTTCATGTAAAAGCCAGGTTTTGGGCAGTAAACAGGCCTCCCGTGATGAAATACACATTGTATGCTTAGTTTCATGTAAAAGCTATGTTTCCAGCATCAAACAGGCCTCCTGTGATGAAATCCACATTATATGCTTACTTTCATGTAAAAGCTACGTTTACAGCATTAAACAGTGGTCTAGTGTTGAAAACTACATCCTGTGCTTACTTTCATGTAAAAGCAACGTTTACACTATCAAACTGGCCTCTAGTGTTGTAAACTACATTCTGTGTTCACTTTCATGTAAAAGCCAGGTTTTGGGCAGTAAACAGGCCTCCCGTGATGAAAACTACATTCTTATGTCACTTTCATGTAAAAGCCAGGCTTTGGTCTGTAAACTGACCTCCCGTGATGAAATCCACATTATATGCTTATTTTCATGTAAAAGCAACGTTTCCAGCATGAAACAGTGCTCTAATGTTGAAAACTACATTCTATGCTTACTTTCATGTAAAAGCTACGTTTACACCATCAAACTGGCCTCCTGTGATGAAATCCACATTATATGCTTACTTTCATGTAAAAGCCAGGTTTTGGGCAGTAAACAGGCCTCCCGTGATGAAAACTACATTCCGTTGTCACTTTCATGTAAAAGCCAGGTTTTGGGCAGTAAACAGGCCTCCCGTGATGAAAACTACATTCTGTTGTCACTTTCATGTAAAAGCCAGGCTTTGGTCTGTAAACTGACCTCCCGTGATGAAATCCACACTATATGCTTATTTTCATGTAAAAGCAACGTTTCCAGCATTAAACAGTGCTCTAATGTTGAAAACTACGTTCTGTGCTTACTTTCATGTAAAAGCTACGTTTACACCATCAAACTGGCCTCCCGTGATGAAATCCACATTATATGCTTACTTTCATGTAAAAGCTACATTTACAGCATTAAACAGGCCTCCCGTGATGAAAACTACATTCTGTGGTGACTTTAATGTAAAATCTATGTTTCCAGCATTAAACCGTGCTATGGTGTTGAAAACTACATTCTGTGCTTACTTTCATGTAAAAGCAACGTTTACACTATCAAACTGGCCTCTAGTGTTGTAAACTACATTCTGTTGTTACTTTCATGAAAAAGCCAGGTTTTGGCAGTAAACTGGCCTCCCCTGATGAAATCCACACTATATGCTTATTTTCATGTAAAAGCAACGTTTCCAGCATTAAACAGTGCTCTAATGTTGAAAACTACGTTCTGTGCTTACTTTCATGTAAAAGCAACGTTTACACTATCAAACTGGCCTCTAGTGTTGTAAACTACATTCTGTTGTCACTTTCATGAAAAAGCCAGGTTTTGGCAGTAAACTGGCCTCCGCTGATGAAATCCACACTATATTCTTATTTTCATGTAAAAGCAACGTTTCCAGCATTAAACAGTGCTCTAATGTTGAAAACTACGTTCTGTGCTTACTTTCATGTAAAAGCTACGTTTACACCATCAAACTGGCCTCCTGTGATGAAATCCACATTATATGCTTACTTTCATGTAAAAGCTACCTTTACACCATCAAATATGCCTCCCGTGATGAAAACTACATTCTGTTGTCACTTTCATGTAAAAGCCAGGTTTTGGCAGTAAACTGGCCTCCCCTGATGAAATCCACACTATATGCTTATTTTCATGTAAAAGCAACGTTTCCAGCATTAAACAGTGCTCTAGTGTTGAAAACTACGTTCTGTGCTTACTTTCATGTAAATGCTACGTTTACAGCATTAAACAGGCCTTCCGTGATGAAAACTACATTCTGTGGTGACTTTAATGTAAAATCTATGTTTCCAGCATTAAACCGTGCTGTTGTGTTGATAACTACATTCTATGCTTACTTTCATGTAAAAGCAACGTTTACACTATCAAACTGGCCTCTAGTGTTGTAAACTACATTCTGTTGTCACTTACATGGAAAAGCCAGGTTTTGGCAGTAAACTGGCCTCCCCTGATGAAATCCACACTATATGCTTATTTTCATGTAAAAGCAACGTTTCCAGCATGAAACAGTGCTCTAATGTTGAAAACTACATTCTATGCTTACTTTCATGTAAAAGCTACGTTTACACCATCAAACTGGCCTCCTGTGATGAAATCCACATTATATGCTTACTTTCATGTAAAAGCCAGGTTTTGGGCAGTAAACAGGCCTCCCGTGATGAAAACTACATTCTGTTTTCACTTTCATGTAAAAGCCAGGTTTTGGGCAGTAAACAGGCCTCCCGTGATGAAAACTACATTCTGTTGTCACTTTCATGTAAAAGCCAGGCTTTGGTCTGTAAACTGACCTCCCGTGATGAAATCCACACTATATACTTATTTTCATGTAAAAGCAACGTTTCCAGCATTAAACAGTGCTCTAATGTTGAAAACTACGTTCTGTGCTTACTTTCATGTAAAAGCTACGTTTACAGCATTAAACAGGCCTCCCGTGATGACAACGACATTCTGTGTTGACTTTAATGTAAAATGTATGTTTCCAGCATTAAACGGTGCTGTTGTGTTGAAAACTACATTCAGTGCTTACTTTCATGTAAAAGCAACGTTTACACTATCAAACTGGCCTCTAGTGTTGTAAACTACATTCTGTTGTCACTTTCATGTAAAAGCCAGGTTTTGGCAGTAAACTGGCCAACCCTGATGAAATCCACACTATATGCTTATTTACATGTAAAAGCAACGTTTCCAGCATTAAACAGTGCTCTAATGTTGAAAACTACGTTCTGTGCTTTCTTTCATGTAAAAGCTACGTTTACACCATCAAACTGGCCTCCCGTGATGAAATCCACATTATATGCTTACTTTCATGTAAAAGCTACATTTACAGCATTAAACAGGCCTCCCGTGATGAAAACTACATTCTGTGGTGACTTTAATGTAAAATCTATGTTTCCAGCATTAAACCGTGCTATGGTGTTGAAAACTACATTCTGTGCTTACTTTCATGTAAAAGCAACGTTTACACTATCAAACTGGCCTCTAGTGTTGTAAACTACATTCTGTTGTCACTTTCATGAAAAAGCCAGGTTTTGGCAGTAAACTGGCCTCCCCTGATGAAATCCACACTATATGCTTATTTTCATGTAAAAGCAACGTTTCCAGCATTAAACAGTGCTCTAGTGTTGAAAACTACGTTCTGTGCTAACTTTCATGTAAAAGCTACGTTTACACCATCAAACAGGCCTTCTGTGATGAAATCCACATTATATGCTTACTTTCATGTAAAAGCTACGTTTTTACAGCATTAAACAGGCCTCCCGTGATGACAACGACATTCTGTGTTGACTTTAATGTAAAATGTATGTTTCCAGCATTAAACCGTGCTGTTGTGTTGAAAACTACATTCAGTGCTTACTTTCATGTAAAAGCAACGTTTACACTATCAAACTGGCCTCTAGTGTTGTAAACTACATTCTGTTGTCACTTTCATGTAAAAGCCAGGTTTTGGCAGTAAACTGGCCAACCCTGATGAAATCCACACTATATGCTTATTTTCATGTAAAAGCAACGTTTCCAGCATTAAACAGTACTCTAATGTTGAAAACTACGTTCTGTGCTTACTTTCATGTAAAAGCTCCGTTTACACCATCAAACTGACCTCCCGTGACGAAATCCACATTATCTGCTTAGTTTCATGTAAAAGCTATGTTTCCAGCATTAAACAGTGCTCTAATGTTGAAAACTACGTTCTGTGCTTACTTTCATGTAAAAGCTACGTTTACAGCATTAAACAGGCCTCCTATGATGAAAACGACATTCTGTGTTGACTTTAATGTAAAATCTATGTTTCCAGCATTAAACCGTGCTATGGTGTTGAAAACTACATTCTGTGCTTACTTTCATGTAAAAGCAACGTTTACACTATCAAACTGGCCTCTAGTGTTGTAAACTACATTCTGTTGTCACTTTCATGGAAAAGCCAGGTTTTGGCAGTAAACTGGCCTCCCCTGATGAAATCCACACTATATGCTTATTTTCATGTAAAAGCAACGTTTCCTGCATTAAACAGTGCTCTAATGTTGAAAACTACGTTCTGTGCTTACTTTCATGTAAAAGCTATGTTTACACCATTAAACAGGCCCCCCGTGATGAAAACTACATTCTGATGTAACTTTCATGTAAAAGCCAGGTTTTGGGCAGTAAACAAGCCTCCAGTGATGAAATACACATTGTATGCTTAGTTTCATGTAAAAGCTACGTTTACACCATCAAACAGGCCTTCTGTGATGAAATCCACATTATATGCTTACTTTCATGTAAAAGCTACGTTTACAGCATTAAACAGGCCTCCCGTGATGAAAACTACATTCTGTGGTGACTTTAATGTAAAAGCAACGTTTACACTATCAAACTGGCCTCTAGTGTTGTAAACTACATTCAGTTGTTACTTTCATGAAAAAGCCAGGTTTTGGCAGTAAACTGGCCTCCGCTGATGAAATCCACACTATATGCTTATTTTCATGTAAAAGCAACGTTTCCAGCATTAAACAGTGCTCTAGTGTTGAAAACTACGTTCTGTGCTTACTTTCATGTAAAAGCTACGTTTACACCATCAAACAGGCCTTCTGTGATGAAATCCACATTATATGTTTACTTTCATGTAAAAGCTACGTTTACAGCATTAAACAGGCCTCCCGTGATGAAAACTACATTCTGTGGTGACTTTAATGTAAAATCTATGTTTCCAGCATTAAACCGTGCTGTTGTGTTGATAACTACATTCTATGCTTACTTTCATGTAAAAGCAACGTTTACACTATCAAACTGGCCTCTAGTGTTTGTAAACTACATTCTGTTGTCACTTACATGGAAAAGCCAGGTTTTGGCAGTAAACTGGCCTCCCCTGATGAAATCCACACTATATGCTTATTTTCATGTAAAAGCAACGTTTCCAGCATGAAACAGTGCTCTAATGTTGAAAACTACATTCTATGCTTACTTTCATGTAAAAGCTACGTTTACACCATCAAACTGGCCTCCTGTGATGAAATCCACACTATATGCTTACTTTCATGTAAAAGCTACGTTTACACCATCAAACTGGCCTCCTGTGATGAAATCCACATTATATGCTTACTTTCATGTAAAAGCCAGGTTTTGGGCAGTAAACAGGCCTCCCGTGATGAAAACTACATTCCGTTGTCACTTTCATGTAAAAGCCAGGTTTTGGGCAGTAAACAGGCCTCCCGTGATGAAAACTACATTCTGTTGTCACTTTCATGTAAAAGCCAGGCTTTGGTCTGTAAACTGACCTCCCGTGATGAAATCCACACTATATACTTATTTTCATGTAAAAGCAACGTTTCCAGCATTAAACAGTGCTCTAATGTTGAAAACTACGTTCTGTGCTTACTTTCATGTAAAAGCAAGGTTTACACCATCAAACAGGCCTTCTGTGATGAAATCCACATTATATGCTTACTTTCATGTAAAAGCTACGTTTACAGCATTAAACAGGCCTCCCGTGATGACAACGACATTCTGTGTTGACTTTAATGTAAAATGTATGTTTCCAGCATTAAACCGTGCTGTTGTGTTGAAAACTACATTCAGTGCTTACTTTCATGTAAAAGCAACGTTTACACTATCAAACTGGCCTCTAGTGTTGTAAACTACATTCTGTTGTCACTTTCATGTAAAAGCCAGGTTTTGGCAGTAAACTGGCCAACCCTGATGAAATCCACACTATATGCTTATTTACATGTAAAAGCAACGTTTCCAGCATTAAACAGTGCTCTAATGTTGAAAACTACGTTCTGTGCTTTCTTTCATGTAAAAGCTACGTTTACACCATCAAACTGGCCTCCTGTGATGAAATCCACATTATATGCTTACTCATGTAAAAGCTACGTTTACACCATCAAACATGCCTCCCGTGATGAAAACTACATTCTTTTGTCACTTTCATGTAAAAGCCAGGTTTTGGCAGTAAACTGGCCTCCCCTGATGAAATCCACACTATATGCTTATTTTCATGTAAAAGCAACGTTTCCTGCATTAAACAGTGCTCTAATGTTGAAAACTACGTTCTGTGCTTACTTTCATGTAAAAGCTATGTTTACACCATTAAACAGGCCTCCCGTGATGAAATACACATTGTATGCTTAGTGTCATGTAAAAGATAAGATAAGATATTCCTTTATTAGTCCCACAGTGGGGAAAATTTACAAAAAGCTATGTTTACACCAGTAAACAGGCCTCCCGTGATGAAAACTACATTCTGATGTCACTTTCATGTAAAAGCCAGGTTTTGGGCAGTAAACAGGCCTCCCGTGATGAAAACTACATTCTGTTGTCACTTTCATGTAAAAGCCAGGCTTTGGTCTGTAAACTGATCTCCCGTGATGAAATCCACATTATCTGCTTAGTTTCATGTAAAAGCTATGTTTCCAGCATTAAACAGTGCTCTAGTGTTGAAAACTACATCCTGTGCTTACTTTCATGTAAAAGCTACGTTTACAGCATTAAACAGGCCTCCCATGATGAAAACGACATTCTGTGTTGACTTTAATGTAAAATGTATGTTTCCAGCATTAAACCGTGCTATGGTGTTGAAAACTACATTCTGTGCTTACTTTCATGTAAAAGCAACGTTTACACTATCAAACTGGCCTCTAGTGTTGTAAACTACATTCTGTTGTCACTTTCATGAAAAAGCCAGGTTTTGGCAGTAAACTGGCCTCCCCTGATGAAATCCACACTATATGCTTATTTTCATGTAAAAGCAACGTTTCCAGCATGAAACAGTGCTCTAATGTTGAAAACTACATTCTGTGCTTACTTTCATGTAAAAGCTACGTTTACACCATCAAACAGGCCTCCTGTGATGAAAACTACATTCTGTGGTGACTTTAATGTAAAATCTATGTTTCCAGCATTAAACCGTGCTGTTGTGTTGAAAACTACATTCAGTGCTTACTTTCATGTAAAAGCAACGTTTACACTATCAAACTGGCCTCTAGTGTTGTAAACTACATTCTGTTGTCACTTTCATGAAAAAGCCAGGTTTTGGCAGTAAACTGGCCTCCCCTGATGAAATCCACACTATATGCTTATTTTCATGTAATAGCACCGTTTCCAGCATTAAACAGTGCTCTAGTGTTGAAAACTACATTCTGTGCTTACTTTCATGTAAAAGCAAGGTTTACACCATCAAATAGGCCTTCTGTGATGAAATCCACATTATATGCTTACTTTCATGTAAAAGCTACGTTTACAGCATTAAACAGTGCGCTAATGTTGAAAACTACGTTCTGTGCTTACTTTCATGTAAAAGCTACGTTTACACCGTCAAACTGGCCTCCCCTGATGAAATCCACACTATATGCTTATTTTCATGTAAAAGCTAAGTTTACAGCATTAAACAGTGCTCTAGTGTTGAAAACTACATTCTGTGCTTACTTTCATGTAAAAGCAAGGTTTACACTATCAAACTGGGCTCCCGTGATGACAAGGACATTCTGTGTTGACTTTAATGTAAAATGTATGTTTCCAGCATTAAACCGTGCTGTTGTGTTGAAAACTACATTCAGTGCTTACTTTCATGTAAAATCAACGTTTACACCATCAAACATGCCTCCCGTGATGAAAACTACATTCTTTTGTCACTTTCATGTAAAAGCCAGGTTTTGGCAGTAAACTGGCCTCCCCTGATGAAATCCACACTATATGCTTATTTTCATGTAAAAGCAACGTTTCCAGCATTAAACAGTGCTCTAATGTTGAAAACTACGTTCTGTGCTTACTTTCATGTAAAAGCTACATTTACAGCATTAAACAGGCCTCCCGTGATGAAAACTACATTCTGTGGTGACTTTAATGTAAAATCTATGTTTCCAGCATTAAACCGTGCTGTTGTGTTGAAAACTACATTCTGTGCTTAATTTCATGTAAAAGCTACGTTTACACCATCAAATTGGCCTCCTGTGATGAAATCCACATTTATATGCTTACTTTCATGTAAAAGCTACGTTTACACCATTAAACAGGCCTCCCGTGATGAAAACTACATTCTGTTGTCACTTTCATGTAAATGCCAGGCTTTGGTCTGTAAACTGACCTCCCGTGATGAAATCCACATTATCTGCTTAGTTTCATGTAAAAGCTATGTTTCCAGCATTAAACAGTGCTCTAATGTTGAAAACTACGTTCTGTGCTTACTTTCATGTAAAAGCTACGTTTACAGCATTAAACAGGCCTCCTATGATGAAAACGACATTCTGATGTCACTTTCATGTAAAAGCCAGGTTTTGGGCAGTAAACAGGCCTCCCGTGATGAAATACACATTGTATGCTTAGTTTCATGTAAAAGCTATGTTTCCAGCATCAAACAGGCCTCCTGTGATGAAATCCACATTATATGCTTACTTTCATGTAAAAGCTACGTTTACAGCATTAAACAGTGCTCTAATGTTGAAAACTACATTCTGTTGTCACTTTCATGTAAAAGCAAGGCTTTGGTCTGTAAACTGACCTCCCGTGATGAAATCCACATTATCTGCTTAGTTTCATGTAAAAGCTATGTTTCCAGCATTAAACAGTGCTCTAGTGTTGAAAACTACATCCTGTGCTTACTTTCATGTAAAAGCTACGTTTACACCATCAAACAGGCCTTCTGTGATGAAATCCACATTATATGCTTACTTTCATGTAAAAGCTACGTTTACAGCATTAAACAGGCCTCCCGTGATGAAAACTACATTCTGTGGTGACTTTAATGTAAAATCTATGTTTCCAGCATTAAACCGTGCTGTTGTGTTGATAACTACATTCTGTGCTTACTTTCATGTAAAAGCAACGTTTACACTATCAAACTGGCCTCTAGTGTTGTAAACTACATTCTGTTGTCACTTTCATGAAAAAGCCAGGTTTTGGCAGTAAACTGGCCTCCCCTGATGAAATCCACACTATATGCTTATTTTCATGTAATAGCACCGTTTCCAGCATTAAACAGTGCTCTAGTGTTGAAAACTACATTCTGTGCTTACTTTCATGTAAAAGCAAGGTTTACACCATCAAATAGGCCTTCTGTGATGAAATCCACATTATATGCTTACTTTCATGTAAAAGCTACGTTTACAGCATTAAACAGTGCGCTAATGTTGAAAACTACGTTCTGTGCTTACTTTCATGTAAAAGCTACGTTTACACCATCAAACTGGCCTCCCCTGATGAAATCCACACTATATGCTTATTTTCATGTAAAAGCTAAGTTTACAGCATTAAACAGTGCTCTAGTGTTGAAAACTACATTCTGTGCTTACTTTCATGTAAAAGCTACGTTTACACCATCAAACAGGCCTTCTGTGATGAAATCCACATTATATGCTTACTTTCATGTAAAAGCTACGTTTACAGCATTAAACAGGCCTCCCGTGATGAAAACTACATTCTGTGGTGACTTTAATGTAAAATCTATGTTTCCAGCATTAAACCGTGCTGTTGTGTTGATAACTACATTCTGTGTTCACTTTCATGTAAAAGCCAGGTTTTGGGCAGTAAACAGGCCTCCCGTGATGAAAACTACATTCTTATGTCACTTTCATGTAAAAGCCAGGTTTTGGGCAGTAAACAGGCCTCCCGTGATGAAAACTACATTCTTATGTCACTTTCATGAAAAAGCCAGGTTTTGGCAGTAAACTGGCCTCCGCTGATGAAATCCACACTATATGCTTATTTTCATGTAAAAGCAACGTTTCCAGCATTAAACAGTGCTCTAATGTTGAAAACTACGTTCTGTGCTTACTTTCATGTAAAAGCTACGTTTACACCATCAAACTGGCCTCCTGTGATGAAATCCACATTATATGCTTACTTTCATGTAAAAGCTACCTTTACACCATCAAATATGCCTCCCGTGATGAAAACTACATTCTGTTGTCACTTTCATGTAAAATCTATGTTTCCAGCATTAAACCGTGCTTGTTGTGTTGATAACTACATTCTGTGCTTACTTTCATGTAAAAGCAACGTTTACACTATCAAACTGGCCTCTAGTGTTGTAAACTACATTCTGTTGTCACTTACATGGAAAAGCCAGGTTTTGGCAGTAAACTGGCCTCCCCTGATGAAATCCACATTATATGCTTATTTTCATGTAAAAGCAACGTTTCCAGCATGAAACAGTGCTCTAATGTTGAAAACTACATTCTATGCTTACTTTCATGTAAAAGCTATGTTTACACCATCAAACTGGCCTCCTGTGATGAAATCCACATTATATGCTTACTTTCATGTAAAAGCCAGGTTTTGGGCAGTAAACAGGCCTCCCGTGATGAAAACTACATTCCGTTGTCACTTTCATGTAAAACCAGGTTTTGGGCAGTAAACAAGCCTCCCGTGATGAAAACTACATTCTGTTGTCACTTTCATGTAAAAGCCAGGCTTTGGTCTGTAAACTGACCTCCCGTGATGAAATCCACACTATGTGCTTATTTTCATGTAAAAGCAACGTTTCCAGCATTAAACAGTGCTCTAATGTTGAAAACTACGTTCTGTGCTTACTTTCATGTAAAAGCTACGTTTACACCATCAAACTGGCCTCCCGTGATGAAATCCACATTATATGCTTACTTTCATGTAAAAGCTACATTTACAGCATTTAACAGGCCTCCCGTGATGAAAACTACATTCTGTGGTGACTTTAATGTAAAATCTATGTTTCCAGCATTAAACCGTGCTATGGTGTTGAAAACTACATTCTGTGCTTACTTTCATGTAAAAGCAACGTTTACACTATCAAACTGGCCTCTAGTGTTGTAAACTACATTCTGTTGTCACTTTCATGAAAAAGCCAGGTTTTGGCAGTAAACTGGCCTCCCCTGATGAAATCCACACTATATGCTTATTTTCATGTAAAAGCAACGTTTCCAGCATTAAACAGTGCTCTAATGTTGAAAACTACGTTCTGTGCTTACTTTCATGTAAAAGCAACGTTTACACTATCAAACTGGCCTCTAGTGTTGTAAACTACATTCTGTTGTCACTTTCATGAAAAAGCCAGGTTTTGGCAGTAAACTGGCCTCCGCTGATGAAATCCACACTATATGCTTATTTTCATGTAAAAGCAACGTTTCCAGCATTAAACAGTGCTCTAATGTTGAAAACTACGTTCTGTGCTTACTTTCATGTAAAAGCTACGTTTACACCATCAAACTGGCCTCCTGTGATGAAATCCACATTATATGCTTACTTTCATGTAAAAGCTACCTTTACACCATCAAATATGCCTCCCGTGATGAAAACTACATTCTGTTGTCACTTTCATGTAAAAGCCAGGTTTTGGCAGTAAACTGGCCTCCCCTGATGAAATCCACACTATATGCTTAATTTCATGTAAAAGCAACGTTTCCAGCATTAAACAGTGCTCTAGTGTTGAAAACTACGTTCTGTGCTTACTTTCGTGTAAAAGCTACGTTTACAGCATTAAACAGGCCTCCCGTGATGAAAACTACATTCTGTGGTGACTTTAATGTAAAATCTATGTTTCCAGCATTAAACCGTGCTGTTGTGTTGATAACTACATTCTATGCTTACTTTCATGTAAAAGCAACGTTTACACTATCAAACTGGCCTCTAGTGTTGTAAACTACATTCTGTTGTCACTTACATGGAAAAGCCAGGTTTTGGCAGTAAACTGGCCTCCCCTGATGAAATCCACACTATATGCTTATTTTCATGTAAAAGCAACGTTTCCAGCATGAAACAGTGCTCTAATGTTGAAAACTACATTCTATGCTTACTTTCATGTAAAAGCTACGTTTACACCATCAAACTGGCCTCCTGTGATGAAATCCACATTATATGCTTACTTTCATGTAAAAGCCAGGTTTTGGGCAGTAAACAGGCCTCCCGTGATGAAAACTACATTCTGTTTTCACTTTCATGTAAAAGCCAGGTTTTGGGCAGTAAACAGGCCTCCCGTGATGAAAACTACATTCTGTTGTCACTTTCATGTAAAAGCCAGGCTTTGGTCTGTAAACTGACCTCCCGTGATGAAATCCACACTATATACTTATTTTCATGTAAAAGCAACGTTTCCAGCATTAAACAGTGCTCTAATGTTGAAAACTACGTTCTGTGCTTACTTTCATGTAAAAGCAAGGTTTACACCATCAAACAGGCCTTCTGTGATGAAATCCACATTATATGCTTACTTTCATGTAAAAGCTACGTTTACAGCATTAAACAGGCCTCCCGTGATGACAACGACATTCTGTGTTGACTTTAATGTAAAATGTATGTTTCCAGCATTAAACCGTGCTGTTGTGTTGAAAACTACATTCAGTGCTTACTTTCATGTAAAAGCAACGTTTACACTATCAAACTGGCCTCTAGTGTTGTAAACTACATTCTGTTGTCACTTTCATGTAAAAGCCAGGTTTTGGCAGTAAACTGGCCAACCCTGATGAAATCCACACTATATGCTTATTTACATGTAAAAGCAACGTTTCCAGCATTAAACAGTGCTCTAATGTTGAAAACTACGTTCTCTGCTTTCTTTCATGTAAAAGCTACGTTTACACCATCAAACTGGCCTCCTGTGATGAAATCCACATTATATGCTTACTTTCATGTAAAAGCCAGGTTTTGGGCAGTAAACAGGCCTCCCGTGATGAAAACTACATTCTGTTGTCACTTTCATGTAAAAGCCAGGCTTTGGTCTGTAAACTGACCTCCCGTGATGAAATCCACACTATATGGTTATTTTCATGTAAAAGCAACGTTTCCAGCATTAAACAGTGCTCTAATGTTGAAAACTACGTTCTGTGCTTACTTTCATGTAAAAGCTACATTTACAGCATTAAACAGGCCTCCCGTGATGAAAACTACATTCTGTGGTGACTTTAATGTAAAATCTATGTTTCCAGCATTAAACCGTGCTGTTGTGTTGAAAACTACATTCTGTGCTTAATTTCATGTAAAAGCTACGTTTACACCATCAAATTGGCCTCCTGTGATGAAATCCACATTTATATGCTTACTTTCATGTAAAAGCTACGTTTACACCATTAAACAGGCCTCCCGTGATTAAAACTACATTCTGTTGTCACTTTCATGTAAATGCCAGGCTTTGGTCTGTAAACTGACCTCCCGTGATGAAATCCACATTATCTGCTTAGTTTCATGTAAAAGCTATGTTTCCAGCATTAAACAGTGCTCTAATGTTGAAAACTACGTTCTGTGCTTACTTTCATGTAAAAGCTACGTTTACAGCATTAAACAGGCCTCCTATGATGAAAACGACATTCTGATGTCACTTTCATGTAAAAGCCAGGTTTTGGGCAGTAAACAGGCCTCCCGTGATGAAATACACATTGTATGCTTAGTTTCATGTAAAAGCTATGTTTCCAGCATCAAACAGGCCTCCTGTGATGAAATCCACATTATATGCTTACTTTCATGTAAAAGCTACGTTTACAGCATTAAACAGTGCTCTAGTGTTGAAAACTACATTCTGTTGTCACTTTCATGTAAAAGCTACGTTTACACCATCAAACAGGCCTTCTGTGATGAAATCCACATTATATGCTTACTTTCATGTAAAAGCTACGTTTACAGCATTAAACAGGCCTCCCGTGATGAAAACTACATTCTGTGGTGACTTTAATGTAAAATCTATGTTTCCAGCATTAAACCGTGCTGTTGTGTTGATAACTACATTCTGTGCTTACTTTCATGTAAAAGCAACGTTTACACTATCAAACTGGCCTCTAGTGTTGTAAACTACATTCTGTGTTCACTTTCATGTAAAAGCCAGGTTTTGGGCAGTAAAAAGCTTCCCGTGATGAAAACTACATTCTTATGTCACTTTCATGTAAAAGCCAGGTTTTGGGCAGTAAACAGGCCTCTAGTGTTGTAAACTACATTCTTATGTCACTTTCATGAAAAAGCCAGGTTTTGGCAGTAAACTGGCCTCCGCTGATGAAATCCAAACTATATGCTTATTTTCATGTAAAAGCAACGTTTCCAGCATTAAACAGTGCTCTAATGTTGAAAACTACGTTCTGTGCTTACTTTCATGAAAAAGCTACGTTTACACCATCAAACTGGCCTCCTTTGATGAAATCCACATTATATGTTTACTTTCATGTAAAAGCTACATTTACAGCATTAAACAGGCCTCCCGTGATGAAAACTACATTCTGTGGTGACTTTAATGTAAAATCTATGTTTCCAGCATTAAACCGTGCTGTTGTGTTGAAAACTACATTCTGTGCTTAATTTCATGTAAAAGCTACGTTTACACCATCAAATTGGCCTCCTGTGATGAAATCCACATTTATATGCTTACTTTCATGTAAAAGCTACGTTTACACCATTAAACAGGCCTCCCGTGATTAAAACTACATTCTGTTGTCACTTTCATGTAAATGCCAGGCTTTGGTCTGTAAACTGACCTCCCGTGATGAAATCCACATTATCTGCTTAGTTTCATGTAAAAGCTATGTTTCCAGCATTAAACAGTGCTCTAATGTTGAAAACTACGTTCTGTGCTTACTTTCATGTAAAAGCTACGTTTACAGCATTAAACAGGCCTCCTATGATGAAAACGACATTCTGATGTCACTTTCATGTAAAAGCCAGGTTTTGGGCAGTAAACAGGCCTCCCGTGATGAAATACACATTGTATGCTTAGTTTCATGTAAAAGCTATGTTTCCAGCATCAAACAGGCCTCCTGTGATGAAATCCACATTATATGCTTACTTTCATGTAAAAGCTACGTTTACAGCATTAAACAGTGCTCTAGTGTTGAAAACTACATTCTGTTGTCACTTTCATGTAAAAGCTACGTTTACACCATCAAACAGGCCTTCTGTGATGAAATCCACATTATATGCTTACTTTCATGTAAAAGCTACGTTTACAGCATTAAACAGGCCTCCCGTGATGAAAACTACATTCTGTGGTGACTTTAATGTAAAATCTATGTTTCCAGCATTAAACCGTGCTGTTGTGTTGATAACTACATTCTGTGCTTACTTTCATGTAAAAGCAACGTTTACACTATCAAACTGGCCTCTAGTGTTGTAAACTACATTCTGTGTTCACTTTCATGTAAAAGCCAGGTTTTGGGCAGTAAAAAGCTTCCCGTGATGAAAACTACATTCTTATGTCACTTTCATGTAAAAGCCAGGTTTTGGGCAGTAAACAGGCCTCTAGTGTTGTAAACTACATTCTTATGTCACTTTCATGAAAAAGCCAGGTTTTGGCAGTAAACTGGCCTCCGCTGATGAAATCCAAACTATATGCTTATTTTCATGTAAAAGCAACGTTTCCAGCATTAAACAGTGCTCTAATGTTGAAAACTACGTTCTGTGCTTACTTTCATGTAAAAGCTACGTTTACACCATCAAACTGGCCTCCTTTGATGAAATCCACATTATATGTTTACTTTCATGTAAAAGCTACGTTTACAGCATTAAACAGGCCTCCCGTGATGAAAACTACATTCTGTGGTGACTTTAATGTAAAATCTATGTTTCCAGCATTAAACCGTGCTGTTGTGTTGATAACTACATTCTATGCTTACTTTCATGTAAAAGCAACGTTTACACTATCAAACTGGCCTCTAGTGTTGTAAACTACATTCTGTTGTCACTTACATGGAAAAGCCAGGTTTTGGCAGTAAACTGGCCTCCCCTGATGAAATCCACACTATATGCTTATTTTCATGTAAAAGCAACGTTTCCAGCATGAAACAGTGCTCTAATGTTGAAAACTACATTCTATGCTTACTTTCATGTAAAAGCTACGTTTACACCATCAAACTGGCCTCCTGTGATGAAATCCACATTATATGCTTACTTTCATGTAAAAGCCAGGTTTTGGGCAGTAAACAGGCCTCCCGTGATGACAACTACATTCTGTTTTCACTTTCATGTAAAAGCCAGGTTTTGGGCAGTAAACAGGCCTCCCGTGATGAAAACTACATTCTGTTGTCACTTTCATGTAAAAGCCAGGCTTTGGTCTGTAAACTGACCTCCCGTGATGAAATCCACACTATATGCTTATTTTCATGTAAAAGCAACGTTTCCAGCATTAAACAGTGCTCTAATGTTGAAAACTACGTTCTGTGCTTACTTTCATGTAAAAGCTACGTTTACACCATCAAACTGGCCTCCTGTGATGAAATCCACATTATATGCTTACTTTCATGTAAAAGCTACCTTTACACCATCAAATATGCCTCCCGTGATGAAAACTACATTCTGTTGTCACTTTCATGTAAAAGCCAGGTTTTGGCAGTAAACTGGCCTCCCCTGATGAAATCCACACTATATGCTTAATTTCATGTAAAAGCAACGTTTCCAGCATTAAACAGTGCTCTAGTGTTGAAAACTACGTTCTGTGCTTACTTTCGTGTAAAAGCTACGTTTACAGCATTAAACAGGCCTCCCGTGATGAAAACTACATTCTGTGGTGACTTTAATGTAAAATCTATGTTTCCAGCATTAAACCGTGCTGTTGTGTTGATAACTACATTCTATGCTTACTTTAATGTAAAAGCAACGTTTACACTATCAAACTGGCCTCTAGTGTTGTAAACTACATTCTGTTGTCACTTACATGGAAAAGCCAGGTTTTGGCAGTAAACTGGCCTCCCCTGATGAAATCCACACTATATGCTTATTTTCATGTAAAAGCAACGTTTCCAGCATGAAACAGTGCTCTAATGTTGAAAACTACATTCTATGCTTACTTTCATGTAAAAGCTACGTTTACACCATCAAACTGGCCTCCTGTGATGAAATCCACATTATATGCTTACTTTCATGTAAAAGCCAGGTTTTGGGCAGTAAACAGGCCTCCCGTGATGAAAACTACATTCTGTTTTCACTTTCATGTAAAAGCCAGGTTTTGGGCAGTAAACAGGCCTCCCGTGATGAAAACTACATTCTGTTGTCACTTTCATGTAAAAGCCAGGCTTTGGTCTGTAAACTGACCTCCCGTGATGAAATCCACACTATATACTTATTTTCATGTAAAAGCAACGTTTCCAGCATTAAACAGTGCTCTAATGTTGAAAACTACGTTCTGTGCTTACTTTCATGTAAAAGCAAGGTTTACACCATCAAACAGGCCTTCTGTGATGAAATCCACATTATATGCTTACTTTCATGTAAAAGCTACGTTTACAGCATTAAACAGGCCTCCCGTGATGACAACGACATTCTGTGTTGACTTTAATGTAAAATGTATGTTTCCAGCATTAAACCGTGCTGTTGTGTTGAAAACTACATTCAGTGCTTACTTTCATGTAAAAGCAACGTTTACACTATCAAACTGGCCTCTAGTGTTGTAAACTACATTCTGTTGTCACTTTCATGTAAAAGCCAGGTTTTGGCAGTAAACTGGCCAACCCTGATGAAATCCACACTATATGCTTATTTACATGTAAAAGCAACGTTTCCAGCATTAAACAGTGCTCTAATGTTGAAAACTACGTTCTCTGCTTTCTTTCATGTAAAAGCTACGTTTACACCATCAAACTGGCCTCCTGTGATGAAATCCACATTATATGCTTACTCATGTAAAAGCTACGTTTACACCATCAAACATGCCTCCCGTGATGAAAACTACATTCTTTTGTCACTTTCATGTAAAAGCCAGGTTTTGGCAGTAAACTGGCCTCCCCTGATGAAATCCACACTATATGCTTATTTTCATGTAAAAGCAACGTTTCCTGCATTAAACAGTGCTCTAATGTTGAAAACTACGTTCTGTGCTTATTTTCATGTAAAAGCTATGTTTACACCATTAAACAGGCCTCCCGTGATGAAATACACATTGTATGCTTAGTGTCATGTAAAAGCTATGTTTACACCAGTAAACAGGCCTCCCGTGATGAAAACTACATTCTGATGTCACTTTCATGTAAAAGCCAGGTTTTGGGCAGTAAACAGGCCTCCCGTGATGAAAACTACATTCTGTTGTCACTTTCATGTAAAAGCCAGGCTTTGGTCTGTAAACTGATCTCCCGTGATGAAATCCACATTATCTGCTTAGTTTCATGTAAAAGCTATGTTTCCAGCATTAAACAGTGCTCTAGTGTTGAAAACTACATCCTGTGCTTACTTTCATGTAAAAGCTACGTTTACAGCATTAAACAGGCCTCCCATGATTAAAACGACATTCTGTGTTGACTTTAATGTAAAATGTATGTTTCCAGCATTAAACCGTGCTATGGTGTTGAAAACTACATTCTGTGCTTACTTTCATGTAAAAGCAACGTTTACACTATCAAACTGGCCTCTAGTGTTGTAAACTACATTCTGTTGTCACTTTCATGAAAAAGCCAGGTTTTGGCAGTAAACTGGCCTCCCCTGATGAAATCCACACTATATGCTTATTTTCATGTAAAAGCAACGTTTCCAGCATGAAACAGTGCTCTAATGTTGAAAACTACATTCTGTGCTTACTTTCATGTAAAAGCTACGTTTACACCATCAAACAGGCCTCCTGTGATGAAAACTACATTCTGTGGTGACTTTAATGTAAAATCTATGTTTCCAGCATTAAACCGTGCTGTTGTGTTGAAAACTACATTCAGTGCTTACTTTCATGTAAAAGCAACGTTTACACTATCAAACTGGCCTCTAGTGTTGTAAACTACATTCTGTTGTCACTTTCATGAAAAAGCCAGGTTTTGGCAGTAAACTGGCCTCCCCTGATGAAATCCACACTATATGCTTATTTTCATGTAATAGCACCGTTTCCAGCATTAAACAGTGCTCTAGTGTTGAAAACAACATTCTGTGCTTACTTTCATGTAAAAGCAAGGTTTACACCATCAAATAGGCCTTCTGTGATGAAATCCACATTATATGCTTACTTTCATGTAAAAGCTACGTTTACAGCATTAAACAGTGCGCTAATGTTGAAAACTACGTTCTCTGCTTACTTTCATGTAAAAGCTACGTTTACACTATCAAACTGGGCTCCCGTTATGACAAGGACATTCTGTGTTGACTTTAATGTAAAATGTATGTTTCCAGCATTAAACCGTGCTGTTGTGTTGAAAACTACATTCAGTGCTTACTTTCATGTAAAATCAACGTTTACACCATCAAACATGCCTCCCGTGATGAAAACTACATTCTTTTGTCACTTTCATGTAAAAGCCAGGTTTTGGCAGTAAACTGGCCTCCCCTGATGAAATCCACACTATATGCTTATTTTCATGTAAAAGCAACGTTTCCAGCATGAAACAGTGCTCTAATGTTGAAAACTACATTCTGTGCTTACTTTCATGTAAAAGCTACGTTTACACCATCAAACTGGCCTCCTGTGATGAAATCCACATTATATGCTTACTTTCATGTAAAAGCCAGGTTTTGGGCAGTAAACAGGCCTCCCGTGATGAAAACTACATTCTGTTGTCACTTTCATGTAAAAGCCAGGCTTTGGTCTGTAAACTGACCTCCCGTGATGAAATCCACACTATATGGTTATTTTCATGTAAAAGCAACGTTTCCAGCATTAAACAGTGCTCTAATGTTGAAAACTACGTTCTGTGCTTACTTTCATGTAAAAGCTACATTTACAGCATTAAACAGGCCTCCCGTGATGAAAACTACATTCTGTGGTGACTTTAATGTAAAATCTATGTTTCCAGCATTAAACCGTGCTGTTGTGTTGAAAACTACATTCTGTGCTTAATTTCATGTAAAAGCTACGTTTACACCATCAAATTGGCCTCCTGTGATGAAATCCACATTTATATGCTTACTTTCATGTAAAAGCTACGTTTACACCATTAAACAGGCCTCCCGTGATTAAAACTACATTCTGTTGTCACTTTCATGTAAATGCCAGGCTTTGGTCTGTAAACTGACCTCCCGTGATGAAATCCACATTATCTGCTTAGTTTCATGTAAAAGCTATGTTTCCAGCATTAAACAGTGCTCTAATGTTGAAAACTACGTTCTGTGCTTACTTTCATGTAAAAGCTACGTTTACAGCATTAAACAGGCCTCCTATGATGAAAACGACATTCTGATGTCACTTTCATGTAAAAGCCAGGTTTTGGGCAGTAAACAGGCCTCCCGTGATGAAATACACATTGTATGCTTAGTTTCATGTAAAAGCTATGTTTCCAGCATCAAACAGGCCTCCTGTGATGAAATCCACATTATATGCTTACTTTCATGTAAAAGCTACGTTTACAGCATTAAACAGTGCTCTAGTGTTGAAAACTACATTCTGTTGTCACTTTCATGTAAAAGCTACGTTTACACCATCAAACAGGCCTTCTGTGATGAAATCCACATTATATGCTTACTTTCATGTAAAAGCTACGTTTACAGCATTAAACAGGCCTCCCGTGATGAAAACTACATTCTGTGGTGACTTTAATGTAAAATCTATGTTTCCAGCATTAAACCGTGCTGTTGTGTTGATAACTACATTCTGTGCTTACTTTCATGTAAAAGCAACGTTTACACTATCAAACTGGCCTCTAGTGTTGTAAACTACATTCTGTGTTCACTTTCATGTAAAAGCCAGGTTTTGGGCAGTAAAAAGCTTCCCGTGATGAAAACTACATTCTTATGTCACTTTCATGTAAAAGCCAGGTTTTGGGCAGTAAACAGGCCTCTAGTGTTGTAAACTACATTCTTATGTCACTTTCATGAAAAAGCCAGGTTTTGGCAGTAAACTGGCCTCCGCTGATGAAATCCAAACTATATGCTTACTTTCATGTAAAAGCCAGGTTTTGGGCAGTAAACAGGCCTCCCGTGATGAAAACTACATTCTGTTTTCACTTTCATGTAAAAGCCAGGTTTTGGGCAGTAAACAGGCCTCCCGTGATGAAAACTACATTCTGTTGTCACTTTCATGTA
This sequence comes from Pterois miles, assembly GCA_947000775.1. Taxonomy (NCBI): domain Eukaryota; kingdom Metazoa; phylum Chordata; class Actinopteri; order Perciformes; family Scorpaenidae; genus Pterois; species Pterois miles. The sequence goes on along the minus strand of CAMQGK010000416.1, from coordinate 3,531,251 downwards.
AAAGCCAGGCTTTGGTCTGTAAACTGACCTCCCGTGATGAAATCCACACTATATACTTATTTTCATGTAAAAGCAACGTTTCCAGCATTAAACAGTGCTCTAATGTTGAAAACTACGTTCTGTGCTTACTTTCATGTAAAAGCTACGTTTACACCATCAAACTGGCCTCCCGTGATGAAATCCACATTATATGCTTACTTTCATGTAAAAGCTACATTTACAGCATTAAACAGGCCTCCCGTGATGAAAACTACATTCTGTGGTGACTTTAATGTAAAATCTATGTTTCCAGCATTAAACCGTGCTATGGTGTTGAAAACTACATTCTGTGCTTACTTTCATGTAAAAGCAACGTTTACACTATCAAACTGGCCTCTAGTGTTGTAAACTACATTCTGTTGTCACTTTCATGAAAAAGCCAGGTTTTGGCAGTAAACTGGCCTCCCCTGATGAAATCCACACTATATGCTTATTTTCATGTAAAAGCAACGTTTCCAGCATTAAACATTGCTCTAGTGTTGAAAACTACGTTCTGTGCTAACTTTCATGTAAAAGCTACGTTTACACCATCAAACAGGCCTTCTGTGATGAAATCCACATTATATGTTTACTTTCATGTAAAAGCTACGTTTACAGCATTAAACAGGCCTCCCGTGATGAAAACTACATTCTGTGGTGACTTTAATGTAAAATCTATGTTTCCAGCATTAAACCGTGCTATGGTGTTGATAACTACATTCTGTGCTTACTTTCATGTAAAAGCAACGTTTACACTATCAAACTGGCCTCTAGTGTTGTAAACTACATTCTGTTGTCACTTACATGGAAAAGCCAGGTTTTGGCAGTAAACTGGCCTCCCCTGATGAAATCCACACTATATGCTTATTTTCATGTAAAAGCAATGTTTCCAGCATGAAACAGTGCTCTAATGTTGAAAACTACATTCTATGCTTACTTTCATGTAAAAGCTACGTTTACACCATCAAACTGGCCTCCTGTGATGAAATCCACATTATATGCTTACTTTCATGTAAAAGCCAGGTTTTGGGCAGTAAACAGGCCTCCCGTGATGAAAACTACATTCTGTTGTCACTTTCATGTAAAAGCCAGGTTTTGGGCAGTAAACAGGCCTCCCGTGATGAAAACTACATTCTGTTGTCACTTTCATGTAAAAGCCAGGTTTTGGGCAGTAAACAGGCCTCCCGTGATGAAAACTACATTCTGTTGTCACTTTCATGTAAAAGCCAGGCTTTGGTCTGTAAACTGACCTCCCGTGATGAAATCCACACTATATGCTTATTTTCATGTAAAAGCAACGTTTCCAGCATTAAACAGTGCTCTAATGTTGAAAACTACGTTCTGTGCTTACTTTCATGTAAAAGCAACGTTTACACTATCAAACTGGCCTCTAGTGTTGTAAACTACATTCTGTTGTCACTTTCATGAAAAAGCCAGGTTTTGGCAGTAAACTGGCCTCCCCTGATGAAATCCACACTATATGCTTATTTTCATGTAAAAGCAACGTTTCCAGCATTAAACAGTGCTCTAGTGTTGAAAACTACGTTCTGTGCTAACTTTCATGTAAAAGCTACGTTTACACCATCAAACAGGCCTTCTGTGATGAAATCCACATTATATGCTTACTTTCATGTAAAAGCTACGTTTTTACAGCATTAAACAGGCCTCCCGTGATGACAACGACATTCTGTGTTGACTTTAATGTAAAATGTATGTTTCCAGCATTAAACCGTGCTGTTGTGTTGAAAACTACATTCAGTGCTTACTTTCATGTAAAAGCAACGTTTACACTATCAAACTGGCCTCTAGTGTTGTAAACTACATTCTGTTGTCACTTTCATGTAAAAGCCAGGTTTTGGCAGTAAACTGGCCAACCCTGATGAAATCCACACTATATGCTTATTTTCATGTAAAAGCAACGTTTCCAGCATTAAACAGTACTCTAATGTTGAAAACTACGTTCTGTGCTTACTTTCATGTAAAAGCTCCGTTTACACCATCAAACTGACCTCCCGTGACGAAATCCACATTATCTGCTTAGTTTCATGTAAAAGCTATGTTTCCAGCATTAAACAGTGCTCTAATGTTGAAAACTACGTTCTGTGCTTACTTTCATGTAAAAGCTACGTTTACAGCATTAAACAGGCCTCCTATGATGAAAACGACATTCTGTGTTGACTTTAATGTAAAATCTATGTTTCCAGCATTAAACCGTGCTATGGTGTTGAAAACTACATTCTGTGCTTACTTTCATGTAAAAGCAACGTTTACACTATCAAACTGGCCTCTAGTGTTGTAAACTACATTCTGTTGTCACTTTCATGGAAAAGCCAGGTTTTGGCAGTAAACTGGCCTCCCCTGATGAAATCCACACTATATGCTTATTTTCATGTAAAAGCAACGTTTCCTGCATTAAACAGTGCTCTAATGTTGAAAACTACGTTCTGTGCTTACTTTCATGTAAAAGCTATGTTTACACCATTAAACAGGCCCCCCGTGATGAAAACTACATTCTGATGTAACTTTCATGTAAAAGCCAGGTTTTGGGCAGTAAACAAGCCTCCAGTGATGAAATACACATTGTATGCTTAGTTTCATGTAAAAGCTACGTTTACACCATCAAACAGGCCTTCTGTGATGAAATCCACATTATATGCTTACTTTCATGTAAAAGCTACGTTTACAGCATTAAACAGGCCTCCCGTGATGAAAACTACATTCTGTGGTGACTTTAATGTAAAAGCAACGTTTACACTATCAAACTGGCCTCTAGTGTTGTAAACTACATTCAGTTGTTACTTTCATGAAAAAGCCAGGTTTTGGCAGTAAACTGGCCTCCGCTGATGAAATCCACACTATATGCTTATTTTCATGTAAAAGCAACGTTTCCAGCATTAAACAGTGCTCTAATGTTGAAAACTACGTTCTGTGCTTACTTTCATGTAAAAGCTACGTTTACACCATCAAACTGGCCTCCTGTGATGAAATCCACATTATGTGCTTACTTTCATGTAAAAGCTACCTTTACACCATCAAATATGCCTCCCGTGATGAAAACTACATTCTGTTGTCACTTTCATGTAAAAGCCAGGTTTTGGCAGTAAACTGGCCTCCCCTGATGAAATCCACACTATATGCTTATTTTCATGTAAAAGCAACGTTTCCAGCATTAAACAGTGCTCTAGTGTTGAAAACTACGTTCTGTGCTTACTTTCATGTAAAAGCTACGTTTACACCATCAAACAGGCCTTCTGTGATGAAATCCACATTATATGTTTACTTTCATGTAAAAGCTACGTTTACAGCATTAAACAGGCCTCCCGTGATGAAAACTACATTCTGTGGTGACTTTAATGTAAAATCTATGTTTCCAGCATTAAACCGTGCTGTTGTGTTGATAACTACATTCTATGCTTACTTTCATGTAAAAGCAACGTTTACACTATCAAACTGGCCTCTAGTGTTGTAAACTACATTCTGTTGTCACTTACATGGAAAAGCCAGGTTTTGGCAGTAAACTGGCCTCCCCTGATGAAATCCACACTATATGCTTATTTTCATGTAAAAGCAACGTTTCCAGCATGAAACAGTGCTCTAATGTTGAAAACTACATTCTATGCTTACTTTCATGTAAAAGCTACGTTTACACCATCAAACTGGCCTCCTGTGATGAAATCCACATTATATGCTTACTTTCATGTAAAAGCCAGGTTTTGGGCAGTAAACAGGCCTCCCGTGATGAAAACTACATTCTGTTGTCACTTTCATGTAAAAGCCAGGTTTTGGGCAGTAAACAGGCCTCCCGTGATGAAAACTACATTCTGTTGTCACTTTCATGTAAAAGCCAGGCTTTGGTCTGTAAACTGACCTCCCGTGATGAAATCCACACTATATGCTTACTTTCATGTAAAAGCTACGTTTACACCATCAAACTGGCCTCCTGTGATGAAATCCACATTATATGCTTACTTTCATGTAAAAGCCAGGTTTTGGGCAGTAAACAGGCCTCCCGTGATGAAAACTACATTCCGTTGTCACTTTCATGTAAAAGCCAGGTTTTGGGCAGTAAACAGGCCTCCCGTGATGAAAACTACATTCTGTTGTCACTTTCATGTAAAAGCCAGGCTTTGGTCTGTAAACTGACCTCCCGTGATGAAGTCCACACTATGTGCTTATTTTCATGTAAAAGCAACGTTTCCAGCATTAAACAGTGCTCTAATGTTGAAAACTACGTTCTGTGCTTACTTTCATGTAAAAGCTACGTTTACACCATCAAACTGGCCTCCCGTGATGAAATCCACATTATATGCTTACTTTCATGTAAAAGCTACATTTACAGCATTAAACAGGCCTCCCGTGATGAAAACTACATTCTGTGGTGACTTTAATGTAAAATCTATGTTTCCAGCATTAAACCGTGCTATGGTGTTGAAAACTACATTCTGTGCTTACTTTCATGTAAAAGCAACGTTTACACTATCAAACTGGCCTCTAGTGTTGTAAACTACATTCTGTTGTCACTTTCATGAAAAAGCCAGGTTTTGGCAGTAAACTGGCCTCCGCTGATGAAATCCACACTATATGCTTATTTTCATGTAAAAGCAACGTTTCCAGCATTAAACAGTGCTCTAATGTTGAAAACTACGTTCTGTGCTTACTTTCATGTAAAAGCTACGTTTACACCATCAAACTGGCCTCCTGTGATGAAATCCACATTATATGCTTACTTTCATGTAAAAGCTACCTTTATACCATCAAATATGCCTCCCGTGATGAAAACTACATTCTGTTGTCACTTTCATGTAAAAGCCAGGTTTTGGCAGTAAACTGGCCTCCCCTGATGAAATCCACACTATATGCTTATTTTCATGTAAAAGCAACGTTTCCAGCATGAAACAGTGCTCTAATGTTGTAAACTACATTCTGTGCTTACTTTCATGTAAAAGCTACGTTTACACCATCAAACAGGCCTCCTGTGATGAAAACTACATTCTGTGGTGACTTTAATGTAAAATCTATGTTTCCAGCATTAAACCGTGCTGTTGTGTTGAAAACTACATTCAGTGCTTACTTTCATGTAAAAGCGACGTTTACACTATCAAACTGGCCTCTAGTGTTGTAAACTACATTCTGTTGTCACTTTCATGAAAAAGCCAGGTTTTGGCAGTAAACTGGCCTCCCCTGATGAAATCCACACTATATGCTTATTTTCATGTAATAGCACCGTTTCCAGCATTAAACAGTGCTCTAGTGTTGAAAACTACATTCTGTGCTTACTTTCATGTAAAAGCTACGTTTACACCATCAAACTGGCCTCCCCTGATGAAATCCACACTATATGCTTATTTTCATGTAAAAGCTAAGTTTACAGCATTAAACAGTGCTCTAGTGTTGAAAACTACATTCTGTGCTTACTTTCATGTAAAAGCAAGGTTTACACTATCAAACTGGGCTCCCGTGATGACAAGGACATTCTGTGTTGACTTTAATGTAAAATGTATGTTTCCAGCATTAAACCGTGCTGTTGTGTTGAAAACTACATTCAGTGCTTACTTTCATGTAAAATCAACGTTTACACCATCAAACATGCCTCCCGTGATGAAAACTACATTCTTTTGTCACTTTCATGTAAAAGCCAGGTTTTGGCAGTAAACTGGCCTCCCCTGATGAAATCCACACTATATGCTTATTTTCATGTAAAAGCAACGTTTCCAGCATGAAACAGTGCTCTATAATGTTGAAAACTACATTCTGTGCTTACTTTCATGTAGAAGCTACGTTTACACCATCAAACTTGCCTCCTGTGATGAAATCCACATTATATGCTTACTTTCATGTAAAAGCCAGGTTTTGGGCAGTAAACAGGCCTCCCGTGATGAAAACTACATTCTGTTGTCACTTTCATGTAAAAGCCAGGCTTTGGTCTGTAAACTGACCTCCCATGATGAAATCCACACTATATGCTTATTTTCATGTAAAAGCAACGTTTCCAGCATTAAACAGTGCTCTAATGTTGAAAACTACGTTCTGTGCTTACTTTCATGTAAAAGCTACGTTTACACCATCAAACTGGCCTCCCGTGATGAAATCCACATTATATGCTTACTTTCATGTAAAAGCTACATTTACAGCATTAAACAGGCCTCCCGTGATGAAAACTACATTCTGTGGTGACTTTAATGTAAAATCTATGTTTCCAGCATTAAACCGTGCTATGGTGTTGAAAACTACATTCTGTGCTTACTTTCATGTAAAAGCAACGTTTACACTATCAAACTGGCCTCTAGTGTTGTAAACTACATTCTGTTGTCACTTTCATGAAAAAGCCAGGTTTTGGCAGTAAACTGGCCTCCCCTGATGAAATCCACACTATATGCTTATTTTCATGTAAAAGCAACGTTTCCAGCATTAAACATTGCTCTAGTGTTGAAAACTACGTTCTGTGCTTACTTTCATGTAAAAGCTACATTTACACCATCAAACAGGCCTTCTGTGATGAAATCCACATTATATGTTTACTTTCATGTAAAAGCTACGTTTACAGCATTAAACAGGCCTCCTATGATGAAAACGACATTCTGTGTTGACTTTAATGTAAAATCTATGTTTCCAGCATTAAACCGTGCTATGGTGTTGAAAACTACATTCTGTGCTTACTTTCATGTAAAAGCAACGTTTACACTATCAAACTGGCCTCTAGTGTTGTAAACTACATTCTGTTGTCACTTTCATGGAAAAGCCAGGTTTTGGCAGTAAACTGGCCTCCCCTGATGAAATCCACACTATATGCTTATTTTCATGTAAAAGCAACGTTTCCTGCATTAAACAGTGCTCTAATGTTGAAAACTACGTTCTGTGCTTACTTTCATGTAAAAGCTATGTTTACACCATTAAACAGGCCCCCCGTGATGAAAACTACATTCTGATGTAACTTTCATGTAAAAGCCAGGTTTTGGGCAGTAAACAAGCCTCCAGTGATGAAATACACATTGTATGCTTAGTTTCATGTAAAAGCTACGTTTACACCATCAAACAGGCCTTCTGTGATGAAATCCACATTATATGCTTACTTTCATGTAAAAGCTACGTTTACAGCATTAAACAGGCCTCCCGTGATGAAAACTACATTCTGTGGTGACTTTAATGTAAAAGCAACGTTTACACTATCAAACTGGCCTCTAGTGTTGTAAACTACATTCAGTTGTTACTTTCATGAAAAAGCCAGGTTTTGGCAGTAAACTGGCCTCCGCTGATGAAATCCACACTATATGCTTATTTTCATGTAAAAGCAACGTTTCCAGCATTAAACAGTGCTCTAATGTTGAAAACTACGTTCTGTGCTTACTTTCATGTAAAAGCTACATTTACAGCATTAAACAGGCCTCCCGTGATGAAAACTACATTCTGTGGTGACTTTAATGTAAAATCTATGTTTCCAGCATTAAACCGTGCTGTTGTGTTGAAAACTACATTCTGTGCTTAATTTCATGTAAAAGCTACGTTTACACCATCAAATTGGCCTCCTGTGATGAAATCCACATTTATATGCTTACTTTCATGTAAAAGCTACGTTTACACCATTAAACAGGCCTCCCGTGATGAAAACTACATTCTGTTGTCACTTTCATGTAAATGCCAGGCTTTGGTCTGTAAACTGACCTCCCGTGATGAAATCCACATTATCTGCTTAGTTTCATGTAAAAGCTATGTTTCCAGCATTAAACAGTGCTCTAATGTTGAAAACTACGTTCTGTGCTTACTTTCATGTAAAAGCTACGTTTACAGCATTAAACAGGCCTCCTATGATGAAAACGACATTCTGATGTCACTTTCATGTAAAAGCCAGGTTTTGGGCAGTAAACAGGCCTCCCGTGATGAAAACTACATTCTGTGGTGACTTTAATGTAAAATCTATGTTTCCAGCATTAAACCGTGCTGTTGTGTTGATAACTACATTCTGTGCTTACTTTCATGTAAAAGCAACGTTTACACTATCAAACTGGCCTCTAGTGTTGTAAACTACATTCTGTTGTCACTTTCATGAAAAAGCCAGGTTTTGGCAGTAAACTGGCCTCCCCTGATGAAATCCACACTATATGCTTATTTTCATGTAATAGCACCGTTTCCAGCATTAAACAGTGCTCTAGTGTTGAAAACTACATTCTGTGCTTACTTTCATGTAAAAGCAAGGTTTACACCATCAAATAGGCCTTCTGTGATGAAATCCACATTATATGCTTACTTTCATGTAAAAGCTACGTTTACAGCATTAAACAGTGCGCTAATGTTGAAAACTACGTTCTGTGCTTACTTTCATGTAAAAGCTACGTTTACACCATCAAACTGGCCTCCCCTGATGAAATCCACACTATATGCTTATTTTCATGTAAAAGCTAAGTTTACAGCATTAAACAGTGCTCTAGTGTTGAAAACTACATTCTGTGCTTACTTTCATGTAAAAGCTACGTTTACACCATCAAACAGGCCTTCTGTGATGAAATCCACATTATATGCTTACTTTCATGTAAAAGCTACGTTTACAGCATTAAACAGGCCTCCCGTGATGAAAACTACATTCTGTGGTGACTTTAATGTAAAATCTATGTTTCCAGCATTAAACCGTGCTGTTGTGTTGATAACTACATTCTGTGTTCACTTTCATGTAAAAGCCAGGTTTTGGGCAGTAAACAGGCCTCCCGTGATGAAAACTACATTCTTATGTCACTTTCATGTAAAAGCCAGGTTTTGGGCAGTAAACAGGCCTCCCGTGATGAAAACTACATTCTTATGTCACTTTCATGAAAAAGCCAGGTTTTGGCAGTAAACTGGCCTCCGCTGATGAAATCCACACTATATGCTTATTTTCATGTAAAAGCAACGTTTCCAGCATTAAACAGTGCTCTAATGTTGAAAACTACGTTCTGTGCTTACTTTCATGTAAAAGCTACGTTTACACCATCAAACTGGCCTCCTGTGATGAAATCCACATTATATGCTTACTTTCATGTAAAAGCTACCTTTACACCATCAAATATGCCTCCCGTGATGAAAACTACATTCTGTTGTCACTTTCATGTAAAATCTATGTTTCCAGCATTAAACCGTGCTTGTTGTGTTGATAACTACATTCTGTGCTTACTTTCATGTAAAAGCAACGTTTACACTATCAAACTGGCCTCTAGTGTTGTAAACTACATTCTGTTGTCACTTACATGGAAAAGCCAGGTTTTGGCAGTAAACTGGCCTCCCCTGATGAAATCCACACTATATGCTTATTTTCATGTAAAAGCAACGTTTCCAGCATGAAACAGTGCTCTAATGTTGAAAACTACATTCTATGCTTACTTTCATGTAAAAGCTATGTTTACACCATCAAACTGGCCTCCTGTGATGAAATCCACATTATATGCTTACTTTCATGTAAAAGCCAGGTTTTGGGCAGTAAACAGGCCTCCCGTGATGAAAACTACATTCCGTTGTCACTTTCATGTAAAACCAGGTTTTGGGCAGTAAACAGGCCTCCCGTGATGAAAACTACATTCTGTTGTCACTTTCATGTAAAAGCCAGGCTTTGGTCTGTAAACTGACCTCCCGTGATGGAATCCACACTATGTGCTTATTTTCATGTAAAAGCAACGTTTCCAGCATTAAACAGTGCTCTAATGTTGAAAACTACGTTCTGTGCTTACTTTCATGTAAAAGCTACGTTTACACCATCAAACTGGCCTCCCGTGATGAAATCCACATTATATGCTTACTTTCATGTAAAAGCTACATTTACAGCATTAAACAGGCCTCCCGTGATGAAAACTACATTCTGTGGTGACTTTAATGTAAAATCTATGTTTCCAGCATTAAACCGTGCTATGGTGTTGAAAACTACATTCTGTGCTTACTTTCATGTAAAAGCAACGTTTACACTATCAAACTGGCCTCTAGTGTTGTAAACTACATTCTGTTGTCACTTTCATGAAAAAGCCAGGTTTTGGCAGTAAACTGGCCTCCCCTGATGAAATCCACACTATATGCTTATTTTCATGTAAAAGCAACGTTTCCAGCATTAAACAGTGCTCTAATGTTGAAAACTACGTTCTGTGCTTACTTTCATGTAAAAGCAACGTTTACACTATCAAACTGGCCTCTAGTGTTGTAAACTACATTCTGTTGTCACTTTCATGAAAAAGCCAGGTTTTGGCAGTAAACTGGCCTCCACTGATGAAATCCACACTATATGCTTATTTTCATGTAAAAGCAACGTTTCCAGCATTAAACAGTGCTCTAATGTTGAAAACTACGTTCTGTGCTTACTTTCATGTAAAAGCTACGTTTACACCATCAAACTGGCCTCCTGTGATGAAATCCACATTATATGCTTACTTTCATGTAAAAGCTACCTTTACACCATCAAATATGCCTCCCGTGATGAAAACTACATTCTGTTGTCACTTTCATGTAAAAGCCAGGTTTTGGCAGTAAACTGGCCTCCCCTGATGAAATCCACACTATATGCTTATTTTCATGTAAAAGCAACGTTTCCAGCATTAAACAGTGCTCTAATGTTGAAAACTACGTTCTGTGCTTACTTTCATGTAAAAGCTACATTTACAGCATTAAACAGGCCTCCCGTGATGAAAACTACATTCTGTGGTGACTTTAATGTAAAATCTATGTTTCCAGCATTAAACCGTGCTGTTGTGTTGAAAACTACATTCTGTGCTTAATTTCATGTAAAAGCTCCGTTTACACCATCAAATTGGCCTCCTGTGATGAAATCCACATTTATATGCTTACTTTCATGTAAAAGCTACGTTTACACCATTAAACAGGCCTCCCGTGATGAAAACTACATTCTGTTGTCACTTTCATGTAAATGCCAGGCTTTGGTCTGTAAACTGACCTCCCGTGATGAAATCCACATTATCTGCTTAGTTTCATGTAAAAGCTATGTTTCCAGCATTAAACAGTGCTCTAATGTTGAAAACTACGTTCTGTGCTTACTTTCATGTAAAAGCTACGTTTACAGCATTAAACAGGCCTCCTATGATGAAAACGACATTCTGATGTCACTTTCATGTAAAAGCCAGGTTTTGGGCAGTAAACAGGCCTCCCGTGATGAAATACACATTGTATGCTTAGTTTCATGTAAAAGCTATGTTTCCAGCATCAAACAGGCCTCCTGTGATGAAATCCACATTATATGCTTACTTTCATGTAAAAGCCAGGTTTTGGGCAGTAAACAGGCCTCCCGTGATGAAAACTACATTCCGTTGTCACTTTCATGTAAAACCAGGTTTTGGGCAGTAAACAGGCCTCCCGTGATGAAAACTACATTCTGTTGTCACTTTCATGTAAAAGCCAGGCTTTGGTCTGTAAACTGACCTCCCGTGATGGAATCCACACTATGTGCTTATTTTCATGTAAAAGCAACGTTTCCAGCATTAAACAGTGCTCTAATGTTGAAAACTACGTTCTGTGCTTACTTTCATGTAAAAGCTACGTTTACACCATCAAACTGGCCTCCCGTGATGAAATCCACATTATATGCTTACTTTCATGTAAAAGCTACATTTACAGCATTAAACAGGCCTCCCGTGATGAAAACTACATTCTGTGGTGACTTTAATGTAAAATCTATGTTTCCAGCATTAAACCGTGCTATGGTGTTGAAAACTACATTCTGTGCTTACTTTCATGTAAAAGCAACGTTTACACTATCAAACTGGCCTCTAGTGTTGTAAACTACATTCTGTTGTCACTTTCATGAAAAAGCCAGGTTTTGGCAGTAAACTGGCCTCCCCTGATGAAATCCACACTATATGCTTATTTTCATGTAAAAGCAACGTTTCCAGCATTAAACAGTGCTCTAATGTTGAAAACTACGTTCTGTGCTTACTTTCATGTAAAAGCAACGTTTACACTATCAAACTGGCCTCTAGTGTTGTAAACTACATTCTGTTGTCACTTTCATGAAAAAGCCAGGTTTTGGCAGTAAACTGGCCTCCACTGATGAAATCCACACTATATGCTTATTTTCATGTAAAAGCAACGTTTCCAGCATTAAACAGTGCTCTAATGTTGAAAACTACGTTCTGTGCTTACTTTCATGTAAAAGCTACGTTTACACCATCAAACTGGCCTCCTGTGATGAAATCCACATTATATGCTTACTTTCATGTAAAAGCTACCTTTACACCATCAAATATGCCTCCCGTGATGAAAACTACATTCTGTTGTCACTTTCATGTAAAAGCCAGGTTTTGGCAGTAAACTGGCCTCCCCTGATGAAATCCACACTATATGCTTATTTTCATGTAAAAGCAACGTTTCCAGCATTAAACAGTGCTCTAATGTTGAAAACTACGTTCTGTGCTTACTTTCATGTAAAAGCTACATTTACAGCATTAAACAGGCCTCCCGTGATGAAAACTACATTCTGTGGTGACTTTAATGTAAAATCTATGTTTCCAGCATTAAACCGTGCTGTTGTGTTGAAAACTACATTCTGTGCTTAATTTCATGTAAAAGCTCCGTTTACACCATCAAATTGGCCTCCTGTGATGAAATCCACATTTATATGCTTACTTTCATGTAAAAGCTACGTTTACACCATTAAACAGGCCTCCCGTGATGAAAACTACATTCTGTTGTCACTTTCATGTAAATGCCAGGCTTTGGTCTGTAAACTGACCTCCCGTGATGAAATCCACATTATCTGCTTAGTTTCATGTAAAAGCTATGTTTCCAGCATTAAACAGTGCTCTAATGTTGAAAACTACGTTCTGTGCTTACTTTCATGTAAAAGCTACGTTTACAGCATTAAACAGGCCTCCTATGATGAAAACGACATTCTGATGTCACTTTCATGTAAAAGCCAGGTTTTGGGCAGTAAACAGGCCTCCCGTGATGAAATACACATTGTATGCTTAGTTTCATGTAAAAGCTATGTTTCCAGCATCAAACAGGCCTCCTGTGATGAAATCCACATTATATGCTTACTTTCATGTAAAAGCTACGTTTACAGCATTAAACAGTGCGCTAATGTTGAAAACTACGTTCTGTGCTTACTTTCATGTAAAAGCAAGGTTTACACCATCAAATAGGCCTTCTGTGATGAAATCCACATTATATGCTTACTTTCATGTAAAAGCTACGTTTACAGCATTAAACAGTGCGCTAATGTTGAAAACTACGTTCTGTGCTTACTTTCATGTAAAAGCTACGTTTACAGCATTAAACAGGCCTCCCGTGATGAAAACTACATTCTGTGGTGACTTTAATGTAAAATCTATGTTTCCAGCATTAAACCGTGCTGTTGTGTTGATAACTACATTCTGTGTTCACTTTCATGTAAAAGCCAGGTTTTGGGCAGTAAACAGGCCTCCCCTGATGAAATCCACACTATATGCTTATTTTCATGTAAAAGCAACGTTTCCTGCATTAAACAGTGCTCTAATGTTGAAAACTACGTTCTGTGCTTACTTTCATGTAAAAGCTATGTTTACACCATTAAACAGGCCCCCCGTGATGAAAACTACATTCTGATGTAACTTTCATGTAAAAGCCAGGTTTTGGGCAGTAAACAAGCCTCCAGTGATGAAATACACATTGTATGCTTAGTTTCATGTAAAAGCTACGTTTACACCATCAAACAGGCCTTCTGTGATGAAATCCACATTATATGCTTACTTTCATGTAAAAGCTACGTTTACAGCATTAAACAGGCCTCCCGTGATGAAAACTACATTCTGTGGTGACTTTAATGTAAAAGCAACGTTTACACTATCAAACTGGCCTCTAGTGTTGTAAACTACATTCAGTTGTTACTTTCATGAAAAAGCCAGGTTTTGGCAGTAAACTGGCCTCCGCTGATGAAATCCACACTATATGCTTATTTTCATGTAAAAGCAACGTTTCCAGCATTAAACAGTGCTCTAATGTTGAAAACTACGTTCTGTGCTTACTTTCATGTAAAAGCTACGTTTACACCATCAAACTGGCCTGCTGTGATGAAATCCACATTATATGCTTACTTTCATGTAAAAGCTACCTTTACACCATCAAATATGCCTCCCGTGATGAAAACTACATTCTGTTGTCACTTTCATGTAAAAGCCAGGTTTTGGCAGTAAACTGGCCTCTCCTGATGAAATCCACACTATATGCTTATTTTCATGTAAAAGCAACGTTTCCAGCATTAAACAGTGCTCTAGTGTTGAAAACTACGTTCTGTGCTTACTTTCATGTAAAAGCTACGTTTACACCATCAAACAGGCCTTCTGTGATGAAATCCACATTATATGTTTACTTTCATGTAAAAGCTACGTTTACAGCATTAAACAGGCCTCCCGTGATGAAAACTACATTCTGTGGTGACTTTAATGTAAAATCTATGTTTCCAGCATTATACCGTGCTGTTGTGTTGATAACTACATTCTATGCTTACTTTCATGTAAAAGCAACGTTTACACTATCAAACTGGCCTCTAGTGTTGTAAACTACATTCTGTTGTCACTTACATGGAAAAGCCAGGTTTTGGCAGTAAACTGGCCTCCCCTGATGAAATCCACACTATATGCTTATTTTCATGTAAAAGCAACGTTTCCAGCATGAAACAGTGCTCTAATGTTGAAAACTACATTCTATGCTTACTTTCATGTAAAAGCTACGTTTACACCATCAAACTGGCCTCCTGTGATGAAATCCACATTATATGCTTACTTTCATGTAAAAGCCAGGTTTTGGGCAGTAAACAGGCCTCCCGTGATGAAAACTACATTCTGTTGTCACTTTCATGTAAAAGCCAGGTTTTGGGCAGTAAACAGGCCTCCCGTGATGAAAACTACATTCTGTTGTCACTTTCATGTAAAAGCCAGGCTTTGGTCTGTAAACTGACCTCCCGTGATGAAATCCACACTATATGCTTACTTTCATGTAAAAGCTACGTTTACACCATCAAACTGGCCTCCTGTGATGAAATCCACATTATATGCTTACTTTCATGTAAAAGCCAGGTTTTGGGCAGTAAACAGGCCTCCCGTGATGAAAACTACATTCCGTTGTCACTTTCATGTAAAAGCCAGGTTTTGGGCAGTAAACAGGCCTCCCGTGATGAAAACTACATTCTGTTGTCACTTTCATGTAAAAGCCAGGCTTTGGTCTGTAAACTGACCTCCCGTGATGAAATCCACACTATGTGCTTATTTTCATGTAAAAGCAACGTTTCCAGCATTAAACAGTGCTCTAATGTTGAAAACTACGTTCTGTGCTTACTTTCATGTAAAAGCTACGTTTACACCATCAAACTGGCCTCCCGTGATGAAATCCACATTATATGCTTACTTTCATGTAAAAGCTACATTTACAGCATTAAACAGGCCTCCCGTGATGAAAACTACATTCTGTGGTGACTTTAATGTAAAATCTATGTTTCCAGCATTAAACCGTGCTATGGTGTTGAAAACTACATTCTGTGCTTACTTTCATGTAAAAGCAACGTTTACACTATCAAACTGGCCTCTAGTGTTGTAAACTACATTCTGTTGTCACTTTCATGAAAAAGCCAGGTTTTGGCAGTAAACTGGCCTCCGCTGATGAAATCCACACTATATGCTTATTTTCATGTAAAAGCAACGTTTCCAGCATGAAACAGTGCTCTAATGTTGAAAACTACATTCTATGCTTACTTTCATGTAAAAGCTACGTTTACACCATCAAACTGGCCTCCTGTGATGAAATCCACATTATATGCTTACTTTCATGTAAAAGCCAGGTTTTGGGCAGTAAACAGGCCTCCCGTGATGAAAACTACATTCTGTTGTCACTTTCATGTAAAAGCCAGGTTTTGGGCAGTAAACAGGCCTCCCGTGATGAAAACTACATTCTGTTGTCACTTTCATGTAAAAGCCAGGTTTTGGGCAGTAAACAGGCCTCCCGTGATGAAAACTACATTCTGTTGTCACTTTCATGTAAAAGCCAGGCTTTGGTCTGTAAACTGACCTCCCGTGATGAAATCCACACTATATGCTTATTTTCATGTAAAAGCAACGTTTCCAGCATTAAACAGTGCTCTAATGTTGAAAACTACGTTCTGTGCTTACTTTCATGTAAAAGCAACGTTTACACTATCAAACTGGCCTCTAGTGTTGTAAACTACATTCTGTTGTCACTTTCATGAAAAAGCCAGGTTTTGGCAGTAAACTGGCCTCCCCTGATGAAATCCACACTATATGCTTATTTTCATGTAAAAGCAACGTTTCCAGCATTAAACAGTGCTCTAGTGTTGAAAACTACGTTCTGTGCTAACTTTCATGTAAAAGCTACGTTTACACCATCAAACAGGCCTTCTGTGATGAAATCCACATTATATGCTTACTTTCATGTAAAAGCTACGTTTTTACAGCATTAAACAGGCCTCCCGTGATGACAACGACATTCTGTGTTGACTTTAATGTAAAATGTATGTTTCCAGCATTAAACCGTGCTGTTGTGTTGAAAACTACATTCAGTGCTTACTTTCATGTAAAAGCAACGTTTACACTATCAAACTGGCCTCTAGTGTTGTAAACTACATTCTGTTGTCACTTTCATGTAAAAGCCAGGTTTTGGCAGTAAACTGGCCAACCCTGATGAAATCCACACTATATGCTTATTTTCATGTAAAAGCAACGTTTCCAGCATTAAACAGTACTCTAATGTTGAAAACTACGTTCTGTGCTTACTTTCATGTAAAAGCTCCGTTTACACCATCAAACTGACCTCCCGTGACGAAATCCACATTATCTGCTTAGTTTCATGTAAAAGCTATGTTTCCAGCATTAAACAGTGCTCTAATGTTGAAAACTACGTTCTGTGCTTACTTTCATGTAAAAGCTACGTTTACAGCATTAAACAGGCCTCCTATGATGAAAACGACATTCTGTGTTGACTTTAATGTAAAATCTATGTTTCCAGCATTAAACCGTGCTATGGTGTTGAAAACTACATTCTGTGCTTACTTTCATGTAAAAGCAACGTTTACACTATCAAACTGGCCTCTAGTGTTGTAAACTACATTCTGTTGTCACTTTCATGGAAAAGCCAGGTTTTGGCAGTAAACTGGCCTCCCCTGATGAAATCCACACTATATGCTTATTTTCATGTAAAAGCAACGTTTCCTGCATTAAACAGTGCTCTAATGTTGAAAACTACGTTCTGTGCTTACTTTCATGTAAAAGCTATGTTTACACCATTAAACAGGCCCCCCGTGATGAAAACTACATTCTGATGTAACTTTCATGTAAAAGCCAGGTTTTGGGCAGTAAACAAGCCTCCAGTGATGAAATACACATTGTATGCTTAGTTTCATGTAAAAGCTACGTTTACACCATCAAACAGGCCTTCTGTGATGAAATCCACATTATATGCTTACTTTCATGTAAAAGCTACGTTTACAGCATTAAACAGGCCTCCCGTGATGAAAACTACATTCTGTGGTGACTTTAATGTAAAAGCAACGTTTACACTATCAAACTGGCCTCTAGTGTTGTAAACTACATTCAGTTGTTACTTTCATGAAAAAGCCAGGTTTTGGCAGTAAACTGGCCTCCGCTGATGAAATCCACACTATATGCTTATTTTCATGTAAAAGCAACGTTTCCAGCATTAAACAGTGCTCTAATGTTGAAAACTACGTTCTGTGCTTACTTTCATGTAAAAGCTACGTTTACACCATCAAACTGGCCTCCTGTGATGAAATCCACATTATATGCTTACTTTCATGTAAAAGCCAGGTTTTGGGCAGTAAACAGGCCTCCCGTGATGAAAACTACATTCTGTTGTCACTTTCATGTAAAAGCCAGGTTTTGGGCAGTAAACAGGCCTCCCGTGATGAAAACTACATTCTGTTGTCACTTTCATGTAAAAGCCAGGCTTTGGTCTGTAAACTGACCTCCCGTGATGAAATCCACACTATATGCTTACTTTCATGTAAAAGCTACGTTTACACCATCAAACTGGCCTCCTGTGATGAAATCCACATTATATGCTTACTTTCATGTAAAAGCCAGGTTTTGGGCAGTAAACAGGCCTCCCGTGATGAAAACTACATTCCGTTGTCACTTTCATGTAAAAGCCAGGTTTTGGGCAGTAAACAGGCCTCCCGTGATGAAAACTACATTCTGTTGTCACTTTCATGTAAAAGCCAGGCTTTGGTCTGTAAACTGACCTCCCGTGATGAAATCCACACTATATGCTTATTTTCATGTAAAAGCAACGTTTCCAGCATTAAACAGTGCTCTAATGTTGAAAACTACGTTCTGTGCTTACTTTCATGTAAAAGCTACGTTTACACCATCAAACTGGCCTCCCGTGATGAAATCCACATTATATGCTTACTTTCATGTAAAAGCTACATTTACAGCATTAAACAGGCCTCCCGTGATGAAAACTACATTCTGTGGTGACTTTAATGTAAAATCTATGTTTCCAGCATTAAACCGTGCTATGGTGTTGAAAACTACATTCTGTGCTTACTTTCATGTAAAAGCAACGTTTACACTATCAAACTGGCCTCTAGTGTTGTAAACTACATTCTGTTGTCACTTTCATGAAAAAGCCAGGTTTTGGCAGTAAACTGGCCTCCGCTGATGAAATCCACACTATATGCTTATTTTCATGTAAAAGCAACGTTTCCAGCATTAAACAGTGCTCTAATGTTGAAAACTACGTTCTGTGCTTACTTTCATGTAAAAGCTACGTTTACACCATCAAACTGGCCTCCTGTGATGAAATCCACATTATATGCTTACTTTCATGTAAAAGCTACCTTTATACCATCAAATATGCCTCCCGTGATGAAAACTACATTCTGTTGTCACTTTCATGTAAAAGCCAGGTTTTGGCAGTAAACTGGCCTCCCCTGATGAAATCCACACTATATGCTTATTTTCATGTAAAAGCTAAGTTTACAGCATTAAACAGTGCTCTAGTGTTGAAAACTACATTCTGTGCTTACTTTCATGTAAAAGCAAGGTTTACACTATCAAACTGGGCTCCCGTGATGACAAGGACATTCTGTGTTGACTTTAATGTAAAATGTATGTTTCCAGCATTAAACCGTGCTGTTGTGTTGAAAACTACATTCAGTGCTTACTTTCATGTAAAATCAACGTTTACACCATCAAACATGCCTCCCGTGATGAAAACTACATTCTTTTGTCACTTTCATGTAAAAGCCAGGTTTTGGCAGTAAACTGGCCTCCCCTGATGAAATCCACACTATATGCTTATTTTCATGTAAAAGCAACGTTTCCAGCATGAAACAGTGCTCTATAATGTTGAAAACTACATTCTGTGCTTACTTTCATGTAGAAGCTACGTTTACACCATCAAACTTGCCTCCTGTGATGAAATCCACATTATATGCTTACTTTCATGTAAAAGCCAGGTTTTGGGCAGTAAACAGGCCTCCCGTGATGAAAACTACATTCTGTTTTCACTTTCATGTAAAAGCCAGGTTTTGGGCAGTAAACAGGCCTCCCGTGATGAAAACTACATTCTGTTGTCACTTTCATGTAAAAGCCAGGCTTTGGTCTGTAAACTGACCTCCCGTGATGAAATCCACACTATATGCTTATTTTCATGTAAAAGCAACGTTTCCAGCATTAAACAGTGCTCTAATGTTGAAAACTACGTTCTGTGCTTACTTTCATGTAAAAGCTACGTTTACACCATCAAACTGGCCTCCCGTGATGAAATCCACATTATATGCTTACTTTCATGTAAAAGCTACATTTACAGCATTAAACAGGCCTCCCGTGATGAAAACTACATTCTGTGGTGACTTTAATGTAAAATCTATGTTTCCAGCATTAAACCGTGCTATGGTGTTGAAAACTACATTCTGTGCTTACTTTCATGTAAAAGCAACGTTTACACTATCAAACTGGCCTCTAGTGTTGTAAACTACATTCTGTTGTCACTTTCATGAAAAAGCCAGGTTTTGGCAGTAAACTGGCCTCCCCTGATGAAATCCACACTATATGCTTATTTTCATGTAAAAGCAACGTTTCCAGCATTAAACATAACTCTAGTGTTGAAAACTACGTTCTGTGCTTACTTTCATGTAAAAGCTACATTTACACCATCAAACAGGCCTTCTGTGATGAAATCCACATTATATGTTTACTTTCATGTAAAAGCTACGTTTACAGCATTAAACAGGCCTCCTATGATGAAAACGACATTCTGTGTTGACTTTAATGTAAAATCTATGTTTCCAGCATTAAACCGTGCTATGGTGTTGAAAACTACATTCTGTGCTTACTTTCATGTAAAAGCAACGTTTACACTATCAAACTGGCCTCTAGTGTTGTAAACTACATTCTGTTGTCACTTTCATGGAAAAGCCAGGTTTTGGCAGTAAACTGGCCTCCCCTGATGAAATCCACACTATATGCTTATTTTCATGTAAAAGCAACGTTTCCTGCATTAAACAGTGCTCTAATGTTGAAAACTACGTTCTGTGCTTACTTTCATGTAAAAGCTATGTTTACACCATTAAACAGGCCCCCCGTGATGAAAACTACATTCTGATGTAACTTTCATGTAAAAGCCAGGTTTTGGGCAGTAAACAAGCCTCCAGTGATGAAATACACATTGTATGCTTAGTTTCATGTAAAAGCTACGTTTACACCATCAAACAGGCCTTCTGTGATGAAATCCACATTATATGCTTACTTTCATGTAAAAGCTACGTTTACAGCATTAAACAGGCCTCCCGTGATGAAAACTACATTCTGTGGTGACTTTAATGTAAAAGCAACGTTTACACTATCAAACTGGCCTCTAGTGTTGTAAACTACATTCAGTTGTTACTTTCATGAAAAAGCCAGGTTTTGGCAGTAAACTGGCCTCCGCTGATGAAATCCACACTATATGCTTATTTTCATGTAAAAGCAACGTTTCCAGCATTAAACAGTGCTCTAATGTTGAAAACTACGTTCTGTGCTTACTTTCATGTAAAAGCTACATTTACAGCATTAAACAGGCCTCCCGTGATGAAAACTACATTCTGTGGTGACTTTAATGTAAAATCTATGTTTCCAGCATTAAACCGTGCTGTTGTGTTGAAAACTACATTCTGTGCTTAATTTCATGTAAAAGCTACGTTTACACCATCAAATTGGCCTCCTGTGATGAAATCCACATTTATATGCTTACTTTCATGTAAAAGCTACGTTTACACCATTAAACAGGCCTCCCGTGATGAAAACTACATTCTGTTGTCACTTTCATGTAAATGCCAGGCTTTGGTCTGTAAACTGACCTCCCGTGATGAAATCCACATTATCTGCTTAGTTTCATGTAAAAGCTATGTTTCCAGCATTAAACAGTGCTCTAATGTTGAAAACTACGTTCTGTGCTTACTTTCATGTAAAAGCTACGTTTACAGCATTAAACAGGCCTCCTATGATGAAAACGACATTCTGATGTCACTTTCATGTAAAAGCCAGGTTTTGGGCAGTAAACAGGCCTCCCGTGATGAAATACACATTGTATGCTTAGTTTCATGTAAAAGCTATGTTTCCAGCATCAAACAGGCCTCCTGTGATGAAATCCACATTATATGCTTACTTTCATGTAAAAGCTACGTTTACAGCATTAAACAGTGCTCTAATGTTGAAAACTACATTCTGTTGTCACTTTCATGTAAAAGCAAGGCTTTGGTCTGTAAACTGACCTCCCGTGATGAAATCCACATTATCTGCTTAGTTTCATGTAAAAGCTATGTTTCCAGCATTAAACAGTGCTCTAGTGTTGAAAACTACATCCTGTGCTTACTTTCATGTAAAAGCTACGTTTACACCATCAAACAGGCCTTCTGTGATGAAATCCACATTATATGCTTACTTTCATGTAAAAGCTACGTTTACAGCATTAAACAGGCCTCCCGTGATGAAAACTACATTCTGTGGTGACTTTAATGTAAAATCTATGTTTCCAGCATTAAACCGTGCTGTTGTGTTGATAACTACATTCTGTGCTTACTTTCATGTAAAAGCAACGTTTACACTATCAAACTGGCCTCTAGTGTTGTAAACTACATTCTGTTGTCACTTTCATGAAAAAGCCAGGTTTTGGCAGTAAACTGGCCTCCCCTGATGAAATCCACACTATATGCTTATTTTCATGTAATAGCACCGTTTCCAGCATTAAACAGTGCTCTAGTGTTGAAAACTACATTCTGTGCTTACTTTCATGTAAAAGCAAGGTTTACACCATCAAATAGGCCTTCTGTGATGAAATCCACATTATATGCTTACTTTCATGTAAAAGCTACGTTTACAGCATTAAACAGTGCGCTAATGTTGAAAACTACGTTCTGTGCTTACTTTCATGTAAAAGCTACGTTTACACCATCAAACTGGCCTCCCCTGATGAAATCCACACTATATGCTTATTTTCATGTAAAAGCTAAGTTTACAGCATTAAACAGTGCTCTAGTGTTGAAAACTACATTCTGTGCTTACTTTCATGTAAAAGCTACGTTTACACCATCAAACAGGCCTTCTGTGATGAAATCCACATTATATGCTTACTTTCATGTAAAAGCTACGTTTACAGCATTAAACAGGCCTCCCGTGATGAAAACTACATTCTGTGGTGACTTTAATGTAAAATCTATGTTTCCAGCATTAAACCGTGCTGTTGTGTTGATAACTACATTCTGTGTTCACTTTCATGTAAAAGCCAGGTTTTGGGCAGTAAACAGGCCTCCCGTGATGAAAACTACATTCTTATGTCACTTTCATGTAAAAGCCAGGTTTTGGGCAGTAAACAGGCCTCCCGTGATGAAAACTACATTCTTATGTCACTTTCATGAAAAAGCCAGGTTTTGGCAGTAAACTGGCCTCCGCTGATGAAATCCACACTATATGCTTATTTTCATGTAAAAGCAACGTTTCCAGCATTAAACAGTGCTCTAATGTTGAAAACTACGTTCTGTGCTTACTTTCATGTAAAAGCTACGTTTACACCATCAAACTGGCCTCCTGTGATGAAATCCACATTATATGCTTACTTTCATGTAAAAGCTACCTTTACACCATCAAATATGCCTCCCGTGATGAAAACTACATTCTGTTGTCACTTTCATGTAAAATCTATGTTTCCAGCATTAAACCGTGCTTGTTGTGTTGATAACTACATTCTGTGCTTACTTTCATGTAAAAGCAACGTTTACACTATCAAACTGGCCTCTAGTGTTGTAAACTACATTCTGTTGTCACTTACATGGAAAAGCCAGGTTTTGGCAGTAAACTGGCCTCCCCTGATGAAATCCACACTATATGCTTATTTTCATGTAAAAGCAACGTTTCCAGCATTAAACAGTGCTCTAATGTTGAAAACTACGTTCTGTGCTTACTTTCATGTAAAAGCAACGTTTACACTATCAAACTGGCCTCTAGTGTTGTAAACTACATTCTGTTGTCACTTTCATGAAAAAGCCAGGTTTTGGCAGTAAACTGGCCTCCACTGATGAAATCCACACTATATGCTTATTTTCATGTAAAAGCAACGTTTCCAGCATTAAACAGTGCTCTAATGTTGAAAACTACGTTCTGTGCTTACTTTCATGTAAAAGCTACGTTTACACCATCAAACTGGCCTCCTGTGATGAAAACCACATTATATGCTTACTTTCATGTAAAAGCTACCTTTACACCATCAAATATGCCTCCCGTGATGAAAACTACATTCTGTTGTCACTTTCATATAAAAGCCAGGTTTTGGCAGTAAACTGGCCTCCCCTGATGAAATCCACACTATATGCTTATTTTCATGTAAAAGCAACGTTTCCAGCATTAAACAGTGCTCTAATGTTGAAAACTACGTTCTGTGCTTACTTTCATGTAAAAGCTACATTTACAGCATTAAACAGGCCTCCCGTGATGAAAACTACATTCTGTGGTGACTTTAATGTAAAATCTATGTTTCCAGCATTAAACCGTGCTGTTGTGTTGAAAACTACATTCTGTGCTTAATTTCATGTAAAAGCTACGTTTACACCATCAAATTGGCCTCCTGTGATGAAATCCACATTTATATGCTTACTTTCATGTAAAAGCTACGTTTACACCATTAAACAGGCCTCCCGTGATGAAAACTACATTCTGTTGTCACTTTCATGTAAATGCCAGGCTTTGGTCTGTAAACTGACCTCCCGTGATGAAATCCACATTATCTGCTTAGTTTCATGTAAAAGCTATGTTTCCAGCATTAAACAGTGCTCTAATGTTGAAAACTACGTTCTGTGCTTACTTTCATGTAAAAGCTACGTTTACAGCATTAAACAGGCCTCCTATGATGAAAACGACATTCTGATGTCACTTTCATGTAAAAGCCAGGTTTTGGGCAGTAAACAGGCCTCCCGTGATGAAATACACATTGTATGCTTAGTTTCATGTAAAAGCTATGTTTCCAGCATCAAACAGGCCTCCTGTGATGAAATCCACATTATATGCTTACTTTCATGTAAAAGCTACGTTTACAGCATTAAACAGTGCTCTAATGTTGAAAACTACATTCTGTTGTCACTTTCATGTAAAAGCAAGGCTTTGGTCTGTAAACTGACCTCCCGTGATGAAATCCACATTATCTGCTTAGTTTCATGTAAAAGCTATGTTTCCAGCATTAAACAGTGCTCTAGTGTTGAAAACTACATCCTGTGCTTACTTTCATGTAAAAGCTACGTTTACACCATCAAACAGGCCTTCTGTGATGAAATCCACATTATATGCTTACTTTCATGTAAAAGCTACGTTTACAGCATTAAACAGGCCTCCCGTGATGAAAACTACATTCTGTGGTGACTTTAATGTAAAATCTATGTTTCCAGCATTAAACCGTGCTGTTGTGTTGATAACTACATTCTGTGCTTACTTTCATGTAAAAGCAACGTTTACACTATCAAACTGGCCTCTAGTGTTGTAAACTACATTCTGTTGTCACTTTCATGAAAAAGCCAGGTTTTGGCAGTAAACTGGCCTCCCCTGATGAAATCCACACTATATGCTTATTTTCATGTAATAGCACCGTTTCCAGCATTAAACAGTGCTCTAGTGTTGAAAACTACATTCTGTGCTTACTTTCATGTAAAAGCAAGGTTTACACCATCAAATAGGCCTTCTGTGATGAAATCCACATTATATGCTTACTTTCATGTAAAAGCTACGTTTACAGCATTAAACAGTGCGCTAATGTTGAAAACTACGTTCTGTGCTTACTTTCATGTAAAAGCTACGTTTACACCATCAAACTGGCCTCCCCTGATGAAATCCACACTATATGCTTATTTTCATGTAAAAGCTAAGTTTACAGCATTAAACAGTGCTCTAGTGTTGAAAACTACATTCTGTGCTTACTTTCATGTAAAAGCTACGTTTACACCATCAAACAGGCCTTCTGTGATGAAATCCACATTATATGCTTACTTTCATGTAAAAGCTACGTTTACAGCATTAAACAGGCCTCCCGTGATGAAAACTACATTCTGTGGTGACTTTAATGTAAAATCTATGTTTCCAGCATTAAACCGTGCTGTTGTGTTGATAACTACATTCTGTGTTCACTTTCATGTAAAAGCCAGGTTTTGGGCAGTAAACAGGCCTCCCGTGATGAAAACTACATTCTTATGTCACTTTCATGTAAAAGCCAGGTTTTGGGCAGTAAACAGGCCTCCCGTGATGAAAACTACATTCTTATGTCACTTTCATGAAAAAGCCAGGTTTTGGCAGTAAACTGGCCTCCGCTGATGAAATCCACACTATATGCTTATTTTCATGTAAAAGCAACGTTTCCAGCATTAAACAGTGCTCTAATGTTGAAAACTACGTTCTGTGCTTACTTTCATGTAAAAGCTACGTTTACACCATCAAACTGGCCTCCTGTGATGAAATCCACATTATATGCTTACTTTCATGTAAAAGCTACCTTTACACCATCAAATATGCCTTCCGTGATGAAAACTACATTCTGTTGTCACTTTCATGTAAAATCTATGTTTCCAGCATTAAACCGTGCTTGTTGTGTTGATAACTACAGTCTGTGCTTACTTTCATGTAAAAGCAACGTTTACACTATCAAACTGGCCTCTAGTGTTGTAAACTACATTCTGTTGTCACTTACATGGAAAAGCCAGGTTTTGGCAGTAAACTGGCCTCCCCTGATGAAATCCACACTATATGCTTATTTTCATGTAAAAGCAACGTTTCCAGCATGAAACAGTGCTCTAATGTTGAAAACTACATTCTATGCTTACTTTCATGTAAAAGCTATGTTTACACCATCAAACTGGCCTCCTGTGATGAAATCCACATTATATGCTTACTTTCATGTAAAAGCCAGGTTTTGGGCAGTAAACAGGCCTCCCGTGATGAAAACTACATTCCGTTGTCACTTTCATGTAAAACCAGGTTTTGGGCAGTAAACAGGCCTCCCGTGATGAAAACTACATTCTGTTGTCACTTTCATGTAAAAGCCAGGCTTTGGTCTGTAAACTGACCTCCCGTGATGAAATCCACACTATGTGCTTATTTTCATGTAAAAGCAACGTTTCCAGCATTAAACAGTGCTCTAATGTTGAAAACTACGTTCTGTGCTTACTTTCATGTAAAAGCTACGTTTACACCATCAAACTGGCCTCCCGTGATGAAATCCACATTATATGCTTACTTTCATGTAAAAGCTACATTTACAGCATTAAACAGGCCTCCCGTGATGAAAACTACATTCTGTGGTGACTTTAATGTAAAATCTATGTTTCCAGCATTAAACCGTGCTATGGTGTTGAAAACTACATTCTGTGCTTACTTTCATGTAAAAGCAACGTTTACACTATCAAACTGGCCTCTAGTGTTGTAAACTACATTCTGTTGTCACTTTCATGAAAAAGCCAGGTTTTGGCAGTAAACTGGCCTCCCCTGATGAAATCCACACTATATGCTTATTTTCATGTAAAAGCAACGTTTCCAGCATTAAACAGTGCTCTAATGTTGAAAACTACGTTCTGTGCTTACTTTCATGTAAAAGCAACGTTTACACTATCAAACTGGCCTCTAGTGTTGTAAACTACATTCTGTTGTCACTTTCATGAAAAAGCCAGGTTTTGGCAGTAAACTGGCCTCCACTGATGAAATCCACACTATATGCTTATTTTCATGTAAAAGCAACGTTTCCAGCATTAAACAGTGCTCTAATGTTGAAAACTACGTTCTGTGCTTACTTTCATGTAAAAGCTACGTTTACACCATCAAACTGGCCTCCTGTGATGAAATCCACATTATATGCTTACTTTCATGTAAAAGCTACCTTTACACCATCAAATATGCCTCCCGTGATGAAAACTACATTCTGTTGTCACTTTCATGTAAAAGCCAGGTTTTGGCAGTAAACTGGCCTCCCCTGATGAAATCCACACTATATGCTTATTTTCATGTAAAAGCAACGTTTCCAGCATTAAACAGTGCTCTAATGTTGAAAACTACGTTCTGTGCTTACTTTCATGTAAAAGCTACATTTACAGCATTAAACAGGCCTCCCGTGATGAAAACTACATTCTGTGGTGACTTTAATGTAAAATCTATGTTTCCAGCATTAAACCGTGCTGTTGTGTTGAAAACTAAATTCTGTGCTTAATTTCATGTAAAAGCTACGTTTACACCATCAAATTGGCCTCCTGTGATGAAATCCACATTTATATGCTTACTTTCATGTAAAAGCTACGTTTACACCATTAAACAGGCCTCCCGTGATGAAAACTACATTCTGTTGTCACTTTCATGTAAATGCCAGGCTTTGGTCTGTAAACTGACCTCCCGTGATGAAATCCACATTATCTGCTTAGTTTCATGTAAAAGCTATGTTTCCAGCATTAAACAGTGCTCTAATGTTGAAAACTACGTTCTGTGCTTACTTTCATGTAAAAGCTACGTTTACAGCATTAAACAGGCCTCCTATGATGAAAACGACATTCTGATGTCACTTTCATGTAAAAGCCAGGTTTTGGGCAGTAAACAGGCCTCCCGTGATGAAATACACATTGTATGCTTAGTTTCATGTAAAAGCTATGTTTCCAGCATCAAACAGGCCTCCTGTGATGAAATCCACATTATATGCTTACTTTCATGTAAAAGCTACGTTTACAGCATTAAACAGTGCTCTAATGTTGAAAACTACATTCTGTTGTCACTTTCATGTAAAAGCAAGGCTTTGGTCTGTAAACTGACCTCCCGTGATGAAATCTACATTATCTGCTTAGTTTCATGTAAAAGCTATGTTTCCAGCATTAAACAGTGCTCTAGTGTTGAAAACGACATCCTGTGCTTACTTTCATGTAAAAGCTACGTTTACACCATCAAACAGGCCTTCTGTGATGAAATCCACATTATATGCTTACTTTCATGTAAAAGCTACGTTTACAGCATTAAACAGGCCTCCCGTGATGAAAACTACATTCTGTGGTGACTTTAATGTAAAATCTATGTTTCCAGCATTAAACCGTGCTGTTGTGTTGATAACTACATTCTGTGCTTACTTTCATGTAAAAGCAACGTTTACACTATCAAACTGGCCTCTAGTGTTGTAAACTACATTCTGTTGTCACTTTCATGAAAAAGCCAGGTTTTGGCAGTAAACTGGCCTCCCCTGATGAAATCCACACTATATGCTTATTTTCATGTAATAGCACCGTTTCCAGCATTAAACAGTGCTCTAGTGTTGAAAACTACATTCTGTGCTTACTTTCATGTAAAAGCAAGGTTTACACCATCAAATAGGCCTTCTGTGATGAAATCCACATTATATGCTTACTTTCATGTAAAAGCTACGTTTACAGCATTAAACAGTGCGCTAATGTTGAAAACTACGTTCTGTGCTTACTTTCATGTAAAAGCTACGTTTACACCATCAAACTGGCCTCCCCTGATGAAATCCACACTATATGCTTATTTTCATGTAAAAGCTAAGTTTACAGCATTAAACAGTGCTCTAGTGTTGAAAACTACATTCTGTGGTGACTTTAATGTAAAATCTATGTTTCCAGCATTAAACCGTGCTGTTGTGTTGATAACTACATTCTGTGTTCACTTTCATGTAAAAGCCAGGTTTTGGGCAGTAAACAGGCCTCCCGTGATGAAAACTACATTCTTATGTCACTTTCATGTAAAAGCCAGGTTTTGGGCAGTAAACAGGCCTCCCGTGATGAAAACTACATTCTTATGTCACTTTCATGAAAAAGCCAGGTTTTGGCAGTAAACTGGCCTCCGCTGATGAAATCCACACTATATGCTTATTTTCATGTAAAAGCAACGTTTCCAGCATTAAACAGTGCTCTAATGTTGAAAACTACGTTCTGTGCTTACTTTCATGTAAAAGCTACGTTTACACCATCAAACTGGCCTCCTGTGATGAAATCCACATTATATGCTTACTTTCATGTAAAAGCTACCTTTACACCATCAAATATGCCTTCCGTGATGAAAACTACATTCTGTTGTCACTTTCATGTAAAATCTATGTTTCCAGCATTAAACCGTGCTTGTTGTGTTGATAACTACATTCTGTGCTTACTTTCATGTAAAAGCAACGTTTACACTATCAAACTGGCCTCTAGTGTTGTAAACTACATTCTGTTGTCACTTACATGGAAAAGCCAGGTTTTGGCAGTAAACTGGCCTCCCCTGATGAAATCCACACTATATGCTTATTTTCATGTAAAAGCAACGTTTCCAGCATGAAACAGTGCTCTAATGTTGAAAACTACATTCTATGCTTACTTTCATGTAAAAGCAACGTTTACACTATCAAACTGGCCTCTAGTGTTGTAAACTACATTCTGTTGTCACTTTCATGAAAAAGCCAGGTTTTGGCAGTAAACTGGCCTCCACTGATGAAATCCACACTATATGCTTATTTTCATGTAAAAGCAACGTTTCCAGCATTAAACAGTGCTCTAATGTTGAAAACTACGTTCTGTGCTTACTTTCATGTAAAAGCTACGTTTACACCATCAAACTGGCCTCCTGTGATGAAATCCACATTATATGCTTACTTTCATGTAAAAGCTACCTTTACACCATCAAATATGCCTCCCGTGATGAAAACTACATTCTGTTGTCACTTTCATGTAAAAGCCAGGTTTTGGCAGTAAACTGGCCTCCCCTGATGAAATCCACACTATATGCTTATTTTCATGTAAAAGCAACGTTTCCAGCATTAAACAGTGCTCTAGTGTTGAAAACTACGTTCTGTGCTTTCTTTCATGTAAAAGCTACGTTTACACCATCAAACTGGCCTCCTGTGATGAAATCCACATTATATGCTTACTCATGTAAAAGCTACGTTTACACCATCAAACATGCCTCCCGTGATGAAAACTACATTCTTTTGTCACTTTCATGTAAAAGCCAGGTTTTGGCAGTAAACTGGCCTCCCCTGATGAAATCCACACTATATGCTTATTTTCATGTAAAAGCAACGTTTCCTGCATTAAACAGTGCTCTAATGTTGAAAACTACGTTCTGTGCTTACTTTCATGTAAAAGCTATGTTTACACCATTAAACAGGCCTCCCGTGATGAAATACACATTGTATGCTTAGTGTCATGTAAAAGCTATGTTTACACCAGTAAACAGGCCTCCCGTGATGAAAACTACATTCTGATGTCACTTTCATGTAAAAGCCAGGTTTTGGGCAGTAAACAGGCCTCCCGTGATGAAAACTACATTCTGCTGTCACTTTCATGTAAAAGCCAGGCTTTGGTCTGTAAACTGATCTCCCGTGATGAAATCCACATTATCTGCTTAGTTTCATGTAAAAGCTATGTTTCCAGCATTAAACAGTGCTCTAGTGTTGAAAACTACATCCTGTGCTTACTTTCATGTAAAAGCTACGTTTACAGCATTAAACAGGCCTCCCATGATGAAAACGACATTCTGTGTTGACTTTAATGTAAAATGTATGTTTCCAGCATTAAACCGTGCTATGGTGTTGAAAACTACATTCTGTGCTTACTTTCATGTAAAAGCAACGTTTACACTATCAAACTGGCCTCTAGTGTTGTAAACTACATTCTGTTGTCACTTTCATGAAAAAGCCAGGTTTTGGCAGTAAACTGGCCTCCCCTGATGAAATCCACACTATATGCTTATTTTCATGTAAAAGCAACGTTTCCAGCATGAAACAGTGCTCTAATGTTGAAAACTACATTCTGTGCTTACTTTCATGTAAAAGCTACGTTTACACCATCAAACAGGCCTCCTGTGATGAAAACTACATTCTGTGGTGACTTTAATGTAAAATCTATGTTTCCAGCATTAAACCGTGCTGTTGTGTTGAAAACTACATTCAGTGCTTACTTTCATGTAAAAGCAACGTTTACACTATCAAACTGGCCTCTAGTG
Source organism: Pterois miles (assembly GCA_947000775.1). Lineage (NCBI taxonomy): Eukaryota > Metazoa > Chordata > Actinopteri > Perciformes > Scorpaenidae > Pterois > Pterois miles. Next base: position 3,499,794 of record CAMQGK010000416.1, on the reverse strand, counting down.
TTGTAAACTACATTCTGTTGTCACTTTCATGAAAAAGCCAGGTTTTGGCAGTAAACTGGCCTCCCCTGATGAAATCCACACTATATGCTTATTTTCATGTAATAGCACCGTTTCCAGCATTAAACAGTGCTCTAGTGTTGAAAACTACATTCTGTGCTTACTTTCATGTAAAAGCAAGGTTTACACCATCAAATAGGCCTTCTGTGATGAAATCCACATTATATGCTTACTTTCATGTAAAAGCTACGTTTACAGCATTAAACAGTGCGCTAATGTTGAAAACTACGTTCTGTGCTTACTTTCATGTAAAAGCTACGTTTACACCATCAAACTGGCCTCCTGTGATGAAATCCACATTATATGCTTACTTTCATGTAAAAGCCAGGTTTTGGGCAGTAAACAGGCCTCCCGTGATGAAAACTACATTCTGTTGTCACTTTCATGTAAAAGCCAGGCTTTGGTCTGTAAACTGACCTCCCGTGATGAAATCCACACTATATGGTTATTTTCATGTAAAAGCAACGTTTCCAGCATTAAACAGTGCTCTAATGTTGAAAACTACGTTCTGTGCTTACTTTCATGTAAAAGCTACATTTACAGCATTAAACAGGCCTCCCGTGATGAAAACTACATTCTGTGGTGACTTTAATGTAAAATCTATGTTTCCAGCATTAAACCGTGCTGTTGTGTTGAAAACTACATTCTGTGCTTAATTTCATGTAAAAGCTACGTTTACACCATCAAATTGGCCTCCTGTGATGAAATCCACATTTATATGCTTACTTTCATGTAAAAGCTACGTTTACACCATTAAACAGGCCTCCCGTGATTAAAACTACATTCTGTTGTCACTTTCATGTAAATGCCAGGCTTTGGTCTGTAAACTGACCTCCCGTGATGAAATCCACATTATCTGCTTAGTTTCATGTAAAAGCTATGTTTCCAGCATTAAACAGTGCTCTAATGTTGAAAACTACGTTCTGTGCTTACTTTCATGTAAAAGCTACGTTTACAGCATTAAACAGGCCTCCTATGATGAAAACGACATTCTGATGTCACTTTCATGTAAAAGCCAGGTTTTGGGCAGTAAACAGGCCTCCCGTGATGAAATACACATTGTATGCTTAGTTTCATGTAAAAGCTATGTTTCCAGCATCAAACAGGCCTCCTGTGATGAAATCCACATTATATGCTTACTTTCATGTAAAAGCTACGTTTACAGCATTAAACAGGCCTCCTGTGATGAAAACTACATTCTGTGGTGACTTTAATGTAAAATCTATGTTTCCAGCATTAAACCGTGCTGTTGTGTTGATAACTACATTCTGTGCTTACTTTCATGTAAAAGCAACGTTTACACTATCAAACTGGCCTCTAGTGTTGTAAACTACATTCTGTGTTCACTTTCATGTAAAAGCCAGGTTTTGGGCAGTAAAAAGCTTCCCGTGATGAAAACTACATTCTTATGTCACTTTCATGTAAAAGCCAGGTTTTGGGCAGTAAACAGGCCTCTAGTGTTGTAAACTACATTCTTATGTCACTTTCATGAAAAAGCCAGGTTTTGGCAGTAAACTGGCCTCCCCTGATGAAATCCACACTATATGCTTAATTTCATGTAAAAGCAACGTTTCCAGCATTAAACAGTGCTCTAGTGTTGAAAACTACGTCCTGTGCTTACTTTCGTGTAAAAGCTACGTTTACAGCATTAAACAGGCCTCCCGTGATGAAAACTACATTCTGTGGTGACTTTAATGTAAAATCTATGTTTCCAGCATTAAACCGTGCTGTTGTGTTGATAACTACATTCTATGCTTACTTTCATGTAAAAGCAACGTTTACACTATCAAACTGGCCTCTAGTGTTGTAAACTACATTCTGTTGTCACTTACATGGAAAAGCCAGGTTTTGGCAGTAAACTGGCCTCCCCTGATGAAATCCACACCATATGCTTATTTTCATGTAAAAGCAACGTTTCCAGCATGAAACAGTGCTCTAATGTTGAAAACTACATTCTATGCTTACTTTCATGTAAAAGCTACGTTTACACCATCAAACTGGCCTCCTGTGATGAAATCCACATTATATGCTTACTTTCATGTAAAAGCCAGGTTTTGGGCAGTAAACAGGCCTCCCGTGATGAAAACTACATTCTGTTTTCACTTTCATGTAAAAGCCAGGTTTTGGGCAGTAAACAGGCCTCCCGTGATGAAAACTACATTCTGTTGTCACTTTCATGTAAAAGCCAGGCTTTGGTCTGTAAACTGACCTCCCGTGATGAAATCCACACTATATACTTATTTTCATGTAAAAGCAACGTTTCCAGCATTAAACAGTGCTCTAATGTTGAAAACTACGTTCTGTGCTTACTTTCATGTAAAAGCAAGGTTTACACCATCAAACAGGCCTTCTGTGATGAAATCCACATTATATGCTTACTTTCATGTAAAAGCTACGTTTACAGCATTAAACAGGCCTCCCGTGATGACAACGACATTCTGTGTTGACTTTAATGTAAAATGTATGTTTCCAGCATTAAACCGTGCTGTTGTGTTGAAAACTACATTCAGTGCTTACTTTCATGTAAAAGCAACGTTTACACTATCAAACTGGCCTCTAGTGTTGTAAACTACATTCTGTTGTCACTTTCATGTAAAAGCCAGGTTTTGGCAGTAAACTGGCCAACCCTGATGAAATCCACACTATATGCTTATTTACATGTAAAAGCAACGTTTCCAGCATTAAACAGTGCTCTAATGTTGAAAACTACGTTCTCTGCTTTCTTTCATGTAAAAGCTACGTTTACACCATCAAACTGGCCTCCTGTGATGAAATCCACATTATATGCTTACTCATGTAAAAGCTACGTTTACACCATCAAACATGCCTCCCGTGATGAAAACTACATTCTTTTGTCACTTTCATGTAAAAGCCAGGTTTTGGCAGTAAACTGGCCTCCCCTGATGAAATCCACACTATATGCTTATTTTCATGTAAAAGCAACGTTTCCTGCATTAAACAGTGCTCTAATGTTGAAAACTACGTTCTGTGCTTACTTTCATGTAAAAGCTATGTTTACACCATTAAACAGGCCTCCCGTGATGAAATACACATTGTATGCTTAGTGTCATGTAAAAGCTATGTTTACACCAGTAAACAGGCCTCCCGTGATGAAAACTACATTCTGATGTCACTTTCATGTAAAAGCCAGGTTTTGGGCAGTAAACAGGCCTCCCGTGATGAAAACTACATTCTGTTGTCACTTTCATGTAAAAGCCAGGCTTTGGTCTGTAAACTGATCTCCCGTGATGAAATCCACATTATCTGCTTAGTTTCATGTAAAAGCTATGTTTCCAGCATTAAACAGTGCTCTAGTGTTGAAAACTACATCCTGTGCTTACTTTCATGTAAAAGCTACGTTTACAGCATTAAACAGGCCTCCCATGATGAAAACGACATTCTGTGTTGACTTTAATGTAAAATGTATGTTTCCAGCATTAAACCGTGCTATGGTGTTGAAAACTACATTCTGTGCTTACTTTCATGTAAAAGCAACGTTTACACTATCAAACTGGCCTCTAGTGTTGTAAACTACATTCTGTTGTCACTTTCATGAAAAAGCCAGGTTTTGGCAGTAAACTGGCCTCCCCTGATGAAATCCACACTATATGCTTATTTTCATGTAAAAGCAACGTTTCCAGCATGAAACAGTGCTCTAATGTTGAAAACTACATTCTGTGCTTACTTTCATGTAAAAGCTACGTTTACACCATCAAACAGGCCTCCTGTGATGAAAACTACATTCTGTGGTGACTTTAATGTAAAATCTATGTTTCCAGCATTAAACCGTGCTGTTGTGTTGAAAACTACATTCAGTGCTTACTTTCATGTAAAAGCAACGTTTACACTATCAAACTGGCCTCTAGTGTTGTAAACTACATTCTGTTGTCACTTTCATGAAAAAGCCAGGTTTTGGCAGTAAACTGGCCTCCCCTGATGAAATCCACACTATATGCTTATTTTCATGTAATAGCACCGTTTCCAGCATTAAACAGTGCTCTAGTGTTGAAAACTACATTCTGTGCTTACTTTCATGTAAAAGCAAGGTTTACACCATCAAATAGGCCTTCTGTGATGAAATCCACATTATATGCTTACTTTCATGTAAAAGCTACGTTTACAGCATTAAACAGTGCGCTAATGTTGAAAACTACGTTCTGTGCTTACTTTCATGTAAAAGCTACGTTTACACTATCAAACTGGGCTCCCGTTATGACAAGGACATTCTGTGTTGACTTTAATGTAAAATGTATGTTTCCAGCATTAAACCGTGCTGTTGTGTTGAAAACTACATTCAGTGCTTACTTTCATGTAAAATCAACGTTTACACCATCAAACATGCCTCCCGTGATGAAAACTACATTCTTTTGTCACTTTCATGTAAAAGCCAGGTTTTGGCAGTAAACTGGCCTCCCCTGACGAAATCCACACTATATGCTTATTTTCATGTAAAAGCAACGTTTCCAGCATGAAACAGTGCTCTAATGTTGAAAACTACATTCTGTGCTTACTTTCATGTAAAAGCTACGTTTACACCATCAAACTGGCCTCCTGTGATGAAATCCACATTATATGCTTACTTTCATGTAAAAGCCAGGTTTTGGGCAGTAAACAGGCCTCCCGTGATGAAAACTACATTCTGTTGTCACTTTCATGTAAAAGCCAGGCTTTGGTCTGTAAACTGACCTCCCGTGATGAAATCCACACTATATGGTTATTTTCATGTAAAAGCAACGTTTCCAGCATTAAACAGTGCTCTAATGTTGAAAACTACGTTCTGTGCTTACTTTCATGTAAAAGCTACATTTACAGCATTAAACAGGCCTCCCGTGATGAAAACTACATTCTGTGGTGACTTTAATGTAAAATCTATGTTTCCAGCATTAAACCGTGCTGTTGTGTTGAAAACTACATTCTGTGCTTAATTTCATGTAAAAGCTACGTTTACACCATCAAATTGGCCTCCTGTGATGAAATCCACATTTATATGCTTACTTTCATGTAAAAGCTACGTTTACACCATTAAACAGGCCTCCCGTGATTAAAACTACATTCTGTTGTCACTTTCATGTAAATGCCAGGCTTTGGTCTGTAAACTGACCTCCCGTGATGAAATCCACATTATCTGCTTAGTTTCATGTAAAAGCTATGTTTCCAGCATTAAACAGTGCTCTAATGTTGAAAACTACGTTCTGTGCTTACTTTCATGTAAAAGCTACGTTTACAGCATTAAACAGGCCTCCTATGATGAAAACGACATTCTGATGTCACTTTCATGTAAAAGCCAGGTTTTGGGCAGTAAACAGGCCTCCCGTGATGAAATACACATTGTATGCTTAGTTTCATGTAAAAGCTATGTTTCCAGCATCAAACAGGCCTCCTGTGATGAAATCCACATTATATGCTTACTTTCATGTAAAAGCTACGTTTCCAGTATTAAACAGTGCTCTAGTGTTGAAAACTACATCCTGTGCTTACTTTCATGTAAAAGCTACGTTTACAGCATTAAACAGGCCTCCCGTGATGAAAACTACATTCTGTGGTGACTTTAATGTAAAATCTATGTTTCCAGCATTAAACCGTGCTGTTGTGTTGATAACTACATTCTGTGCTTACTTGCATGTAAAAGCAACGTTTACACTATCAAACTGGCCTCTAGTGTTGTAAACTACATTCTGTGTTCACTTTCATGTAAAAGCCAGGTTTTGGGCAGTAAAAAGCTTCCCGTGATGAAAACTACATTCTTATGTCACTTTCATGTAAAAGCCAGGTTTTGGGCAGTAAACAGGCCTCTAGTGTTGTAAACTACATTCTTATGTCACTTTCATGAAAAAGCCAGGTTTTGGCAGTAAACTGGCCTCCGCTGATGAAATCCAAACTATATGCTTATTTTCATGTAAAAGCAACGTTTCCAGCATTAAACAGTGCTCTAATGTTGAAAACTACGTTCTGTGCTTACTTTCATGTAAAAGCTACGTTTACACCATCAAACTGGCCTCCTGTGATGAAATCCACATTATATGTTTACTTTCATGTAAAAGCTACGTTTACAGCATTAAACAGGCCTCCCGTGATGAAAACTACATTCTGTGGTGACTTTAATGTAAAATCTATGTTTCCAGCATTAAACCGTGCTGTTGTGTTGATAACTACATTCTATGCTTACTTTCATGTAAAAGCAACGTTTACACTATCAAACTGGCCTCTAGTGTTGTAAACTACATTCTGTTGTCACTTACATGGAAAAGCCAGGTTTTGGCAGTAAACTGGCCTCCCCTGATGAAATCCACACTATATGCTTATTTTCATGTAAAAGCAACGTTTCCAGCATGAAACAGTGCTCTAATGTTGAAAACTACATTCTATGCTTACTTTCATGTAAAAGCTACGTTTACACCATCAAACTGGCCTCCTGTGATGAAATCCACATTATATGCTTACTCATGTAAAAGCTACGTTTACACCATCAAACATGCCTCCCGTGATGAAAACTACATTCTTTTGTCACTTTCATGTAAAAGCCAGGTTTTGGCAGTAAACTGGCCTCCCCTGATGAAATCCACACTATATGCTTATTTTCATGTAAAAGCAACGTTTCCTGCATTAAACAGTGCTCTAATGTTGAAAACTACGTTCTGTGCTTACTTTCATGTAAAAGCTATGTTTACACCATTAAACAGGCCTCCCGTGATGAAATACACATTGTATGCTTAGTGTCATGTAAAAGCTATGTTTACACCAGTAAACAGGCCTCCCGTGATGAAAACTACATTCTGATGTCACTTTCATGTAAAAGCCAGGTTTTGGGCAGTAAACAGGCCTCCCGTGATGAAAACTACATTCTGTTGTCACTTTCATGTAAAAGCCAGGCTTTGGTCTGTAAACTGATCTCCCGTGATGAAATCCACATTATCTGCTTAGTTTCATGTAAAAGCTATGTTTCCAGCATTAAACAGTGCTCTAGTGTTGAAAACTACATCCTGTGCTTACTTTCATGTAAAAGCTACGTTTACAGCATTAAACAGGCCTCCCATGATGAAAACGACATTCTGTGTTGACTTTAATGTAAAATGTATGTTTCCAGCATTAAACCGTGCTATGGTGTTGAAAACTACATTCTGTGCTTACTTTCATGTAAAAGCAACGTTTACACTATCAAACTGGCCTCTAGTGTTGTAAACTACATTCTGTTGTCACTTTCATGAAAAAGCCAGGTTTTGGCAGTAAACTGGCCTCCCCTGATGAAATCCACACTATATGCTTATTTTCATGTAAAAGCAACGTTTCCAGCATGAAACAGTGCTCTAATGTTGAAAACTACATTCTGTGCTTACTTTCATGTAAAAGCTACGTTTACACCATCAAACAGGCCTCCTGTGATGAAAACTACATTCTGTGGTGACTTTAATGTAAAATCTATGTTTCCAGCATTAATCCGTGCTGTTGTGTTGAAAACTACATTCAGTGCTTACTTTCATGTAAAAGCAACGTTTACACTATCAAACTGGCCTCTAGTGTTGTAAACTACATTCTGTTGTCACTTTCATGAAAAAGCCAGGTTTTGGCAGTAAACTTGCCTCCCCTGATGAAATCCACACTATATGCTTATTTTCATGTAATAGCACCGTTTCCAGCATTAAACAGTGCTCTAGTGTTGAAAACTACATTCTGTGCTTACTTTCATGTAAAAGCAAGGTTTACACCATCAAATAGGCCTTCTGTGATGAAATCCACATTATATGCTTACTTTCATGTAAAAGCTACGTTTACAGCATTAAACAGTGCGCTAATGTTGAAAACTACGTTCTGTGCTTACTTTCATGTAAAAGCTACATTTACACTATCAAACTGGGCTCCCGTTATGACAAGGACATTCTGTGTTGACTTTAATGTAAAATGTATGTTTCCAGCATTAAACCGTGCTGTTGTGTTGAAAACTACATTCAGTGCTTACTTTCATGTAAAATCAACGTTTACACCATCAAACATGCCTCCCGTGATGAAAACTACATTCTTTTGTCACTTTCATGTAAAAGCCAGGTTTTGGCAGTAAACTGGCCTCCCCTGATGAAATCCACACTATATGCTTATTTTCATGTAAAAGCAACGTTTCCAGCATGAAACAGTGCTCTAATGTTGAAAACTACATTCTGTGCTTACTTTCATGTAAAAGCTACGTTTACACCATCAAACTGGCCTCCTGTGATGAAATCCACATTATATGCTTACTTTCATGTAAAAGCCAGGTTTTGGGCAGTAAACAGGCCTCCCGTGATGAAAACTACATTCTGTTGTCACTTTCATGTAAAAGCCAGGCTTTGGTCTGTAAACTGACCTCCCGTGATGAAATCCACACTATATGGTTATTTTCATGTAAAAGCAACGTTTCCAGCATTAAACAGTGCTCTAATGTTGAAAACTACGTTCTGTGCTTACTTTCATGTAAAAGCTACATTTACAGCATTAAACAGGCCTCCCGTGATGAAAACTACATTCTGTGGTGACTTTAATGTAAAATCTATGTTTCCAGCATTAAACCGTGCTGTTGTGTTGAAAACTACATTCTGTGCTTAATTTCATGTAAAAGCTACGTTTACACCATCAAATTGGCCTCCTGTGATGAAATCCACATTTATATGCTTACTTTCATGTAAAAGCTACGTTTACACCATTAAACAGGCCTCCCGTGATTAAAACTACATTCTGTTGTCACTTTCATGTAAATGCCAGGCTTTGGTCTGTAAACTGACCTCCCGTGATGAAATCCACATTATCTGCTTAGTTTCATGTAAAAGCTATGTTTCCAGCATTAAACAGTGCTCTAATGTTGAAAACTACGTTCTGTGCTTACTTTCATGTAAAAGCTACGTTTACAGCATTAAACAGGCCTCCTATGATGAAAACGACATTCTGATGTCACTTTCATGTAAAAGCCAGGTTTTGGGCAGTAAACAGGCCTCCCGTGATGAAATACACATTGTATGCTTAGTTTCATGTAAAAGCTATGTTTCCAGCATCAAACAGGCCTCCTGTGATGAAATCCACATTATATGCTTACTTTCATGTAAAAGCTACGTTTACAGCATTAAACAGTGCTCTAATGTTGAAAACTACATTCTGTTGTCACTTTCATGTAAAAGCAAGGCTTTGGTCTGTAAACTGACCTCCCGTGATGAAATCCACATTATCTGCTTAGTTTCATGTAAAAGCTATGTTTCCAGCATTAAACAGTGCTCTAGTGTTGAAAACTACATCCTGTGCTTACTTTCATGTAAAAGCTACGTTTACACCATCAAACAGGCCTTCTGTGATGAAATCCACATTATATGCTTACTTTCATGTAAAAGCTACGTTTACAGCATTAAACAGGCCTCCCGTGATGACAACGACATTCTGTGTTGACTTTAATGTAAAATGTATGTTTCCAGCATTAAACCGTGCTGTTGTGTTGAAAACTACATTCAGTGCTTACTTTCATGTAAAAGCAACGTTTACACTATCAAACTGGCCTCTAGTGTTGTAAACTACATTCTGTTGTCACTTTCATGTAAAAGCCAGGTTTTGGCAGTAAACTGGCCAACCCTGATGAAATCCACACTATATGCTTATTTACATGTAAAAGCAACGTTTCCAGCATTAAACAGTGCTCTAATGTTGAAAACTACGTTCTCTGCTTTCTTTCATGTAAAAGCTACGTTTACACCATCAAACTGGCCTCCTGTGATGAAATCCACATTATATGCTTACTCATGTAAAAGCTACGTTTACACCATCAAACATGCCTCCCGTGATGAAAACTACATTCTTTTGTCACTTTCATGTAAAAGCCAGGTTTTGGCAGTAAACTGGCCTCCCCTGATGAAATCCACACTATATGCTTATTTTCATGTAAAAGCAACGTTTCCTGCATTAAACAGTGCTCTAATGTTGAAAACTACGTTCTGTGCTTACTTTCATGTAAAAGCTATGTTTACACCATTAAACAGGCCTCCCGTGATGAAATACACATTGTATGCTTAGTGTCATGTAAAAGCTATGTTTACACCAGTAAACAGGCCTCCCGTGATGAAAACTACATTCTGATGTCACTTTCATGTAAAAGCCAGGTTTTGGGCAGTAAACAGGCCTCCCGTGATGAAAACTACATTCTGTTGTCACTTTCATGTAAAAGCCAGGCTTTGGTCTGTAAACTGATCTCCCGTGATGAAATCCACATTATCTGCTTAGTTTCATGTAAAAGCTATGTTTCCAGCATTAAACAGTGCTCTAGTGTTGAAAACTACATCCTGTGCTTACTTTCATGTAAAAGCTACGTTTACAGCATTAAACAGGCCTCCCATGATGAAAACGACATTCTGTGTTGACTTTAATGTAAAATGTATGTTTCCAGCATTAAACCGTGCTATGGTGTTGAAAACTACATTCTGTGCTTACTTTCATGTAAAAGCAACGTTTACACTATCAAACTGGCCTCTAGTGTTGTAAACTACATTCTGTTGTCACTTTCATGAAAAAGCCAGGTTTTGGCAGTAAACTGGCCTCCCCTGATGAAATCCACACTATATGCTTATTTTCATGTAAAAGCAACGTTTCCAGCATGAAACAGTGCTCTAATGTTGAAAACTACATTCTGTGCTTACTTTCATGTAAAAGCTACGTTTACACCATCAAACAGGCCTCCTGTGATGAAAACTACATTCTGTGGTGACTTTAATGTAAAATCTATGTTTCCAGCATTAAACCGTGCTGTTGTGTTGAAAACTACATTCAGTGCTTACTTTCATGTAAAAGCAACGTTTACACTATCAAACTGGCCTCTAGTGTTGTAAACTACATTCTGTTGTCACTTTCATGAAAAAGCCAGGTTTTGGCAGTAAACTGGCCTCCCCTGATGAAATCCACACTATATGCTTATTTTCATGTAATAGCACCGTTTCCAGCATTAAACAGTGCTCTAGTGTTGAAAACTACATTCTGTGCTTACTTTCATGTAAAAGCAAGGTTTACACCATCAAATAGGCCTTCTGTGATGAAATCCACATTATATGCTTACTTTCATGTAAAAGCTACGTTTACAGCATTAAACAGTGCGCTAATGTTGAAAACTACGTTCTGTGCTTACTTTCATGTAAAAGCTACGTTTACACTATCAAACTGGGCTCCCGTTATGACAAGGACATTCTGTGTTGACTTTAATGTAAAATGTATGTTTCCAGCATTAAACCGTGCTGTTGTGTTGAAAACTACATTCAGTGCTTACTTTCATGTAAAATCAACGTTTACACCATCAAACATGCCTCCCGTGATGAAAACTACATTCTTTTGTCACTTTCATGTAAAAGCCAGGTTTTGGCAGTAAACTGGCCTCCCCTGATGAAATCCACACTATATGCTTATTTTCATGTAAAAGCAACGTTTCCAGCATGAAACAGTGCTCTAATGTTGAAAACTACATTCTATGCTTACTTTCATGTAAAAGCTACGTTTACACCATCAAACTGGCCTCCTGTGATGAAATCCACATTATATGCTAACTTTCATGTAAAAGCCAGGTTTTGGGCAGTAAACAGGCCTCCCGTGATGAAAACTACATTCTGTTTTCACTTTCATGTAAAAGCCAGGTTTTGGGCAGTAAACAGGCCTCCCGTGATGAAAACTACATTCTGTTGTCACTTTCATGTAAAAGCCAGGCTTTGGTCTGTAAACTGACCTCCCGTGATGAAATCCACACTATATACTTATTTTCATGTAAAAGCAACGTTTCCAGCATTAAACAGTGCTCTAATGTTGAAAACTACGTTCTGTGCTTACTTTCATGTAAAAGCAAGGTTTACACCATCAAACAGGCCTCCTGTGATGAAATCCACATTATATGCTTACTTTCATGTAAAAGCCAGGTTTTGGGCAGTAAACAGGCCTCCCGTGATGAAAACTACATTCTGTTGTCACTTTCATGTAAAAGCCAGGCTTTGGTCTGTAAACTGACCTCCCGTGATGAAATCCACACTATATGGTTATTTTCATGTAAAAGCAACGTTTCCAGCATTAAACAGTGCTCTAATGTTGAAAACTACGTTCTGTGCTTACTTTCATGTAAAAGCTACATTTACAGCATTAAACAGGCCTCCCGTGATGAAAACTACATTCTGTGGTGACTTTAATGTAAAATCTATGTTTCCAGCATTAAACCGTGCTGTTGTGTTGAAAACTACATTCTGTGCTTAATTTCATGTAAAAGCTACGTTTACACCATCAAATTGGCCTCCTGTGATGAAATCCACATTTATATGCTTACTTTCATGTAAAAGCTACGTTTACACCATTAAACAGGCCTCCCGTGATTAAAACTACATTCTGTTGTCACTTTCATGTAAATGCCAGGCTTTGGTCTGTAAACTGACCTCCCGTGATGAAATCCACATTATCTGCTTAGTTTCATGTAAAAGCTATGTTTCCAGCATTAAACAGTGCTCTAATGTTGAAAACTACGTTCTGTGCTTACTTTCATGTAAAAGCTACGTTTACAGCATTAAACAGGCCTCCTATGATGAAAACGACATTCTGATGTCACTTTCATGTAAAAGCCAGGTTTTGGGCAGTAAACAGGCCTCCCGTGATGAAATACACATTGTATGCTTAGTTTCATGTAAAAGCTATGTTTCCAGCATCAAACAGGCCTCCTGTGATGAAATCCACATTATATGCTTACTTTCATGTAAAAGCTACGTTTCCAGCATTAAACAGTGCTCTAGTGTTGAAAACTACATCCTGTGCTTACTTTCATGTAAAAGCTACGTTTACAGCATTAAACAGGCCTCCCGTGATGAAAACTACATTCTGTGGTGACTTTAATGTAAAATCTATGTTTCCAGCATTAAACCGTGCTGTTGTGTTGATAACTACATTCTGTGCTTACTTGCATGTAAAAGCAACGTTTACACTATCAAACTGGCCTCTAGTGTTGTAAACTACATTCTGTGTTCACTTTCATGTAAAAGCCAGGTTTTGGGCAGTAAAAAGCTTCCCGTGATGAAAACTACATTCTTATGTCACTTTCATGTAAAAGCCAGGTTTTGGGCAGTAAACAGGCCTCTAGTGTTGTAAACTACATTCTTATGTCACTTTCATGAAAAAGCCAGGTTTTGGCAGTAAACTGGCCTCCGCTGATGAAATCCAAACTATATGCTTATTTTCATGTAAAAGCAACGTTTCCAGCATTAAACAGTGCTCTAATGTTGAAAACTACGTTCTGTGCTTACTTTCATGTAAAAGCTACGTTTACACCATCAAACTGGCCTCCTGTGATGAAATCCACATTATATGTTTACTTTCATGTAAAAGCTACGTTTACAGCATTAAACAGGCCTCCCGTGATGAAAACTACATTCTGTGGTGACTTTAATGTAAAATCTATGTTTCCAGCATTAAACCGTGCTGTTGTGTTGATAACTACATTCTATGCTTACTTTCATGTAAAAGCAACGTTTACACTATCAAACTGGCCTCTAGTGTTGTAAATTACATTCTGTTGTCACTTACATGGAAAAGCCAGGTTTTGGCAGTAAACTGGCCTCCCCTGATGAAATCCACACTATATGCTTATTTTCATGTAAAAGCAACGTTTCCAGCATGAAACAGTGCTCTAATGTTGAAAACTACATTCTATGCTTACTTTCATGTAAAAGCTACGTTTACACCATCAAACTGGCCTCCTGTGATGAAATCCACATTATATGCTTACTTTCATGTAAAAGCCAGGTTTTGGGCAGTAAACAGGCCTCCCGTGATGAAAACTACATTCTGTTTTCACTTTCATGTAAAAGCCAGGTTTTGGGCAGTAAACAGGCCTCCCGTGATGAAAACTACATTCTGTTGTCACTTTCATGTAAAAGCCAGGCTTTGGTCTGTAAACTGACCTCCCGTGATGAAATCCACACTATATACTTATTTTCATGTAAAAGCAACGTTTCCAGCATTAAACAGTGCTCTAATGTTGAAAACTACGTTCTGTGCTTACTTTCATGTAAAAGCAAGGTTTACACCATCAAACAGGCCTTCTGTGATGAAATCCACATTATATGCTTACTTTCATGTAAAAGCTACGTTTACAGCATTAAACAGGCCTCCCGTGATGACAACGACATTCTGTGTTGACTTTAATGTAAAATGTATGTTTCCAGCATTAAACCGTGCTGTTGTGTTGAAAACTACATTCAGTGCTTACTTTCATGTAAAAGCAACGTTTACACTATCAAACTGGCCTCTAGTGTTGTAAACTACATTCTGTTGTCACTTTCATGTAAAAGCCAGGTTTTGGCAGTAAACTGGCCAACCCTGATGAAATCCACACTATATGCTTATTTACATGTAAAAGCAACGTTTCCAGCATTAAACAGTGCTCTAATGTTGAAAACTACGTTCTCTGCTTTCTTTCATGTAAAAGCTACGTTTACACCATCAAACTGGCCTCCTGTGATGAAATCCACATTATATGCTTACTCATGTAAAAGCTACGTTTACACCATCAAACATGCCTCCCGTGATGAAAACTACATTCTTTTGTCACTTTCATGTAAAAGCCAGGTTTTGGCAGTAAACTGGCCTCCCCTGATGAAATCCACACTATATGCTTATTTTCATGTAAAAGCAACGTTTCCTGCATTAAACAGTGCTCTAATGTTGAAAACTACGTTCTGTGCTTACTTTCATGTAAAAGCTATGTTTACACCATTAAACAGGCCTCCCGTGATGAAATACACATTGTATGCTTAGTGTCATGTAAAAGCTATGTTTACACCAGTAAACAGGCCTCCCGTGATGAAAACTACATTCTGATGTCACTTTCATGTAAAAGCCAGGTTTTGGGCAGTAAACAGGCCTCCCGTGATGAAAACTACATTCTGTTGTCACTTTCATGTAAAAGCCAGGCTTTGGTCTGTAAACTGATCTCCCGTGATGAAATCCACATTATCTGCTTAGTTTCATGTAAAAGCTATGTTTCCAGCATTAAACAGTGCTCTAGTGTTGAAAACTACATCCTGTGCTTACTTTCATGTAAAAGCTACGTTTACAGCATTAAACAGGCCTCCCATGATGAAAACGACATTCTGTGTTGACTTTAATGTAAAATGTATGTTTCCAGCATTAAACCGTGCTATGGTGTTGAAAACTACATTCTGTGCTTACTTTCATGTAAAAGCAACGTTTACACTATCAAACTGGCCTCTAGTGTTGTAAACTACATTCTGTTGTCACTTTCATGAAAAAGCCAGGTTTTGGCAGTAAACTGGCCTCCCCTGATGAAATCCACACTATATGCTTATTTTCATGTAAAAGCAACGTTTCCAGCATGAAACAGTGCTCTAATGTTGAAAACTACATTCTGTGCTTACTTTCATGTAAAAGCTACGTTTACACCATCAAACAGGCCTCCTGTGATGAAAACTACATTCTGTGGTGACTTTAATGTAAAATCTATGTTTCCAGCATTAAACCGTGCTGTTGTGTTGAAAACTACATTCAGTGCTTACTTTCATGTAAAAGCAACGTTTACACTATCAAACTGGCCTCTAGTGTTGTAAACTACATTCTGTTGTCACTTTCATGAAAAAGCCAGGGTTTTGGCAGTAAACTGGCCTCCCCTGATGAAATCCACACTATATGCTTATTTTCATGTAATAGCACCGTTTCCAGCATTAAACAGTGCTCTAGTGTTGAAAACTACATTCTGTGCTTACTTTCATGTAAAAGCAAGGTTTACACCATCAAATAGGCCTTCTGTGATGAAATCCACATTATATGCTTACTTTCATGTAAAAGCTACGTTTACAGCATTAAACAGTGCGCTAATGTTGAAAACTACGTTCTGTGCTTACTTTCATGTAAAAGCTACGTTTACACTATCAAACTGGGCTCCCGTTATGACAAGGACATTCTGTGTTGACTTTAATGTAAAATGTATGTTTCCAGCATTAAACCGTGCTGTTGTGTTGAAAACTACATTCAGTGCTTACTTTCATGTAAAATCAACGTTTACACCATCAAACATGCCTCCCGTGATGAAAACTACATTCTTTTGTCACTTTCATGTAAAAGCCAGGTTTTGGGCAGTAAACAGGCCTCCCGTGATGAAAACTACATTCTGTTGTCACTTTCATGTAAAAGCCAGGCTTTGGTCTGTAAACTGACCTCCCGTGATGAAATCCACACTATATGGTTATTTTCATGTAAAAGCAACGTTTCCAGCATTAAACAGTGCTCTAATGTTGAAAACTACGTTCTGTGCTTACTTTCATGTAAAAGCTACATTTACAGCATTAAACAGGCCTCCCGTGATGAAAACTACATTCTGTGGTGACTTTAATGTAAAATCTATGTTTCCAGCATTAAACCGTGCTGTTGTGTTGAAAACTACATTCTGTGCTTAATTTCATGTAAAAGCTACGTTTACACCATCAAATTGGCCTCCTGTGATGAAATCCACATTTATATGCTTACTTTCATGTAAAAGCTACGTTTACACCATTAAACAGGCCTCCCGTGATTAAAACTACATTCTGTTGTCACTTTCATGTAAATGCCAGGCTTTGGTCTGTAAACTGACCTCCCGTGATGAAATCCACATTATCTGCTTAGTTTCATGTAAAAGCTATGTTTCCAGCATTAAACAGTGCTCTAATGTTGAAAACTACGTTCTGTGCTTACTTTCATGTAAAAGCTACGTTTACAGCATTAAACAGGCCTCCTATGATGAAAACGACATTCTGATGTCACTTTCATGTAAAAGCCAGGTTTTGGGCAGTAAACAGGCCTCCCGTGATGAAATACACATTGTATGCTTAGTTTCATGTAAAAGCTATGTTTCCAGCATCAAACAGGCCTCCTGTGATGAAATCCACATTATATGCTTACTTTCATGTAAAAGCTACGTTTCCAGCATTAAACAGTGCTCTAGAGTTGAAAACTACATCCTGTGCTTACTTTCATGTAAAAGCTACGTTTACAGCATTAAACAGGCCTCCCGTGATGAAAACGACATTCTGATGTCACTTTCATGTAAAAGCCAGGTTTTGGCAGTAAACTGGCCTCCCCTGATGAAATCCACACTATATGCTTAATTTCATGTAAAAGCAACGTTTCCAGCATTAAACAGTGCTCTAGTGTTGAAAACTACGTTCTGTGCTTACTTTCGTGTAAAAGCTACGTTTACAGCATTAAACAGGCCTCCCGTGATGAAAACTACATTCTGTGGTGACTTTAATGTAAAATCTATGTTTCCAGCATTAAACCGTGCTGTTGTGTTGATAACTACATTCTATGCTTACTTTCATGTAAAAGCAACGTTTACACTATCAAACTGGCCTCTAGTGTTGTAAACTACATTCTGTTGTCACTTACATGGAAAAGCCAGGTTTTGGCAGTAAACTGGCCTCCCCTGATGAAATCCACACTATATGCTTATTTTCATGTAAAAGCAACGTTTCCAGCATGAAACAGTGCTCTAATGTTGAAAACTACATTCTATGCTTACTTTCATGTAAAAGCTACGTTTACACCATCAAACTGGCCTCCTGTGATGAAATCCACATTATATGCTTACTTTCATGTAAAAGCCAGGTTTTGGGCAGTAAACAGGCCTCCTGTGATGAAAACTACATTCTGTTTTCACTTTCATGTAAAAGCCAGGTTTTGGGCAGTAAACAGGCCTCCCGTGATGAAAACTACATTCTGTTGTCACTTTCATGTAAAAGCCAGGCTTTGGTCTGTAAACTGACCTCCCCTGATGAAATCCACACTATATACTTATTTTCATGTAAAAGCAACGTTTCCAGCATTAAACAGTGCTCTAATGTTCAAAACTACGTTCTGTGCTTACTTTCATGTAAAAGCAAGGTTTACACCATCAAACAGGCCTTCTGTGATGAAATCCACATTATATGTTTACTTTCATGTAAAAGCTACGTTTTACAGCATTAAACAGGCCTCCCGTGATGACAACGACATTCTGTGGTGACTTTAATGTAAAATCTATGTTTCCAGCATTAAACCGTGCTGTTGTGTTGAAAACTACATTCAGTGCTTACTTTCATGTAAAAGCAACGTTTACACTATCAAACTGGCCTCTAGTGTTGTAAACTACATTCTGTTGTCACTTTCATGTAAAAGCCAGGTTTTGGCAGTAAACTGGCCACCCCTGATGAAATCCACATTATATGCTTACTTTTCATGTAAAAGCTACGTTTACACCATCAAACCCCCTGGGGGGAACCCCATTTATACTTTCTTTCTTGTAAAAACCCGTTTTTGGGAGTAAACAAGCCCCCCGTGATGAAAAATACATTCTGTTGTCACTTTCATGTAAAAGCCAGGTTTTGGGCAGTAAACATGCCTCCCGTGATGAAAACTACATTCTTTTGTCACTTTCATGTAAAAGCCAGGTTTTGGGCAGTAAACTGGCCTCCCCTGATGAAATCCACACTATATGCTTATTTTCATGTAAAAGCAACGTTTCCTGCATTAAACAGTGCTCTAATGTTGAAAACTACGTTCTGTGCTTACTTTCATGTAAAAGCTATGTTTACACCATTAAACAGGCCTCCCGTGATGAAATACACATTGTATGCTTAGTGTCATGTAAAAGCTATGTTTACACCAGTAAACAGGCCTCCCGTGATGAAAACTACATTCTGATGTCACTTTCATGTAAAAGCCAGGTTTTGGGCAGTAAAACAGGCCTCCCGTGATGAAAACTACATTCTGTTGTCACTTTCATGTAAAAGCCAGGCTTTGGTCTGTAAACTGATCTCCCGTGATGAAATCCACATTATCTGCTTAGTTTCATGTAAAAGCTATGTTTCCAGCATTAAACAGTGCTCTAGTGTTGAAAACTACATCATTTAGCTTTTCTTGATTCCCCCTCCCCTTTCCTTTCATTAAGATTCCATAAGTCTTAATTAAACTCATTCTGTGCTTACTTTCATGTAAAAGCTACGTTTACACCATCAAACAGGCCTCCTGTGATGAAAACTACATTCTGTGGTGACTTTAATGTAAAATCTATGTTTCCAGCATTAAACCGTGCTGTTGTGTTGAAAACTACATTCAGTGCTTACTTTCATGTAAAAGCAACGTTTACACTATCAAACTGGCCTCTAGTGTTGTAAACTACATTCTGTTGTCACTTTCATGAAAAAGCCAGGTTTTGGCAGTAAACTGGCCTCCCCTGATGAAATCCACACTATATGCTCATTTTCATGTAATAGCACCGTTTCCAGCATTAAACAGTGCTCTAGTGTTGAAAACTACATTCTGTGCTTACTTTCATGTAAAAGCAAGGTTTACACCATCAAATAGGCCTTCTGTGATGAAATCCACATTATATGCTTACTTTCATGTAAAAGCTACGTTTACAGCATTAAACAGTGCGCTAATGTTGAAAACTACGTTCTGTGCTTACTTTCATGTAAAAGCTACGTTTACACTATCAAACTGGGCTCCCGTTATGACAAGGACATTCTGTGTTGACTTTAATGTAAAATGTATGTTTCCAGCATTAAACCGTGCTGTTGTGTTGAAAACTACATTCAGTGCTTACTTTCATGTAAAATCAACGTTTACACCATCAAACATGCCTCCCGTGATGAAAACTACATTCTTTTGTCACTTTCATGTAAAAGCCAGGTTTTGGCAGTAAACTGGCCTCCCCTGATGAAATCCACACTATATGCTTATTTTCATGTAAAAGCAACGTTTCCAGCATGAAACAGTGCTCTAATGTTGAAAACTACATTCTGTGCTTACTTTCATGTAAAAGCTACGTTTACACCATCAAACTGGCCTCCTGTGATGAAATCCACATTATATGCTTACTTTCATGTAAAAGCCAGGTTTTGGGCAGTAAACAGGCCTCCCGTGATGAAAACTACATTCTGTTGTCACTTTCATGTAAAAGCCAGGCTTTGGTCTGTAAACTGACCTCCCGTGATGAAATCCACACTATATGGTTATTTTCATGTAAAAGCAACGTTTCCAGCATTAAACAGTGCTCTAATGTTGAAAACTACGTTCTGTGCTTACTTTCATGTAAAAGCTACATTTACAGCATTAAACAGGCCTCCCGTGATGAAAACTACATTCTGTGGTGACTTTAATGTAAAATCTATGTTTCCAGCATTAAACCGTGCTGTTGTGTTGAAAACTACATTCTGTGCTTAATTTCATGTAAAAGCTACGTTTACACCATCAAATTGGCCTCCTGTGATGAAATCCACATTTATATGCTTACTTTCATGTAAAAGCTACGTTTACACCATTAAACAGGCCTCCCGTGATTAAAACTACATTCTGTTGTCACTTTCATGTAAATGCCAGGCTTTGGTCTGTAAACTGACCTCCCGTGATGAAATCCACATTATCTGCTTAGTTTCATGTAAAAGCTATGTTTCCAGCATTAAACAGTGCTCTAATGTTGAAAACTACGTTCTGTGCTTACTTTCATGTAAAAGCTACGTTTACAGCATTAAACAGGCCTCCTATGATGAAAACGACATTCTGATGTCACTTTCATGTAAAAGCCAGGTTTTGGGCAGTAAACAGGCCTCCCGTGATGAAATACACATTGTATGCTTAGTTTCATGTAAAAGCTATGTTTCCAGCATCAAACAGGCCTCCTGTGATGAAATCCACATTATATGCTTACTTTCATGTAAAAGCTACGTTTCCAGTATTAAACAGTGCTCTAGTGTTGAAAACTACATCCTGTCCCTTTTTTTTTTACTTTAACCCTTTTCTTTTTTTCTTTAAAACTACTTTACACCATCAAACAGGCCTTCTTATAAATCCACATTATATGCTTACTTTCATGTAAAAGCTACGTTTACAGCATTAAACAGGCCTCCCGTGATGAAAACTACATTCTGTGGTGACTTTAATGTAAAATCTATGTTTCCAGCATTAAACCGTGCTGTTGTGTTGATAACTACATTCTGTGCTTACTTGCATGTAAAAGCAACGTTTACACTATCAAACTGGCCTCTAGTGTTGTAAACTACATTCTGTGTTCACTTTCATGTAAAAGCCAGGTTTTGGGCAGTAAAAAGCTTCCCGTGATGAAAACTACATTCTTATGTCACTTTCATGTAAAAGCCAGGTTTTGGGCAGTAAACAGGCCTCTAGTGTTGTAAACTACATTCTTATGTCACTTTCATGAAAAAGCCAGGTTTTGGCAGTAAACTGGCCTCCGCTGATGAAATCCAAACTATATGCTTATTTTCATGTAAAAGCAACGTTTCCAGCATTAAACAGTGCTCTAATGTTGAAAACTACGTTCTGTGCTTACTTTCATGTAAAAGCTACGTTTACACCATCAAACTGGCCTCCTGTGATGAAATCCACATTATATGTTTACTTTCATGTAAAAGCTACGTTTACAGCATTAAACAGGCCTCCCGTGATGAAAACTACATTCTGTGGTGACTTTAATGTAAAATCTATGTTTCCAGCATTAAACCGTGCTGTTGTGTTGATAACTACATTCTATGCTTACTTTCATGTAAAAGCAACGTTTACACTATCAAACTGGCCTCCTAGTGTTGTAAACTACATTCTGTTGTCACTTACATGGAAAAGCCAGGTTTTGGCAGTAAACTGGCCTCCCCTGATGAAATCCACACTATATGCTTATTTTCATGTAAAAGCAACGTTTCCAGCATGAAACAGTGCTCTAATGTTGAAAACTACATTCTATGCTTACTTTCATGTAAAAGCTACGTTTACACCATCAAACTGGCCTCCTGTGATGAAATCCACATTATATGCTTACTTTCATGTAAAAGCCAGGTTTTGGGCAGTAAACAGGCCTCCCGTGATGAAAACTACATTCTGTTTTCACTTTCATGTAAAAGCCAGGTTTTGGGCAGTAAACAGGCCTCCCGTGATGAAAACTACATTCTGTTGTCACTTTCATGTAAAAGCCAGGCTTTGGTCTGTAAACTGACCTCCCGTGATGAAATCCACACTATATACTTATTTTCATGTAAAAGCAACGTTTCCAGCATTAAACAGTGCTCTAATGTTGAAAACTACGTTCTGTGCTTACTTTCATGTAAAAGCAAGGTTTACACCATCAAACAGGCCTTCTGTGATGAAATCCACATTATATGCTTACTTTCATGTAAAAGCTACGTTTACAGCATTAAACAGGCCTCCCGTGATGACAACGACATTCTGTGTTGACTTTAATGTAAAATGTATGTTTCCAGCATTAAACCGTGCTGTTGTGTTGAAAACTACATTCAGTGCTTACTTTCATGTAAAAGCAACGTTTACACTATCAAACTGGCCTCTAGTGTTGTAAACTACATTCTGTTGTCACTTTCATGTAAAAGCCAGGTTTTGGCAGTAAACTGGCCAACCCTGATGAAATCCACACTATATGCTTATTTACATGTAAAAGCAACGTTTCCAGCATTAAACAGTGCTCTAATGTTGAAAACTACGTTCTCTGCTTTCTTTCATGTAAAAGCTACGTTTACCCCATCAAACTGGCCTCCTGTGATGAAATCCACATTATATGCTTACTTCATGTAAAAGCTACGTTTACACCATCAAACATGCCTCCCGTGATGAAAACTACATTCTTTTGTCACTTTCATGTAAAAGCCAGGTTTTGGCAGTAAACTGGCCTCCCCTGATGAAATCCACACTATATGCTTATTTTCATGTAAAAGCAACGTTTCCTGCATTAAACAGTGCTCTAATGTTGAAAACTACGTTCTGTGCTTACTTTCATGTAAAAGCTATGTTTACACCATTAAACAGGCCTCCCGTGATGAAATACACATTGTATGCTTAGTGTCATGTAAAAGCTATGTTTACACCAGTAAACAGGCCTCCCGTGATGAAAACTACATTCTGATGTCACTTTCATGTAAAAGCCAGGTTTTGGGCAGTAAACAGGCCTCCCGTGATGAAAACTACATTCTGTTGTCACTTTCATGTAAAAGCCAGGCTTTGGTCTGTAAACTGATCTCCCGTGATGAAATCCACATTATCTGCTTAGTTTCATGTAAAAGCTATGTTTCCAGCATTAAACAGTGCTCTAGTGTTGAAAACTACATCCTGTGCTTACTTTCATGTAAAAGCTACGTTTACAGCATTAAACAGGCCTCCCATGATGAAAACGACATTCTGTGTTGACTTTAATGTAAAATGTATGTTTCCAGCATTAAACCGTGCTGTGGTGTTGAAAACTACATTCTGTGCTTACTTTCATGTAAAAGCAACGTTTACACTATCAAACTGGCCTCTAGTGTTGTAAACTACATTCTGTTGTCACTTTCATGAAAAAGCCAGGTTTTGGCAGTAAACTGGCCTCCCCTGATGAAATCCACACTATATGCTTATTTTCATGTAAAAGCAACGTTTCCAGCATGAAACAGTGCTCTAATGTTGAAAACTACATTCTGTGCTTACTTTCATGTAAAAGCTACGTTTACACCATCAAACAGGCCTCCTGTGATGAAAACTACATTCTGTGGTGACTTTAATGTAAAATCTATGTTTCCAGCATTAAACCGTGCTGTTGTGTTGAAAACTACATTCAGTGCTTACTTTCATGTAAAAGCAACGTTTACACTATCAAACTGGCCTCTAGTGTTGTAAACTACATTCTGTTGTCACTTTCATGAAAAAGCCAGGTTTTGGCAGTAAACTGGCCTCCCCTGATGAAATCCACACTATATGCTTATTTTCATGTAATAGCACCGTTTCCAGCATTAAACAGTGCTCTAGTGTTGAAAACTACATTCTGTGCTTACTTTCATGTAAAAGCAAGGTTTACACCATCAAATAGGCCTTCTGTGATGAAATCCACATTATATGCTTACTTTCATGTAAAAGCTACGTTTACAGCATTAAACAGTGCGCTAATGTTGAAAACTACGTTCTGTGCTTACTTTCATGTAAAAGCTACATTTACACTATCAAACTGGGCTCCCGTTATGACAAGGACATTCTGTGTTGACTTTAATGTAAAATGTATGTTTCCAGCATTAAACCGTGCTGTTGTGTTGAAAACTACATTCAGTGCTTACTTTCATGTAAAATCAACGTTTACACCATCAAACATGCCTCCCGTGATGAAAACTACATTCTTTTGTCACTTTCATGTAAAAGCCAGGTTTTGGCAGTAAACTGGCCTCCCCTGATGAAATCCACACTATATGCTTATTTTCATGTAAAAGCAACGTTTCCAGCATGAAACAGTGCTCTAATGTTGAAAACTACATTCTGTGCTTACTTTCATGTAAAAGCTACGTTTACACCATCAAACTGGCCTCCTGTGATGAAATCCACATTATATGCTTACTTTCATGTAAAAGCCAGGTTTTGGGCAGTAAACAGGCCTCCCGTGATGAAAACTACATTCTGTTGTCACTTTCATGTAAAAGCCAGGCTTTGGTCTGTAAACTGACCTCCCGTGATGAAATCCACACTATATGGTTATTTTCATGTAAAAGCAACGTTTCCAGCATTAAACAGTGCTCTAATGTTGAAAACTACGTTCTGTGCTTACTTTCATGTAAAAGCTACATTTACAGCATTAAACAGGCCTCCCGTGATGAAAACTACATTCTGTGGTGACTTTAATGTAAAATCTATGTTTCCAGCATTAAACCGTGCTGTTGTGTTGAAAACTACATTCTGTGCTTAATTTCATGTAAAAGCTACGTTTACACCATCAAATTGGCCTCCTGTGATGAAATCCACATTTAT
This sequence comes from Pterois miles, assembly GCA_947000775.1. Lineage (NCBI taxonomy): Eukaryota > Metazoa > Chordata > Actinopteri > Perciformes > Scorpaenidae > Pterois > Pterois miles. Next base: position 3,474,963 of record CAMQGK010000416.1, on the reverse strand, counting down.
ATGCTTACTTTCATGTAAAAGCTACGTTTACACCATTAAACAGGCCTCCCGTGATTAAAACTACATTCTGTTGTCACTTTCATGTAAATGCCAGGCTTTGGTCTGTAAACTGACCTCCCGTGATGAAATCCACATTATCTGCTTAGTTTCATGTAAAAGCTATATTTCCAGCATTAAACAGTGCTCTAATGTTGAAAACTACGTTCTGTGCTTACTTTCATGTAAAAGCTACGTTTACAGCATTAAACAGGCCTCCTATGATGAAAACGACATTCTGATGTCACTTTCATGTAAAAGCCAGGTTTTGGGCAGTAAACAGGCCTCCCGTGATGAAATACACATTGTATGCTTAGTTTCATGTAAAAGCTATGTTTCCAGCATCAAACAGGCCTCCTGTGATGAAATCCACATTATATGCTTACTTTCATGTAAAAGCTACGTTTACAGCATTAAACAGTGCTCTAATGTTGAAAACTACATTCTGTTGTCACTTTCATGTAAAAGCAAGGCTTTGGTCTGTAAACTGACCTCCCGTGATGAAATCCACATTATCTGCTTAGTTTCATGTAAAAGCTATGTTTCCAGCATTAAACAGTGCTCTAGTGTTGAAAACTACATCCTGTGCTTACTTTCATGTAAAAGCTACGTTTACACCATCAAACAGGCCTTCTGTGATGAAATCCACATTATATGCTTACTTTCATGTAAAAGCTACGTTTACAGCATTAAACAGGCCTCCCGTGATGACAACTACATTCTGTGGTGACTTTAATGTAAAATCTATGTTTCCAGCATTAAACCGTGCTGTTGTGTTGAAAACTACATTCTGTGCTTACTTTCATGTAAAAGCAACGTTTACACTATCAAACTGGCCTCTAGTGTTGTAAACTACATTCTTTTTTTATGTCACTTTCATGAAAAAGCCAGGTTTTGGCAGTAAACTGGCCTCCGCTGAGAAAAAATAAGCATCCCCCCCCCTCCCCCCCCCCCCCCCCCCCCACCCCACCCCCCCACCCCCCAACACCAACCCACCCCCACACCACCCCCCCCCCCAAACCCACCACCAAAACACCAACCCCCCCCACACCACACCCTTTAATTTTCCCTACACAACCCCCCAAAAATAATACCCTATTCTTCTTAAAAAACTTTTTTCCATAACAACCCCCCTAAAAAAATACAACATATATCCTTTTTTTTTTAAACCCCTTTTCCCCCCACCAACCCCCCTTTTTAAAAACCCCCTATATTTTTTCTTTTTTATATATAAACTCTATTTCTACATCAATACACCCCCCTATAATGAAAACCCACATTTTCTGCTTTTTTTTATTTAAAAGCAACGTTTACACCATCAACCTGTCCTCTAGTGTTGAAAACTACATTCAGTTGTCACTTTCATGTAAAAGCCAGGTTTTGGCAGTAAACTGGCCACCCCTGATGAAATCCACACTATATGCTTATTTTCATGTAAAACAACCTTTCCACATTAAACATCTCTAATGTTGAAAACTACTTCTGTCTTACTTTCATGTAAAAGCTACGTTTACACCATCAAACTGGCCTCCTGTGATGAAATCCACATTATATGCTTACTTTCATGTAAAAGCTACCTTTACAGCATCAAAATCCTCCCGTATGAAAACTACATTCTTTGTCACTTTCATGTAAAACCAGTTGCAGTAAACTGCCCCCTAAAATCCACACTATATGCTTATTTTCATGTAAAAGCAACGTTTCCAGCATTAAACAGTGCTCTAATGTTGAAAACTACGTTCTCTGCTTACTTTCATGTAAAAGCTACGTTTACACCATCAAACTGGCCTCCTGTGATGAAATCCACATTATATGCTTACTTTCATGTAAAAGCTACGTTTACACCATCAAACATGCCTCCCGTGATGAAAACTACATTCTTTCTTAAACTTTAAACCCTCCAAACACATTCCTTTCCTTTCTAAAAATTTAAAACACCTCCCTTAAAACTACATTCTTGTCACTTTCATGTAAAAGCCAGGTTTTGGCAGTAAACTGGCCTCCCCTGATGAAATCCACACTATATGCTTATTTTCATGTAAAAGCAACGTTTCCTGCATTAAACAGTGCTCTAATGTTGAAAACTACGTTCTGTGCTTACTTTCATGTAAAAGCTATGTTTACACCATTAAACAGGCCTCCCGTGATGAAATACACATTGTATGCTTAGTGTCATGTAAAAGCTATGTTTACACCAGTAAACAGGCCTCCCGTGATGAAAACTACATTCTGATGTCACTTTCATGTAAAAGCCAGGTTTTGGGCAGTAAACAGGCCTCCCGTGATGAAAACTACATTCTGTTGTCACTTTCATGTAAAAGCCAGGCTTTGGTCTGTAAACTGATCTCCCGTGATGAAATCCACATTATCTGCTTAGTTTCATGTAAAAGCTATGTTTCCAGCATTAAACAGTGCTCTAGTGTTGAAAACTACATCCTGTGCTTACTTTCATGTAAAAGCTACGTTTACAGCATTAAACAGGCCTCCCATGATGAAAACGACATTCTGTGTTGACTTTAATGTAAAATGTATGTTTCCAGCATTAAACCGTGCTATGGTGTTGAAAACTACATTCTGTGCTTACTTTCATGTAAAAGCAACGTTTACACTATCAAACTGGCCTCTAGTGTTGTAAACTACATTCTGTTGTCACTTTCATGAAAAAGCCAGGTTTTGGCAGTAAACTGGCCTCCCCTGATGAAATCCACACTATATGCTCATTTTCATGTAAAAGCAACGTTTCCAGCATGAAACAGTGCTCTAATGTTGAAAACTACATTCTGTGCTTACTTTCATGTAAAAGCTGCGTTTACACCATCAAACAGGCCTCCTGTGATGAAAACTACATTCTGTGGTGACTTTAATGTAAAATCTATGTTTCCAGCATTAAACCGTGCTGTTGTGTTGAAAACTACATTCAGTGCTTACTTTCATGTAAAAGCAACGTTTACACTATCAAACTGGCCTCTAGTGTTGTAAACTACATTCTGTTGTCACTTTCATGAAAAAGCCAGGTTTTGGCAGTAAACTGGCCTCCCCTGATGAAATCCACACTATATGCTCATTTTCATGTAATAGCACCGTTTCCAGCATTAAACAGTGCTCTAGTGTTGAAAACTACATTCTGTGCTTACTTTCATGTAAAAGCAAGGTTTACACCATCAAATAGGCCTTCTGTGATGAAATCCACATTATATGCTTACTTTCATGTAAAAGCTACGTTTACAGCATTAAACAGTGCGCTAATGTTGAAAACTACGTTCTGTGCTTACTTTCATGTAAAAGCTACGTTTACACTATCAAACTGGGCTCCCGTTATGACAAGGACATTCTGTGTTGACTTTAATGTAAAATGTATGTTTCCAGCATTAAACCGTGCTGTTGTGTTGAAAACTACATTCAGTGCTTACTTTCATGTAAAATCAACGTTTACACCATCAAACATGCCTCCCGTGATGAAAACTACATTCTTTTGTCACTTTCATGTAAAAGCCAGGTTTTGGCAGTAAACTGGCCTCCCCTGATGAAATCCACACTATATGCTTATTTTCATGTAAAAGCAACGTTTCCAGCATGAAACAGTGCTCTAATGTTGAAAACTACATTCTGTGCTTACTTTCATGTAAAAGCTACGTTTACACCATCAAACTGGCCTCCTGTGATGAAATCCACATTATATGCTTACTTTCATGTAAAAGCCAGGTTTTGGGCAGTAAACAGGCCTCCCGTGATGAAAACTACATTCTGTTGTCACTTTCATGTAAAAGCCAGGCTTTGGTCTGTAAACTGACCTCCCGTGATGAAATCCACACTATATGGTTATTTTCATGTAAAAGCAACGTTTCCAGCATTAAACAGTGCTCTAATGTTGAAAACTACGTTCTGTGCTTACTTTCATGTAAAAGCTACATTTACAGCATTAAACAGGCCTCCCGTGATGAAAACTACATTCTGTGGTGACTTTAATGTAAAATCTATGTTTCCAGCATTAAACCGTGCTGTTGTGTTGAAAACTACATTCTGTGCTTAATTTCATGTAAAAGCTACGTTTACACCATCAAATTGGCCTCCTGTGATGAAATCCACATTTATATGCTTACTTTCATGTAAAAGCTACGTTTACACCATTAAACAGGCCTCCCGTGATTAAAACTACATTCTGTTGTCACTTTCATGTAAATGCCAGGCTTTGGTCTGTAAACTGACCTCCCGTGATGAAATCCACATTATCTGCTTAGTTTCATGTAAAAGCTATGTTTCCAGCATTAAACAGTGCTCTAATGTTGAAAACTACGTTCTGTGCTTACTTTCATGTAAAAGCTACGTTTACAGCATTAAACAGGCCTCCAATGATGAAAACGACATTCTGTTGTCACTTTCATGTAAAAGCCAGGTTTTGGGCAGTAAACAGGCCTCCCGTGATGAAATACACATTGTATGCTTAGTTTCATGTAAAAGCTATGTTTCCAGCATCAAACAGGCCTCCTGTGATGAAATCCACATTATATGCTTACTTTCATGTAAAAGCTACGTTTACAGCATTAAACAGTGCTCTAATGTTGAAAACTACATTCTGTTGTCACTTTCATGTAAAAGCAAGGCTTTGGTCTGTAAACTGACCTCCCGTGATGAAATCCACATTATCTGCTTAGTTTCATGTAAAAGCTATGTTTCCAGCATTAAACAGTGCTCTAGTGTTGAAAACTACATCCTGTGCTTACTTTCATGTAAAAGCTACGTTTACACCATCAAACAGGCCTTCTGTGATGAAATCCACATTATATGCTTACTTTCATGTAAAAGCTACGTTTACAGCATTAAACAGGCCTCCCGTGATGAAAACTACATTCTGTGGTGACTTTAATGTAAAATCTATGTTTCCAGCATTAAACCGTGCTGTTGTGTTGATAACTACATTCTGTGCTTACTTTCATGTAAAAGCAACGTTTACACTATCAAACTGGCCTCTAGTGTTGTAAACTACATTCTGTGTTCACTTTCATGTAAAAGCCAGGTTTTGGGCAGTAAAAAGCTTCCCGTGATGAAAACTACATTCTTATGTCACTTTCATGTAAAAGCCAGGTTTTGGGCAGTAAACAGGCCTCTAGTGTTGTAAACTACATTCTTATGTCACTTTCATGAAAAAGCCAGGTTTTGGCAGTAAACTGGCCTCCGCTGATGAAATCCAAACTATATGCTTATTTTCATGTAAAAGCAACGTTTCCAGCATTAAACAGTGCTCTAATGTTGAAAACTACGTTCTGTGCTTACTTTCATGTAAAAGCTACGTTTACACCATCAAACTGGCCTCCTGTGATGAAATCCACATTATATGTTTACTTTCATTTAAAAGCTACGTTTACAGCATTAAACAGGCCTCCCGTGATTAAAAACTACATTCTGTGGTGACTTTAATGTAAAATCTATGTTTCCAGCATTAAACCGTGCTGTTGTGTTGATAACTACATTCTATGCTTACTTTCATGTAAAAGCAACGTTTACACTATCAAACTGGCCTCCAGTGTTGTAAACTACATTCTGTTGTCACTTACATGGAAAAGCCAGGTTTTGGCAGTAAACTGGCCTCCCCTGATGAAATCCACACTATATGCTTATTTTCATGTAAAAGCAACGTTTCCAGCATGAAACAGTGCTCTAATGTTGAAAACTACATTCTATGCTTACTTTCATTTAAAAGCTACGTTTACACCATCAAACTGGCCTCCTGTGATGAAATCCACATTATATGCTTACTTTCATGTAAAAGCCAGGTTTTGGGCAGTAAACAGGCCTCCCGTGATGAAAACTACATTCTGTTTTCACTTTCATGTAAAAGCCAGGTTTTGGGCAGTAAACAGGCCTCCCGTGATGAAAACTACATTCTGTTGTCACTTTCATGTAAAAGCCAGGCTTTGGTCTGTAAACTGACCTCCCGTGATGAAATCCACACTATATGCTTATTTTCATGTAAAAGCAACGTTTCCAGCATTAAACAGTGCTCTAATGTTGAAAACTACGTTCTGTGCTAACTTTCATGTAAAAGCTACGTTTACACCATCAAACTGGCCTCCCGTGATGAAATCCACATTATATGCTTACTTTCATGTAAAAGCTACATTTACAGCATTAAACAGGCCTCCCGTGATGAAAACTACATTCTGTGGTGACTTTAATGTAAAATCTATGTTTCCAGCATTAAACCGTGCTGTTGTGTTGATAACTACATTCTGTGCTTACTTTCATGTAAAAGCAACGTTTACACTATCAAACTGGCCTCTAGTGTTGTAAACTACATTCTGTTGTCACTTACATGGAAAAGCCAGGTTTTGGCAGTAAACTGGCCTCCCCTGATGAAATCCACACTATATGCTTATTTTCATGTAAAAGCAACGTTTCCAGCATGAAACAGTGCTCTAATGTTGAAAACTACATTCTATGCTTACTTTCATGTAAAAGCTACGTTTACACCATCAAACTGGCCTCCTGTGATGAAATCCACATTATATGCTTACTTTCATGTAAAAGCTACGTTTACAGCATTAAACAGTGCGCTAATGTTGAAAACTACGTTCTGTGCTTACTTTCATGTAAAAGCTACGTTTACACTATCAAACTGGGCTCCCGTTATGACAAGGACATTCTGTGTTGACTTTAATGTAAAATGTATGTTTCCAGCATTAAACCGTGCTGTTGTGTTGAAAACTACATTCAGTGCTTACTTTCATGTAAAATCAACGTTTACACCATCAAACATGCCTCCCGTGATGAAAACTACATTCTTTTGTCACTTTCATGTAAAAGCCAGGTTTTGGCAGTAAACTGGCCTCCCCTGATGAAATCCACACTATATGCTTATTTTCATGTAAAAGCAACGTTTCCAGCATGAAACAGTGCTCTAATGTTGAAAACTACATTCTGTGCTTACTTTCATGTAAAAGCTACGTTTACACCATCAAACTGGCCTCCTGTGATGAAATCCACATTATATGCTTACTTTCATGTAAAAGCCAGGTTTTGGGCAGTAAACAGGCCTCCCGTGATGAAAACTACATTCTGTTGTCACTTTCATGTAAAAGCCAGGCTTTGGTCTGTAAACTGACCTCCCGTGATGAAATCCACACTATATGGTTATTTTCATGTAAAAGCAACGTTTCCAGCATTAAACAGTGCTCTAATGTTGAAAACTACGTTCTGTGCTTACTTTCATGTAAAAGCTACATTTACAGCATTAAACAGGCCTCCCGTGATGAAAACTACATTCTGTGGTGACTTTAATGTAAAATCTATGTTTCCAGCATTAAACCGTGCTGTTGTGTTGAAAACTACATTCTGTGCTTAATTTCATGTAAAAGCTACGTTTACACCATCAAATTGGCCTCCTGTGATGAAATCCACATTTATATGCTTACTTTCATGTAAAAGCTACGTTTACACCATTAAACAGGCCTCCCGTGATTAAAACTACATTCTGTTGTCACTTTCATGTAAATGCCAGGCTTTGGTCTGTAAACTGACCTCCCGTGATGAAATCCACATTATCTGCTTAGTTTCATGTAAAAGCTATGTTTCCAGCATTAAACAGTGCTCTAATGTTGAAAACTACGTTCTGTGTTTACTTTCATGTAAAAGCTACGTTTACAGCATTAAACAGGCCTCCTATGATGAAAACGACATTCTGATGTCACTTTCATGTAAAAGCCAGGTTTTGGGCAGTAAACAGGCCTCCCGTGATGAAATACACATTGTATGCTTAGTTTCATGTAAAAGCTATGTTTCCAGCATCAAACAGGCCTCCTGTGATGAAATCCACATTATATGCTTACTTTCATGTAAAAGCTACGTTTACAGCATTAAACAGTGCTCTAATGTTGAAAACTACATTCTGTTGTCACTTTCATGTAAAAGCAAGGCTTTGGTCTGTAAACTGACCTCCCGTGATGAAATCCACATTATCTGCTTAGTTTCATGTAAAAGCTATGTTTCCTGCATTAAACAGTGCTCTAATGTTGAAAACTACGTTCTGTGCTTACTTTCATGTAAAAGCTATGTTTACACCATTAAACAGGCCCCCCGTGATGAAAACTACATTCTGATGTAACTTTCATGTAAAAGCCAGGTTTTGGGCAGTAAACAAGCCTCCAGTGATGAAATACACATTGTATGCTTAGTTTCATGTAAAAGCTACGTTTACACCATCAAACAGGCCTTCTGTGATGAAATCCACATTATATGCTTACTTTCATGTAAAAGCTACGTTTACAGCATTAAACAGGCCTCCCGTGATGAAAACTACATTCTGTGGTGACTTTAATGTAAAAGCAACGTTTACACTATCAAACTGGCCTCTAGTGTTGTAAACTACATTCAGTTGTTACTTTCATGAAAAAGCCAGGTTTTGGCAGTAAACTGGCCTCCGCTGATGAAATCCACACTATATGCTTATTTTCATGTAAAAGCAACGTTTCCAGCATTAAACAGTGCTCTAATGTTGAAAACTACGTTCTGTGCTTACTTTCATGTAAAAGCTACGTTTACACCATCAAACTGGCCTCCTGTGATGAAATCCACATTATATGCTTACTTTCATGTAAAAGCTACCTTTACACCATCAAATATGCCTCCCGTGATGAAAACTACATTCTGTTGTCACTTTCATGTAAAAGCCAGGTTTTGGCAGTAAACTGGCCTCCCCTGATGAAATCCACACTATATGCTTATTTTCATGTAAAAGCAACGTTTCCAGCATTAAACAGTGCTCTAGTGTTGAAAACTACGTTCTGTGCTTACTTTCATGTAAAAGCTACGTTTACACCATCAAACAGGCCTTCTGTGATGAAATCCACATTATATGTTTACTTTCATGTAAAAGCTACGTTTACAGCATTAAACAGGCCTCCCGTGATGAAAACTACATTCTGTGGTGACTTTAATGTAAAATCTATGTTTCCAGCATTAAACCGTGCTGTTGTGTTGATAACTACATTCTATGCTTACTTTCATGTAAAAGCAACGTTTACACTATCAAACTGGCCTCTAGTGTTGTAAACTACATTCTGTTGTCACTTACATGGAAAAGCCAGGTTTTGGCAGTAAACTGGCCTCCCCTGATGAAATCCACACTATATGCTTATTTTCATGTAAAAGCAACGTTTCCAGCATGAAACAGTGCTCTAATGTTGAAAACTACATTCTATGCTTACTTTCATGTAAAAGCTACGTTTACACCATCAAACTGGCCTCCTGTGATGAAATCCACATTATATGCTTACTTTCATGTAAAAGCCAGGTTTTGGGCAGTAAACAGGCCTCCCGTGATGAAAACTACATTCTGTTGTCACTTTCATGTAAAAGCCAGGTTTTGGGCAGTAAACAGGCCTCCCGTGATGAAAACTACATTCTGTTGTCACTTTCATGTAAAAGCCAGGTTTTGGGCAGTAAACAGGCCTCCCGTGATGAAAACTACATTCTGTTGTCACTTTCATGTAAAAGCCAGGCTTTGGTCTGTAAACTGACCTCCCGTGATGAAATCCACACTATATGCTTACTTTCATGTAAAAGCTACGTTTACACCATCAAACTGGCCTCCTGTGATGAAATCCACATTATATGCTTACTTTCATGTAAAAGCCAGGTTTTGGGCAGTAAACAGGCCTCCCGTGATGAAAACTACATTCCGTTGTCACTTTCATGTAAAAGCCAGGTTTTGGGCAGTAAACAGGCCTCCCGTGATGAAAACTACATTCTGTTGTCACTTTCATGTAAAAGCCAGGCTTTGGTCTGTAAACTGACCTCCCGTGATGAAATCCACACTATGTGCTTATTTTCATGTAAAAGCAACGTTTCCAGCATTAAACAGTGCTCTAATGTTGAAAACTACGTTCTGTGCTTACTTTCATGTAAAAGCTACGTTTACACCATCAAACTGGCCTCCCGTGATGAAATCCACATTATATGCTTACTTTCATGTAAAAGCTACATTTACAGCATTAAACAGGCCTCCCGTGATGAAAACTACATTCTGTGGTGACTTTAATGTAAAATCTATGTTTCCAGCATTAAACCGTGCTGTTGTGTTGATAACTACATTCTATGCTTACTTTCATGTAAAAGCAACGTTTACACTATCAAACTGGCCTCTAGTGTTGTAAACTACATTCTGTTGTCACTTACATGGAAAAGCCAGGTTTTGGCAGTAAAGTGGCCTCCCCTGATGAAATCCACACTATATGCTTATTTTCATGTAAAAGCAACGTTTCCAGCATGAAACAGTGCTCTAATGTTGAAAACTACATTCTATGCTTACTTTCATGTAAAAGCTACGTTTACACCATCAAACTGGCCTCCTGTGATGAAATCCACATTATATGCTTACTTTCATGTAAAAGCCAGGTTTTGGGCAGTAAACAGGCCTCCCGTGATGAAAACTACATTCTGTTGTCACTTTCATGTAAAAGCCAGGTTTTGGGCAGTAAACAGGCCTCCCGTGATGAAAACTACATTCTGTTGTCACTTTCATGTAAAAGCCAGGCTTTGGTCTGTAAACTGACCTCCCGTGATGAAATCCACACTATATGCTTACTTTCATGTAAAAGCAACGTTTCCAGCATGAAACAGTGCTCTAATGTTGAAAACTACATTCTGTGCTTACTTTCATGTAAAAGCTACGTTTACACCATCAAACTGGCCTCCTGTGATGAAATCCACATTATATGCTTACTTTCATGTAAAAGCCAGGTTTTGGGCAGTAAACAGGCCTCCCGTGATGAAAACTACATTCTGTTGTCACTTTCATGTAAAAGCCAGGCTTTGGTCTGTAAACTGACCTCCCGTGATGAAATCCACACTATATGGTTATTTTCATGTAAAAGCAACGTTTCCAGCATTAAACAGTGCTCTAATGTTGAAAACTACGTTCTGTGCTTACTTTCATGTAAAAGCTACATTTACAGCATTAAACAGGCCTCCCGTGATGAAAACTACATTCTGTGGTGACTTTAATGTAAAATCTATGTTTCCAGCATTAAACCGTGCTGTTGTGTTGAAAACTACATTCTGTGCTTAATTTCATGTAAAAGCTACGTTTACACCATCAAATTGGCCTCCTGTGATGAAATCCACATTTATATGCTTACTTTCATGTAAAAGCTACGTTTACACCATTAAACAGGCCTCCCGTGATTAAAACTACATTCTGTTGTCACTTTCATGTAAATGCCAGGCTTTGGTCTGTAAACTGACCTCCCGTGATGAAATCCACATTATCTGCTTAGTTTCATGTAAAAGCTATGTTTCCAGCATTAAACAGTGCTCTAATGTTGAAAACTACGTTCTGTGTTTACTTTCATGTAAAAGCTACGTTTACAGCATTAAACAGGCCTCCTATGATGAAAACGACATTCTGATGTCACTTTCATGTAAAAGCCAGGTTTTGGGCAGTAAACAGGCCTCCCGTGATGAAATACACATTGTATGCTTAGTTTCATGTAAAAGCTATGTTTCCAGCATCAAACAGGCCTCCTGTGATGAAATCCACATTATATGCTTACTTTCATGTAAAAGCTACGTTTACAGCATTAAACAGTGCTCTAATGTTGAAAACTACATTCTGTTGTCACTTTCATGTAAAAGCAAGGCTTTGGTCTGTAAACTGACCTCCCGTGATGAAATCCACATTATCTGCTTAGTTTCATGTAAAAGCTATGTTTCCTGCATTAAACAGTGCTCTAATGTTGAAAACTACGTTCTGTGCTTACTTTCATGTAAAAGCTATGTTTACACCATTAAACAGGCCCCCCGTGATGAAAACTACATTCTGATGTAACTTTCATGTAAAAGCCAGGTTTTGGGCAGTAAACAAGCCTCCAGTGATGAAATACACATTGTATGCTTAGTTTCATGTAAAAGCTACGTTTACACCATCAAACAGGCCTTCTGTGATGAAATCCACATTATATGCTTACTTTCATGTAAAAGCTACGTTTACAGCATTAAACAGGCCTCCCGTGATGAAAACTACATTCTGTGGTGACTTTAATGTAAAAGCAACGTTTACACTATCAAACTGGCCTCTAGTGTTGTAAACTACATTCAGTTGTTACTTTCATGAAAAAGCCAGGTTTTGGCAGTAAACTGGCCTCCGCTGATGAAATCCACACTATATGCTTATTTTCATGTAAAAGCAACGTTTCCAGCATTAAACAGTGCTCTAATGTTGAAAACTACGTTCTGTGCTTACTTTCATGTAAAAGCTACGTTTACACCATCAAACTGGCCTCCTGTGATGAAATCCACATTATATGCTTACTTTCATGTAAAAGCTACCTTTACACCATCAAATATGCCTCCCGTGATGAAAACTACATTCTGTTGTCACTTTCATGTAAAAGCCAGGTTTTGGCAGTAAACTGGCCTCCCCTGATGAAATCCACACTATATGCTTATTTTCATGTAAAAGCAACGTTTCCAGCATTAAACAGTGCTCTAGTGTTGAAAACTACGTTCTGTGCTTACTTTCATGTAAAAGCTACGTTTACACCATCAAACAGGCCTTCTGTGATGAAATCCACATTATATGTTTACTTTCATGTAAAAGCTACGTTTACAGCATTAAACAGGCCTCCCGTGATGAAAACTACATTCTGTGGTGACTTTAATGTAAAATCTATGTTTCCAGCATTAAACCGTGCTGTTGTGTTGATAACTACATTCTATGCTTACTTTCATGTAAAAGCAACGTTTACACTATCAAACTGGCCTCTAGTGTTGTAAACTACATTCTGTTGTCACTTACATGGAAAAGCCAGGTTTTGGCAGTAAACTGGCCTCCCCTGATGAAATCCACACTATATGCTTATTTTCATGTAAAAGCAACGTTTCCAGCATGAAACAGTGCTCTAATGTTGAAAACTACATTCTATGCTTACTTTCATGTAAAAGCTACGTTTACACCATCAAACTGGCCTCCTGTGATGAAATCCACATTATATGCTTACTTTCATGTAAAAGCCAGGTTTTGGGCAGTAAACAGGCCTCCCGTGATGAAAACTACATTCTGTTGTCACTTTCATGTAAAAGCCAGGTTTTGGGCAGTAAACAGGCCTCCCGTGATGAAAACTACATTCTGTTGTCACTTTCATGTAAAAGCCAGGTTTTGGGCAGTAAACAGGCCTCCCGTGATGAAAACTACATTCTGTTGTCACTTTCATGTAAAAGCCAGGTTTTGGGCAGTAAACAGGCCTCCCGTGATGAAAACTACATTCTGTTGTCACTTTCATGTAAAAGCCAGGCTTTGGTCTGTAAACTGACCTCCCGTGATGAAATCCACACTATATGCTTACTTTCATGTAAAAGCTACGTTTACACCATCAAACTGGCCTCCTGTGATGAAATCCACATTATATGCTTACTTTCATGTAAAAGCCAGGTTTTGGGCAGTAAACAGGCCTCCCGTGATGAAAACTACATTCCGTTGTCACTTTCATGTAAAAGCCAGGTTTTGGGCAGTAAACAGGCCTCCCGTGATGAAAACTACATTCTGTTGTCACTTTCATGTAAAAGCCAGGCTTTGGTCTGTAAACTGACCTCCCGTGATGAAATCCACACTATGTGCTTATTTTCATGTAAAAGCAACGTTTCCAGCATTAAACAGTGCTCTAATGTTGAAAACTACGTTCTGTGCTTACTTTCATGTAAAAGCTACGTTTACACCATCAAACTGGCCTCCCGTGATGAAATCCACATTATATGCTTACTTTCATGTAAAAGCTACATTTACAGCATTAAACAGGCCTCCCGTGATGAAAACTACATTCTGTGGTGACTTTAATGTAAAATCTATGTTTCCAGCATTAAACCGTGCTGTTGTGTTGATAACTACATTCTATGCTTACTTTCATGTAAAAGCAACGTTTACACTATCAAACTGGCCTCTAGTGTTGTAAACTACATTCTGTTGTCACTTACATGGAAAAGCCAGGTTTTGGCAGTAAAGTGGCCTCCCCTGATGAAATCCACACTATATGCTTATTTTCATGTAAAAGCAACGTTTCCAGCATGAAACAGTGCTCTAATGTTGAAAACTACATTCTATGCTTACTTTCATGTAAAAGCTACGTTTACACCATCAAACTGGCCTCCTGTGATGAAATCCACATTATATGCTTACTTTCATGTAAAAGCCAGGTTTTGGGCAGTAAACAGGCCTCCCGTGATGAAAACTACATTCTGTTGTCACTTTCATGTAAAAGCCAGGTTTTGGGCAGTAAACAGGCCTCCCGTGATGAAAACTACATTCTGTTGTCACTTTCATGTAAAAGCCAGGCTTTGGTCTGTAAACTGACCTCCCGTGATGAAATCCACACTATATGCTTACTTTCATGTAAAAGCAACGTTTCCAGCATTAAACAGTGCTCTAATGTTGAAAACTACGTTCTGTGCTTACTTTCATGTAAAAGCTACGTTTACACCATCAAACTGGCCTCCCGTGATGAAATCCACATTATATGCTTACTTTCATGTAAAAGCTACATTTACAGCATTAAACAGGCCTCCCGTGATGAAAACTACATTCTGTGGTGACTTTAATGTAAAATCTATGTTTCCAGCATTAAACCGTGCTATGGTGTTGAAAACTACATTCTGTGCTTACTTTCATGTAAAAGCAACGTTTACACTATCAAACTGGCCTCTAGTGTTGTAAACTACATTCTGTTGTCACTTTCATGAAAAAGCCAGGTTTTGGCAGTAAACTGGCCTCCGCTGATGAAATCCACACTATATGCTTATTTTCATGTAAAAGCAACGTTTCCAGCATTAAACAGTGCTCTAATGTTGAAAACTACGTTCTGTGCTTACTTTCATGTAAAAGCTACGTTTACACCATCAAACTGGCCTCCTGTGATGAAATCCACATTATATGCTTACTTTCATGTAAAAGCTACCTTTATACCATCAAATATGCCTCCCGTGATGAAAACTACATTCTGTTGTCACTTTCATGTAAAAGCCAGGTTTTGGCAGTAAACTGGCCTCCCCTGATGAAATCCACACTATATGCTTATTTTCATGTAAAAGCTAAGTTTACAGCATTAAACAGTGCTCTAGTGTTGAAAACTACATTCTGTGCTTACTTTCATGTAAAAGCAAGGTTTACACTATCAAACTGGGCTCCCGTGATGACAAGGACATTCTGTGTTGACTTTAATGTAAAATGTATGTTTACAGCATTAAACCGTGCTGTTGTGTTGAAAACTACATTCAGTGCTTACTTTCATGTAAAATCAACGTTTACACCATCAAACATGCCTCCCGTGATGAAAACTACATTCTTTTTTCACTTTCATGTAAAAGCCAGGTTTTGGCAGTAAACTGGCCTCCCCTGATGAAATCCACACTATATGCTTATTTTCATGTAAAAGCAACGTTTCCAGCATGAAACAGTGCTCTATAATGTTGAAAACTACATTCTGTGCTTACTTTCATGTAGAAGCTACGTTTACACCATCAAACTGGCCTCCTGTGATGAAATCCACATTATATGCTTACTTTCATGTAAAAGCCAGGTTTTGGGCAGTAAACAGGCCTCCCGTGATGAAAACTACATTCCGTTGTCACTTTCATGTAAAAGCCAGGTTTTGGGCAGTAAACAGGCCTCCCGTGATGAAAACTACATTCTGTTGTCACTTTCATGTAAAAGCCAGGCTTTGGTCTGTAAACTGACCTCCCGTGATGAAATCCACACTATGTGCTTATTTTCATGTAAAAGCAACGTTTCCAGCATTAAACAGTGCTCTAATGTTGAAAACTACGTTCTGTGCTAACTTTCATGTAAAAGCTACGTTTACACCATCAAACAGGCCTTCTGTGATGAAATCCACATTATATGTTTACTTTCATGTAAAAGCTACGTTTACAGCATTAAACAGGCCTCCCGTGATGAAAACTACATTCTGTGGTGACTTTAATGTAAAATCTATGTTTCCAGCATTAAACCGTGCTGTTGTGTTGATAACTACATTCTGTGCTTACTTTCATGTAAAAGCAACGTTTACACTATCAAACTGGCCTCTAGTGTTGTAAACTACATTCTGTTGTCACTTACATGGAAAAGCCAGGTTTTGGCAGTAAACTGGCCTCCCCTGATGAAATCCACACTATATGCTTATTTTCATGTAAAAGCAACGTTTCCAGCATGAAACAGTGCTCTAATGTTGAAAACTACATTCTATGCTTACTTTCATGTAAAAGCTACGTTTACACCATCAAACTGGCCTCCTGTGATGAAATCCACATTATATGCTTACTTTCATGTAAAAGCCAGGTTTTGGGCAGTAAACAGGCCTCCCATGATGAAAACTACATTCTGTTGTCACTTTCATGTAAAAGCCAGGTTTTGGGCAGTAAACAGGCCTCCCGTGATGAAAACTACATTCTGTTGTCACTTTCATGTAAAAGCCAGGTTTTGGGCAGTAAACAGGCCTCCCGTGATGAAAACTACATTCTGTTGTCACTTTCATGTAAAAGCCAGGCTTTGGTCTGTAAACTGACCTCCCGTGATGAAATCCACACTATATGCTTACTTTCATGTAAAAGCTATGTTTCCAGCATTAAACAGTGCTCTAGTGTTGAAAACTACATCCTGTGCTTACTTTCATGTAAAAGCTACGTTTACACCATCAAACAGGCCTTCTGTGATGAAATCCACATTATATGCTTACTTTCATGTAAAAGCTACGTTTACAGCATTAAACAGGCCTCCCGTGATGAAAACTACATTCTGTGGTGACTTTAATGTAAAATCTATGTTTCCAGCATTAAACCGTGCTGTTGTGTTGATAACTACATTCTGTGCTTACTTTCATGTAAAAGCAACGTTTACACTATCAAACTGGCCTCTAGTGTTGTAAACTACATTCTGTGTTCACTTTCATGTAAAAGCCAGGTTTTGGGCAGTAAAAAGCTTCCCGTGATGAAAACTACATTCTTATGTCACTTTCATGTAAAAGCCAGGTTTTGGGCAGTAAACAGGCCTCTAGTGTTGTAAACTACATTCTTATGTCACTTTCATGAAAAAGCCAGGTTTTGGCAGTAAACTGGCCTCCGCTGATGAAATCCAAACTATATGCTTATTTTCATGTAAAAGCAACGTTTCCAGCATTAAACAGTGCTCTAATGTTGAAAACTACGTTCTGTGCTTACTTTCATGTAAAAGCTACGTTTACACCATCAAACTGGCCTCCTGTGATGAAATCCACATTATATGTTTACTTTCATTTAAAAGCTACGTTTACAGCATTAAACAGGCCTCCCGTGATGAAAACTACATTCTGTGGTGACTTTAATGTAAAATCTATGTTTCCAGCATTAAACCGTGCTGTTGTGTTGATAACTACATTCTATGCTTACTTTCATGTAAAAGCAACGTTTACACTATCAAACTGGCCTCCAGTGTTGTAAACTACATTCTGTTGTCACTTACATGGAAAAGCCAGGTTTTGGCAGTAAACTGGCCTCCCCTGATGAAATCCACACTATATGCTTATTTTCATGTAAAAGCAACGTTTCCAGCATGAAACAGTGCTCTAATGTTGAAAACTACATTCTATGCTTACTTTCATTTAAAAGCTACGTTTACACCATCAAACTGGCCTCCTGTGATGAAATCCACATTATATGCTTACTTTCATGTAAAAGCCAGGTTTTGGGCAGTAAACAGGCCTCCCGTGATGAAAACTACATTCTGTTTTCACTTTCATGTAAAAGCCAGGTTTTGGGCAGTAAACAGGCCTCCCGTGATGAAAACTACATTCTGTTGTCACTTTCATGTAAAAGCCAGGCTTTGGTCTGTAAACTGACCTCCCGTGATGAAATCCACACTATATGCTTATTTTCATGTAAAAGCAACGTTTCCAGCATTAAACAGTGCTCTAATGTTGAAAACTACATTCTGTGCTAACTTTCATGTAAAAGCTACGTTTACACCATCAAACTGGCCTCCCGTGATGAAATCCACATTATATGCTTACTTTCATGTAAAAGCTACATTTACAGCATTAAACAGGCCTCCCGTGATGAAAACTACATTCTGTGGTGACTTTAATGTAAAATCTATGTTTCCAGCATTAAACCGTGCTATGGTGTTGAAAACTACATTCTGTGCTTATTTTCATGTAAAAGCAACGTTTCCAGCATTAAACATTGCTCTAGTGTTGAAAACTACGTTCTGTGCTAACTTTCATGTAAAAGCTACGTTTACACCATCAAACAGGCCTTCTGTGATGAAATCCACATTATATGTTTACTTTCATGTAAAAGCTACGTTTACAGCATTAAACAGGCCTCCCGTGATGAAAACTACATTCTGTGGTGACTTTAATGTAAAATCTATGTTTCCAGCATTAAACCGTGCTGTTGTGTTGATAACTACATTCTGTGCTTACTTTCATGTAAAAGCAACGTTTACACTATCAAACTGGCCTCTAGTGTTGTAAACTACATTCTGTTGTCACTTACATGGAAAAGCCAGGTTTTGGCAGTAAACTGGCCTCCCCTGATGAAATCCACACTATATGCTTATTTTCATGTAAAAGCAACGTTTCCAGCATGAAACAGTGCTCTAATGTTGAAAACTACATTCTATGCTTACTTTCATGTAAAAGCTACGTTTACACCATCAAACTGGCCTCCTGTGATGAAATCCACATTATATGCTTACTTTCATGTAAAAGCCAGGTTTTGGGCAGTAAACAGGCCTCCCGTGATGAAAACTACATTCTGTTGTCACTTTCATGTAAAAGCCAGGTTTTGGGCAGTAAACAGGCCTCCCGTGATGAAAACTACATTCTGTTGTCACTTTCATGTAAAAGCCAGGCTTTGGTCTGTAAACTGACCTCCCGTGATGAAATCCACACTATATGCTTACTTTCATGTAAAAGCAACGTTTCCAGCATTAAACAGTGCTCTAATGTTGAAAACTACGTTCTGTGCTTACTTTCATGTAAAAGCTACGTTTACACCATCAAACTGGCCTCCCGTGATGAAATCCACATTATATGCTTACTTTCATGTAAAAGCTACATTTACAGCATTAAACAGGCCTCCCGTGATGAAAACTACATTCTGTGGTGACTTTAATGTAAAATCTATGTTTCCAGCATTAAACCGTGCTATGGTGTTGAAAACTACATTCTGTGCTTACTTTCATGTAAAAGCAACGTTTACACTATCAAACTGGCCTCTAGTGTTGTAAACTACATTCTGTTGTCACTTTCATGAAAAAGCCAGGTTTTGGCAGTAAACTGGCCTCCGCTGATGAAATCCACACTATATGCTTATTTTCATGTAAAAGCAACGTTTCCAGCATTAAACAGTGCTCTAATGTTGAAATCTACGTTCTGTGCTTACTTTCATGTAAAAGCTACGTTTACACCATCAAACTGGCCTCCTGTGATGAAATCCACATTATATGCTTACTTTCATGTAAAAGCTACCTTTATACCATCAAATATGCCTCCCGTGATGAAAACTACATTCTGTTGTCACTTTCATGTAAAAGCCAGGTTTTGGCAGTAAACTGGCCTCCCCTGATGAAATCCACACTATATGCTTATTTTCATGTAAAAGCTAAGTTTACAGCATTAAACAGTGCTCTAGTGTTGAAAACTACATTCTGTGCTTACTTTCATGTAAAAGCAAGGTTTACACTATCAAACTGGGCTCCCGTGATGACAAGGACATTCTGTGTTGACTTTAATGTAAAATGTATGTTTACAGCATTAAACCGTGCTGTTGTGTTGAAAACTACATTCAGTGCTTACTTTCATGTAAAATCAACGTTTACACCATCAAACATGCCTCCCGTGATGAAAACTACATTCTTTTGTCACTTTCATGTAAAAGCCAGGTTTTGGCAGTAAACTGGCCTCCCCTGATGAAATCCACACTATATGCTTATTTTCATGTAAAAGCAACGTTTCCAGCATGAAACAGTGCTCTATAATGTTGAAAACTACATTCTGTGCTTACTTTCATGTAGAAGCTACGTTTACACCATCAAACTGGCCTCCTGTGATGAAATCCACATTATATGCTTACTTTCATGTAAAAGCCAGGTTTTGGGCAGTAAACAGGCCTCCCGTGATGAAAACTACATTCCGTTGTCACTTTCATGTAAAAGCCAGGTTTTGGGCAGTAAACAGGCCTCCCGTGATGAAAACTACATTCTGTTGTCACTTTCATGTAAAAGCCAGGCTTTGGTCTGTAAACTGACCTCCCGTGATGAAATCCACACTATGTGCTTATTTTCATGTAAAAGCAACGTTTCCAGCATTAAACAGTGCTCTAATGTTGAAAACTACGTTCTGTGCCAACTTTCATGTAAAAGCTACGTTTACACCATCAAACAGGCCTTCTGTGATGAAATCCACATTATATGTTTACTTTCATGTAAAAGCTACGTTTACAGCATTAAACAGGCCTCCCGTGATGAAAACTACATTCTGTGGTGACTTTAATGTAAAATCTATGTTTCCAGCATTAAACAGTGCTCTAATGTTGAAAACTACATTCTATGCTTACTTTCATGTAAAAGCTACGTTTACACCATCAAACTGGCCTCTAGTGTTGTAAACTACATTCTGTTGTCACTTACATGGAAAAGCCAGGTTTTGGCAGTAAACTGGCCTCCCCTGATGAAATCCACACTATATGCTTACTTTCATGAAAAAGCCAGGTTTTGGGCAGTAAACAGGCCTCCCATGATGAAAACTACATTCTGTTGTCACTTTCATGTAAAAGCCAGGTTTTGGGCAGTAAACAGGCCTCCCGTGATGAAAACTACATTCTGTTGTCACTTTCATGTAAAAGCCAGGTTTTGGGCAGTAAACAGGCCTCCCGTGATGAAAACTACATTCTGTTGTCACTTTCATGTAAAAGCCAGGCTTTGGTCTGTAAACTGACCTCCCGTGATGAAATCCACACTATATGCTTACTTTCATGTAAAAGCTACGTTTACACCATCAAACTGGCCTCCTGTGATGAAATCCACATTATATGCTTACTTTCATGTAAAAGCCAGGTTTTGGGCAGTAAACAGGCCTCCCGTGATGAAAACTACATTCCGTTGTCACTTTCATGTAAAAGCCATGTTTTGGGCAGTAAACAGGCCTCCCGTGATGAAAACTACATTCTGTTGTCACTTTCATGTAAAAGCCAGGCTTTGGTCTGTAAACTGACCTCCCGTGATGAAATCCACACTATGTGCTTATTTTCATGTAAAAGCAACGTTTCCAGCATTAAACAGTGCTCTAATGTTGAAAACTACGTTCTGTGCTTACTTTCATATAAAAGCTACGTTTACACCATCAAACAGGCCTTCTGTGATGAAATCCACATTATATGCTTACTTTCATGTAAAAGCTACGTTTTTACACCATCAAACTGGCCTCCCGTGATGAAATCCACATTATATGCTTACTTTCATGTAAAAGCTACATTTACAGCATTAAACAGGCCTCCCGTGATGAAAACTACATTCTGTGGTGACTTTAATGTAAAATCTATGTTTCCAGCATTAAACCGTGCTATGGTGTTGAAAACTACATTCTGTGCTTACTTTCATGTAAAAGCAACGTTTACACTATCAAACTGGCCTCTAGTGTTGTAAACTACATTCTGTTGTCACTTTCATGAAAAAGCCAGGTTTTGTCAGTAAACTGGCCTCCCCTGATGAAATCCACACTATATGCTTATTTTCATGTAAAAGCAACGTTTCCAGCATTAAACATTGCTCTAGTGTTGAAAACTACGTTCTGTGCTAACTTTCATGTAAAAGCTACGTTTACACCATCAAACAGGCCTTCTGTGATGAAATCCACATTATATGTTTACTTTCATGTAAAAGCTACGTTTACAGCATTAAACAGGCCTCCCGTGTGAAAACTACATTCTGTGGTGACTTTAATGTAAAATCTATGTTTCCAGCATTAAACCGTGCTGTTGTGTTGATAACTACATTCTGTGCTTACTTTCATGTAAAAGCAACGTTTACACTATCAAACTGGCCTCTAGTGTTGTAAACTACATTCTGTTGTCACTTACATGGAAAAGCCAGGTTTTGGCAGTAAACTGGCCTCCCCTGATGAAATCCACACTATATGCTTATTTTCATGTAAAAGCAACGTTTCCAGCATTAAACAGTGCTCTAATGTTGAAAACTACGTTCTGTGCTTACTTTCATGTAAAAGCTACGTTTACACCATCAAACTGGCCTCCTGTGATGAAATCCACATTATATGCTTACTTTCATGTAAAAGCCAGGTTTTGGGCAGTAAACAGGCCTCCCTTGATGAAAACTACATTCTGTTGTCACTTTCATGTAAAAGCCAGGTTTTGGGCAGTAAACAGGCCTCCCGTGATGAAAACTACATTCTGTTGTCACTTTCATGTAAAAGCCAGGCTTTGGTCTGTAAACTGACCTCCCGTGATGAAATCCACACTATATGCTTATTTTCATGTAAAAGCAACGTTTCCAGCATTAAACAGTGCTCTAATGTTGAAAACTACGTTCTGTGCTTACTTTCATGTAAAAGCAACGTTTACACTATCAAACTGGCCTCTAGTGTTGTAAACTACATTCTGTTGTCACTTTCATGAAAAAGCCAGGTTTTGGCAGTAAACTGGCCTCCCCTGATGAAATCCACACTATATGCTTATTTTCATGTAAAAGCAACGTTTCAAGCATTAAACAGTGCTCTAGTGTTTAAAACTACGTTCTGTGCTAACTTTCATGTAAAAGCTACGTTTACACCATCAAACAGGCCTTCTGTGATGAAATCCACATTATATGCTTACTTTCATGTAAAAGCTACGTTTTTACAGCATTAAACAGGCCTCCCGTGATGACAACGACATTCTGTGTTGACTTTAATGTAAAATGTATGTTTCCAGCATTAAACCGTGCTGTTGTGTTGAAAACTACATTCAGTGCTTACTTTCATGTAAAAGCAACGTTTACACTATCAAACTGGCCTCTAGTGTTGTAAACTACATTCTGTTGTCACTTTCATGTAAAAGCCAGGTTTTGGCAGTAAACTGGCCAACCCTGATGAAATCCACACTATATGCTTATTTTCATGTAAAAGCTATGTTTCCAGCATTAAACAGTGCTCTAATGTTGAAAACTACGTTCTGTGCTTACTTTCATGTAAAAGCTACGTTTACAGCATTAAACAGGCCTCCTATGATGAAAACGACATTCTGTGTTGACTTTAATGTAAAATCTATGTTTCCAGCATTAAACCGTGCTATGGTGTTGAAAACTACATTCTGTGCTTACTTTCATGTAAAAGCAACGTTTACACTATCAAACTGGCCTCTAGTGTTGTAAACTACATTCTGTTGTCACTTTCATGGAAAAGCCAGGTTTTGGCAGTAAACTGGCCTCCCCTGATTAAATCCACACTATATGCTTATTTTCATGTAAAAGCAACGTTTCCTGCATTAAACAGTGCTCTAATGTTGAAAACTACGTTCTGTGCTTACTTTCATGTAAAAGCTATGTTTACACCATTAAACAGGCCCCCCGTGATGAAAACTACATTCTGATGTAACTTTCATGTAAAAGCCAGGTTTTGGGCAGTAAACAAGCCTCCAGTGATGAAATACACATTGTATGCTTAGTTTCATGTAAAAGCTACGTTTACACCATCAAACAGGCCTTCTGTGATGAAATCCACATTATATGCTTACTTTCATGTAAAAGCTACGTTTACAGCATTAAACAGGCCTCCCGTGATGAAAACTACATTCTGTGGTGACTTTAATGTAAAAGCAACGTTTACACTATCAAACTGGCCTCTAGTGTTGTAAACTACATTCAGTTGTTACTTTCATGAAAAAGCCAGGTTTTGACAGTAAACTGGCCTCCGCTGATGAAATCCACACTATATGCTTATTTTCATGTAAAAGCAACGTTTCCAGCATTAAACAGTGCTCTAATGTTGAAAACTACGTTCTGTGCTTACTTTCATGTAAAAGCTACGTTTACACCATCAAACTGGCCTCCTGTGATGAAATCCACATTATATGCTTACTTTCATGTAAAAGCTACCTTTACACCATCAAACATGCCTCCCGTGATGAAAACTACATTCTGTTGTCACTTTCATGTAAAAGCCAGGTTTTGGGCAGTAAACAGGCCTCCCGTGATGAAAACTACATTCTGTTGTCACTTTCATGTAAAAGCCAGGCTTTGGTCTGTAAACTGACCTCCCGTGATGAAATCCACACTATATGCTTACTTTCATGTAAAAGCAACGTTTCCAGCATTAAACAGTGCTCTAATGTTGAAAACTACGTTCTGTGCTTACTTTCATGTAAAAGCTACGTTTACACCATCAAACTGGCCTCCCGTGATGAAATCCACATTATATGCTTACTTTCATGTAAAAGCTACATTTACAGCATTAAACAGGCCTCCCGTGATGAAAACTACATTCTGTGGTGACTTTAATGTAAAATCTATGTTTCCAGCATTAAACCGTGCTATGGTGTTGAAAACTACATTCTGTGCTTACTTTCATGTAAAAGCAACGTTTACACTATCAAACTGGCCTCTAGTGTTGTAAACTACATTCTGTTGTCACTTTCATGAAAAAGCCAGGTTTTGGCAGTAAACTGGCCTCCGCTGATGAAATCCACACTATATGCTTATTTTCATGTAAAAGCAACGTTTCCAGCATTAAACAGTGCTCTAATGTTGAAAACTACGTTCTGTGCTTACTTTCATGTAAAAGCTACGTTTACACCATCAAACTGGCCTCCTGTGATGAAATCCACATTATATGCTTACTTTCATGTAAAAGCTACCTTTATACCATCAAATATGCCTCCCGTGATGAAAACTACATTCTGTTGTCACTTTCATGTAAAAGCCAGGTTTTGGCAGTAAACTGGCCTCCCCTGATGAAATCCACACTATATGCTTATTTTCATGTAAAAGCTAAGTTTACAGCATTAAACAGTGCTCTAGTGTTGAAAACTACATTCTGTGCTTACTTTCATGTAAAAGCAAGGTTTACACTATCAAACTGGGCTCCCGTGATGACAAGGACATTCTGTGTTGACTTTAATGTAAAATGTATGTTTACAGCATTAAACCGTGCTGTTGTGTTGAAAACTACATTCAGTGCTTACTTTCATGTAAAATCAACGTTTACACCATCAAACATGCCTCCCGTGATGAAAACTACATTCTTTTGTCACTTTCATGTAAAAGCCAGGTTTTGGCAGTAAACTGGCCTCCCCTGATGAAATCCACACTATATGCTTATTTTCATGTAAAAGCAACGTTTCCAGCATTAAACAGTGCTCTATAATGTTGAAAACTACATTCTGTGCTTACTTTCATGTAGAAGCTACGTTTACACCATCAAACTGGCCTCCTGTGATGAAATCCACATTATATGCTTACTTTCATGTAAAAGCCAGGTTTTGGGCAGTAAACAGGCCTCCCGTGATGAAAACTACATTCTGTTGTCACTTTCATGTAAAAGCCAGGCTTTGGTCTGTAAACTGACCTCCCGTGATGAAATCCACACTATGTGTTTATTTTCATGTAAAAGCAACGTTTCCAGCATTAAACAGTGCTCTAATGTTGAAAACTACGTTCTGTGCTAACTTTCATGTAAAAGCTACGTTTACACCATCAAACAGGCCTTCTGTGATGAAATCCACATTATATGTTTACTTTCATGTAAAAGCTACGTTTACAGCATTAAACAGGCCTCCCGTGATGAAAACTACATTCTGTGGTGACTTTAATGTAAAATCTATGTTTCCAGCATTAAACCGTGCTGTTGTGTTGATAACTACATTCTGTGCTTACTTTCATGTAAAAGCAACGTTTACACTATCAAACTGGCCTCTAGTGTTGTAAACTACATTCTGTTGTCACTTACATGGAAAAGCCAGGTTTTGGCAGTAAACTGGCCTCCCCTGATGAAATCCACACTATATGCTTATTTTCATGTAAAAGCAACGTTTCCAGCATGAAACAGTGCTCTAATGTTGAAAACTACATTCTATGCTTACTTTCATGTAAAAGCTACGTTTACACCATCAAACTGGCCTCCTGTGATGAAATCCACATTATATGCTTACTTTCATGTAAAAGCCAGGTTTTGGGCAGTAAACAGGCCTCCCATGATGAAAACTACATTCTGTTGTCACTTTCATGTAAAAGCCAGGTTTTGGGCAGTAAACAGGCCTCCCGTGATGAAAACTACATTCTGTTGTCACTTTCATGTAAAAGCCAGGTTTTGGGCAGTAAACAGGCCTCCCGTGATGAAAACTACATTCTGTTGTCACTTTCATGTAAAAGCCAGGCTTTGGTCTGTAAACTGACCTCCCGTGATGAAATCCACACTATATGCTTACTTTCATGTAAAAGCTACGTTTACACCATCAAACTGGCCTCCTGTGATGAAATCCACATTATATGCTTACTTTCATGTAAAAGCCAGGTTTTGGGCAGTAAACAGGCCTCCCGTGATGAAAACTACATTCCGTTGTCACTTTCATGTAAAAGCCAGGTTTTGGGCAGTAAACAGGCCTCCCGTGATGAAAACTACATTCTGTTGTCACTTTCATGTAAAAGCCAGGCTTTGGTCTGTAAACTGACCTCCCGTGATGAAATCCACACTATGTGCTTATTTTCATGTAAAAGCAACGTTTCCAGCATTAAACAGTGCTCTAATGTTGAAAACTACGTTCTGTGCTTACTTTCATGTAAAAGCTACGTTTACACCATCAAACAGGCCTTCTGTGATGAAATCCACATTATATGCTTACTTTCATGTAAAAGCTACGTTTTTACACCATCAAACTGGCCTCCCGTGATGAAATCCACATTATATGCTTACTTTCATGTAAAAGCTACATTTACAGCATTAAACAGGCCTCCCGTGATGAAAACTACATTCTGTGGTGACTTTAATGTAAAATCTATGTTTCCAGCATTAAACCGTGCTATGGTGTTGAAAACTACATTCTGTGCTTACTTTCATGTAAAAGCAACGTTTACACTATCAAACTGGCCTCTAGTGTTGTAAACTACATTCTGTTGTCACTTTCATGAAAAAGCCAGGTTTTGTCAGTAAACTGGCCTCCCCTGATGAAATCCACACTATATGCTTATTTTCATGTAAAAGCAACGTTTCCAGCATTAAACATTGCTCTAGTGTTGAAAACTACGTTCTGTGCTAACTTTCATGTAAAAGCTACGTTTACACCATCAAACAGGCCTTCTGTGATGAAATCCACATTATATGTTTACTTTCATGTAAAAGCTACGTTTACAGCATTAAACAGGCCTCCCGTGTGAAAACTACATTCTGTGGTGACTTTAATGTAAAATCTATGTTTCCAGCATTAAACCGTGCTGTTGTGTTGATAACTACATTCTGTGCTTACTTTCATGTAAAAGCAACGTTTACACTATCAAACTGGCCTCTAGTGTTGTAAACTACATTCTGTTGTCACTTACATGGAAAAGCCAGGTTTTGGCAGTAAACTGGCCTCCCCTGATGAAATCCACACTATATGCTTATTTTCATGTAAAAGCAACGTTTCCAGCATTAAACAGTGCTCTAATGTTGAAAACTACGTTCTGTGCTTACTTTCATGTAAAAGCTACGTTTACACCATCAAACTGGCCTCCTGTGATGAAATCCACATTATATGCTTACTTTCATGTAAAAGCCAGGTTTTGGGCAGTAAACAGGCCTCCCTTGATGAAAACTACATTCTGTTGTCACTTTCATGTAAAAGCCAGGTTTTGGGCAGTAAACAGGCCTCCCGTGATGAAAACTACATTCTGTTGTCACTTTCATGTAAAAGCCAGGCTTTGGTCTGTAAACTGACCTCCCGTGATGAAATCCACACTATATGCTTATTTTCATGTAAAAGCAACGTTTCCAGCATTAAACAGTGCTCTAATGTTGAAAACTACGTTCTGTGCTTACTTTCATGTAAAAGCAACGTTTACACTATCAAACTGGCCTCTAGTGTTGTAAACTACATTCTGTTGTCACTTTCATGAAAAAGCCAGGTTTTGGCAGTAAACTGGCCTCCCCTGATGAAATCCACACTATATGCTTATTTTCATGTAAAAGCAACGTTTCAAGCATTAAACAGTGCTCTAGTGTTTAAAACTACGTTCTGTGCTAACTTTCATGTAAAAGCTACGTTTACACCATCAAACAGGCCTTCTGTGATGAAATCCACATTATATGCTTACTTTCATGTAAAAGCTACGTTTTTACAGCATTAAACAGGCCTCCCGTGATGACAACGACATTCTGTGTTGACTTTAATGTAAAATGTATGTTTCCAGCATTAAACCGTGCTGTTGTGTTGAAAACTACATTCAGTGCTTACTTTCATGTAAAAGCAACGTTTACACTATCAAACTGGCCTCTAGTGTTGTAAACTACATTCTGTTGTCACTTTCATGTAAAAGCCAGGTTTTGGCAGTAAACTGGCCAACCCTGATGAAATCCACACTATATGCTTATTTTCATGTAAAAGCTATGTTTCCAGCATTAAACAGTGCTCTAATGTTGAAAACTACGTTCTGTGCTTACTTTCATGTAAAAGCTACGTTTACAGCATTAAACAGGCCTCCTATGATGAAAACGACATTCTGTGTTGACTTTAATGTAAAATCTATGTTTCCAGCATTAAACCGTGCTATGGTGTTGAAAACTACATTCTGTGCTTACTTTCATGTAAAAGCAACGTTTACACTATCAAACTGGCCTCTAGTGTTGTAAACTACATTCTGTTGTCACTTTCATGGAAAAGCCAGGTTTTGGCAGTAAACTGGCCTCCCCTGATTAAATCCACACTATATGCTTATTTTCATGTAAAAGCAACGTTTCCTGCATTAAACAGTGCTCTAATGTTGAAAACTACGTTCTGTGCTTACTTTCATGTAAAAGCTATGTTTACACCATTAAACAGGCCCCCCGTGATGAAAACTACATTCTGATGTAACTTTCATGTAAAAGCCAGGTTTTGGGCAGTAAACAAGCCTCCAGTGATGAAATACACATTGTATGCTTAGTTTCATGTAAAAGCTACGTTTACACCATCAAACAGGCCTTCTGTGATGAAATCCACATTATATGCTTACTTTCATGTAAAAGCTACGTTTACAGCATTAAACAGTCTATTAGTGTTAAAAATTACATTCTGTGCTTTCTTTCATGTAAAAGCGAGGTTTTAAGCATCAAACAGAACTCCCGTGATGAAAACTCCATTCTGTGCTCACTTTAATGTAAAGGCAAGGTTTTCAGCATCAAACAGGCTTCTCGTGATGGAAACTAAATTCTGTGCTCACTCTCATGTAAAAGCTACGTTTACAGCATTAAACAGTCCATTGGTGTTGAAAACTACATTCTGTGTTCACTTTCATGTAAAAGCTACGTTTACAGCATTAAACAGTCTATTAGTGTTGAAAACTACATTCTGTGCTTTCTACCATGTAAAAGCGACGTTTTAAGCATCAAACAGAACTCCCGTGATGAAAACTCCATTCTGTGCTCACTTCAATATGAAGGCAAGATTTTCAGCATTAAACAGGCTTCTTGTGATGGAATCTAAATTCTGTGCTCACTCTCATGTAAAAGCTACGTTTACAGCATTAAACAGTCTATTAGTGTTAAAAATTACATTCTGTGCTTCCTTTCATGTAAAAGCGAGGTTTTAAGCATCAAACAGAACTCCCGTGATGAAAACTCCATTCTGTGCTCACTTTAATGTAAAGGCAAGGTTTTCAGCATCAAACAGGCTTCTCGTGATGGAAACTACATTCTGTGTTCACTTTCATGTAAAAGCTACATTTACAGCATCAAACAGGCTTCTCGTGATGGAAACTACATTCTGTGCTCACTTTAATGTAAAAGCCAGGTTTTGGACAGTAAACTGACCTCCCGTGATGAAATCCACATTATGTGCTTACTTTCATGTAAAAGCCACGTTTCTAGCATTAAAACAGGCCTCTAGAAGTGAAAACTCCATTCTGTGTTCACTTTAATGTAAAAGCTACGTTTACAGCATTAAACAGTCCATTAGTGTTGAAACTACATTCTGTGTTAACTTTCATGTAAAAGCTACGTTTACAGCATTAAACAGTCTATTAGTGTTAAAAATTACATTCTGTGCTTTCTTCCATGTAAAAGCGACGTTTTAAGCATCAAACAGAACTCCCGTGATGAAAACTCCATTCTGTGCTCACTTTAATGTAAAGGCAAGATTTTCAGCATCAAACAGGCTTCTCGTGATGGAAACTACATTCTGTGTTCACTCTCATGTAAAAGCTACGTTTACAGCATTAAACAGTCCATTGGTGTTGAAAACTACATTCGGTGTTCACTTTCATGTAAAAGCTACGTTTACAGCATTAAACAGGCCTCTAGTGGTGAAAACTGTATTCTGTAATCACTTTCATGTAAAAGTGAGGTTTT
This sequence comes from Pterois miles, assembly GCA_947000775.1. NCBI lineage: Eukaryota > Metazoa > Chordata > Actinopteri > Perciformes > Scorpaenidae > Pterois > Pterois miles. The sequence goes on along the minus strand of CAMQGK010000416.1, from coordinate 3,444,403 downwards.
AAGCATCAACCAGGCCTCCCTTGAAGGAAACTACATTCTGTGTTCACTTTCATGTAAAAGCTACGTTTACAGCACTAAACAGGCCTCTAGTGTTGTAAACGACATTCTGTGCTGACTTTCATGTAAAAGTGAGGTTTTAAGCATCAAACAGGCCTCCCGTGATGAAAACTCCATTCTGTGCTCACTTTAATGTAAAGGCAAGGTTTTCAGCATTAAACAGACCTTTTTTGTTGAAAACTACATTCTGTGTTCACTTTCATGTAAACGCTACGTTTACAGCACTAAACAGGCCTCTAGTGTTGTAAACGACATTCTGTGCTGACTTTCATGTAAAAGTGAGGTTTTAAGCATCAAACAGGCCTCCCGTGATGAAAACTCCATTCTGTGCTCACTTTAATGTAAAGGCAAGGTTTTCAGCATCAAACAGACCTTTTTTTTTGAAAACTACATTCTGTGCTCACTTTCATGTAAGTGCCAGGTTTTGTGCATTAAAATGACCTCCTGTGATGAAATCCACATTATGTGCTGACTTTCATGTAAAAGCCACGTTTCCAGCATTAAACAGGCCTCTAGTGGTGAAAACTACATTCTGTGCTCACTTTCATGTAAAAGCTACGTTTACAGCATTAAACAGGCCTCTAGTGGTGAAAACTGTATTCTGTAATCACTTTCATGTAAAAGTGAGGTTTTAAGCATCAACCAGGCCTCCCTTGATGGAAACTACATTCTGTGTTCACTTTAATGTAAAAGCTACGTTTACAGCATTAAACAGTCCATTAGTGTTGAAAACTACATTCTGTGCTTTCTTCCATGTAAAAGCGACGTTTTAAGCATGAAACAGGCCTCTAGTGGTAAAAACTATATTCTGTAATCACTTTCATGTAAAAGTGAGGTTTTAAGCATCAATCAGGCCTCCCTTGATGGAAACTACATTCTATGCTCACTTTCATGTAAAAGCTACGTTTACAGCATTAAACAGTCCATTAGTGTTGAAACTACATTCTGTGTTAACTTTCATGTAAAAGCTACGTTTACAGCATTAAACAGTCTATTAGTGTTAAAAATTACATTCTGTGCTTTCTTCCATGTAAAAGCGACGTTTTAAGCATCAAACAGAACACCCGTGATGAAAACTCCATTCTGTGCTCACTTTAATGTAAAGGCAAGATTTTCAGCATCAAACAGGCTTCTCGTGATGGAAACTACATTCTGTCTTCACTTTCATGTAAACGCTACGTTTACAGCACTAAACAGGCCTCTAGTGTTGTAAACGACATTCTGTGCTGACTTTCATGTAAAAGTGAGGTTTTAAGCATCAAACAGGCCTCCCGTGATGAAAACTCCATTCTGTGCTCACTTTAATGTAAAGGCAAGGTTTTCAGCATTAAACAGACCTTTTTTGTTGAAAACTACATTCTGTGCTCACTTTCATGTAAGTGCCAGGTTTTGTGCATTAAAATGACCTCCCGTGATGAAATCCACATTATGTGCTGACTTTCATGTAAAAGCCACGTTTCCAGCATTAAACAGGCCTCTAGTGGTGAAAACTACATTCTGTGCTCACTTTCATGTAAAAGCTACGTTTACAGCATTAAACAGTCCATTAGTGTTGAAAACTACATTCTGTGCTCATTTTCATGTAAAAGTGAGGTTTTAAGCATCAAACAGGCCTCCCGTGATGAAAACTCCATTCTGTGCTCACTTTAATGTAAAAACCAGCTTTGGCACAGTAAACTGACCTCCCGTGATGAAATCCACATTATGTGCTTACTTTCATGTAAAAGCCACGTGTCTAGCATTAAACAGGCATCTAGAAGTGAAAACTCCATTCTGTGTTCACTTTAATGTAAAAGCTACGTTTACAGCATTAAACAGTCCATTAGTGTTGAAAACTACATTCTGTGCTTTCTTCCATGTAAAAGCGACGTTTTAAGCATCAAACAGAACTCCCGTGATGAAAACTCCATTCTGTGCTCACTTTAATGTAAGGGCAAGATTTTCAGCATTAAACAGGCTTCTCGTGATGGAAACTAAATTCTGTGCTCACTCTCAAGTAAAAGCTACGTTTACAGCATTAAACAGTCCATTGGTGTTGAAAACTACATTCTGTGTTCACTTTCATGTAAAAGCTACGTTTACAGCATTAAACAGTCTATTAGTGTTAAAAATTACATTCTGTGCTTTCTTTCATGTAAAAGCGAGGTTTTAAGCATCAAACAGAACTCCCGTGATGAAAACTCCATTCTGTGCTCACTTTAATGTAAAGGCAAGGTTTTCAGCATCAAACAGGCTTCTCGTGATGGAAACTAAATTCTGTGCTCACTCTCATGTAAAAGCTACGTTTACAGCATTAAACAGTCCATTGGTGTTGAAAACTACATTCTGTGTTCACTTTCATGTAAAAGCTACGTTTACAGCATTAAACAGTCTATTAGTGTTGAAAACTACATTCTGTGCTTTCTACCATGTAAAAGCGACGTTTTAAGCATCAAACAGAACTCCCGTGATGAAAACTCCATTCTGTGCTCACTTCAATATAAAGGCAAGATTTTCAGCATTAAACAGGCTTCTTGTGATGGAAACTAAATTCTGTGCTCACTCTCATGTAAAAGCTACGTTTACAGCATTAAACAGTCTATTAGTGTTAAAAATTACATTCTGTGCTTCCTTTCATGTAAAAGCGAGGTTTTAAGCATCAAACAGAACTCCCGTGATGAAAACTCCATTCTGTGCTCACTTTAATGTAAAGGCAAGGTTTTCAGCATCAAACAGGCTTCTCGTGATGGAAACTACATTCTGTGTTCACTTTCATGTAAAAGCTACATTTACAGCAACAAACAGGCTTCTCGTGATGGAAACTACATTCTGTGCTCACTTTAATGTAAAAGACTGGTTTTGGACAGTAAACTGACCTCCCGTGATGAAATCCACATTATGTGCTTACTTTCATGTAAAAGCCACGTTTCTAGCATTAAAACAGTCCGCTAGAAGTGAAAACTCCATTCTGTGTTCACTTTAATGTAAAAGCTACGTTTACAGCATTAAACAGTCCATTAGTGTTGAAACTACATTCTGTGTTAACTTTCATGTAAAAGCTACGTTTACAGCATTAAACAGTCTATTAGTGTTAAAAATTACATTCTGTGCTTTCTTCCATGTAAAAGCGACGTTTTAAGCATCAAACAGAACTCCCGTGATGAAAACTCCATTCTGTGCTCACTTTAATGTAAAGGCAAGATTTTCAGCATCAAACAGGCTTCTCGTGATGGAAACTACATTCTGTGTTCACTCTCATGTAAAAGCTACGTTTACAGCATTAAACAGTCCATTGGTGTTGAAAACTACATTCGGTGTTCACTTTCATGTAAAAGCTACGTTTACAGCATTAAACAGGCCTCTAGTGGTGAAAACTGTATTCTGTAATCACTTTCATGTAAAAGTGAGGTTTTAAGCATCAATCAGGCCTCCCTTGATGGAAACTACATTCTGTGTTCACTTTCATGTAAAAGCTACGTTTACAGCATTAAACAGTCCATTAGTGTTGAAAACTACATTCTGTCTTCACTTTCATGTAAACGCTACGTTTACAGCACTAAACAGGCCTCTAGTGTTGTAAACGACATTCTGTGCTGACTTTCATGTAAAAGTGAGGTTTTAAGCATCAAACAGGCCTCCCGTGATGAAAACTCCATTCTGTGCTCACTTTCATGTAAGTGCTAGGTTTTGTGCATTAAAATGACCTCCCGTGATGAAATCCACATTATGTGCTGACTTTCATGTAAAAGCCACGTTTCCAGCATTAAACAGGCCTCTAGTGGTGAAAACTACATTCTGTGCTCACTTTCATGTAAAAGCTACGTTTACAGCATTAAACAGTCCATTAGTGTTGAAAACTACATTCTGTGCTCATTTTCATGCAAAAGTGAGGTTTTAAGCATCAAGCAGGCCTCCCGTGATGAAAACTCTATTCTGTGCTCACTTTAATGTAAAGGCAAGGTTTTCAGCATTAAACAGATCTTTTTTGTTGAAAACTACATTCTGTGTTCACTTTCATGTAAACGCTATGTTTACAGCACTAAACAGGCCTCTAGTGTTGTAAACGACATTCTGTGCTGACTTTCATGTAAAAGTGAGGTTTTAAGCATCAAACAGGCCTCCCGTGATGAAAACTCCATTCTGTGCTCACTTTAATGTAAAAGCAAGGTTTTCAGCATCAAACAGACCTTTTTTGTTGAAAACTACATTCTGTGCTCACTTTCATGTAAGTGCCAGGTTTTGTGCATTAAAATGACCTCCTGTGATGAAATCCACATTATGTGCTGACTTTCATGTAAAAGCCACGTTTCCAGCATTAAACAGTCCATTAGTGTTGAAAACTACATTCTGTGCTTTCTTCCATGTAAAAGCGACGTTTTAAGCATGAAACAGGCCTCTAGTGGTAAAAACTATATTTTGTAATCACTTTCATGTAAAAGTGAGGTTTTAAGCATCAATCAGGCCTCCCTTGATGGAAACTACATTCTGTGTTCACTTTCATGTAAAAGCTACGTTTACAGCATGAAACAGTCCATTAGTGTTGAAACTACATTCTGTGTTCACTTTCATGTAAAAGCTACGTTTACAGCATTAAACAGTCCATTAGTGTTGAAAACTACATTCTGTGTTCACTTTCATGTAAAAGCTACGTTTACAGCATTAAACAGTCCATTAGTGTTGAAAACTACATTCTGTGTTCACTTTAATGTAAAAGCTACGTTTACAGCATTAAACAGTCCATTAGTGTTGACAACTACATTCTGTGCTCATTTTCATGTAAAAGTGAGGTTTTAAGCATCAAACAGGCCTCCCGTGATGAAAACTCCATTCTGTGCTCACTTTAATGTAAAGGCAAGGTTTTCAGCATCAAACAGGCTTCTCGTGATGGAAACTACATTCTGTGTTCACTTTCATGTAAAAGCTACATTTATAGCATCAAACAGGCTTCTCGTGATGGAAACTACATTCTGTGCTCACTTTAATGTAAAAGCCAGGTTTTGGACAGTAAACTGACCTCCCGTGATGAAATCCACATTATGTGCTTACTTTCATGTAAAAGCCACGTTTCTAGCATTCAACAGGCCTCTAGAAGTGAAAACTCCATTCTGTGTTCACTTTAATGTAAAAGCTACGTTTACAGCATTAAACAGTCCATTAGTGTTGAAAACTACATTCTGTGCTCATTTTCATGTAAAAGTGAGGTTTTAAGCATCAAACAGGCCTCCCGTGATGAAAACTCCATTCTGTGCTCACTTTAATGTAAAAACCAGCTTTGGGACAGTAAACTGACCTCCCGTGATGAAATCCACATTATGTGCTTACTTTCATGTAAAAGCCACGTGTCTAGCATTAAACAGGCATCTAGAAGTGAAAACTCCAGTCTGTGTTCACTTTAATGTAAAAGCTACGTTTACAGCATTAAACAGTCCATTAGTGTTGAAAACTACATTCTGTGCTTTCTTCCATGTAAAAGCGACGTTTTAAGCATCAAACAGAACTCCCGTGATGAAAACTCCATTCTGTGCTCACTTTAATGTAAGGGCAAGATTTTCAGCATTAAAAAGGCTTCTCGTGATGGAAACTAAATTCTGTGCTCACTCTCATGTAAAAGCTACGTTTACAGCATTAAACAGTCCATTGGTGTTGAAAACTACATTCTGTGCTTTCTTTCATGTAAAAGCGAGGTTTTAAGCATCAAACAGAACTCCCGTCATGAAAACTCCATTCTGTGCTCACTTTAATTTAAAGGCAAGGTTTTCAGCATCAAACAGGCTTCTCGTGATGGAAACTACATTCTGTGTTCACTTTCATGTAAAAGCTACATTTACAGCATTAAACAGTCCATTAGTGTTGAAACTACATTCTGTGTTAACTTTCATGTAAAAGCTACGTTTACAGCATTAAACAGTCTTTTAGTGTTAAAAATTACATTCTGTGCATTCTTTCATGTAAAACCGAGGTTTTAAGCATCAAACAGAACTCCCGTGATCAAAACTCCATTCTGTGCTCACTTTAATGTAAAGGCAAGGTTTTCAGCATCAAACAGGCTTCTCGTGATGGAAACTACATTCTGTGTTCACTTTCATGTAAAAGCTACGTTTACAGCATTAAACAGGCCTCTAGTGGTGAAAACTGTATTCTGTAATCACTTTCATGTAAAAGTGAGGTTTTAAGCATCAACCAGGCCTCCCTTGATGGAAACTACATTCTGTGTTCACTTTCATGTAAAAGCTACGTTTACAGCATTAAACAGTCCATTAGTGTTGAAAACTACATTCTGTGTTCACTTTCATGTAAACGCTACGTTTACAGCACTAAACAGGCCTCTAGTGTTGTAAACGACATTCTGTGCTGACTTTCATGTAAAAGTGAGGTTTTAAGCATCAAACAGGCCTCCCGTGATGAAAACTCCATTCTGTGCTCACTTTAATGTAAATGCAAGGTTTTCAGCATTAAACAGACCTTTTTTGTTGAAAACTACATTCTGTGTTCACTTTCATGTAAACGCTACGTTTACAACACTAAACAGGCCTCTAGTGTTGTAAACGACATTCTGTGCTGACTTTCATGTAAAAGTGAGGTTTTAAGCATCAAACAGGCCTCCCGTGATGAAAACTCCATTCTGTGCTCACTTTAATGTAAAGGCAAGGTTTTCAGCATCAAACAGACCTTTTTTGTTGAAAACTACATTCTGTGCTCACTTTCATGTAAGTGCCAGGTTTTGTGCATTAAAATGACCACCCGTGATGAAATCTACATTATGTGCTGACTTTCATGTAAAAGCCACGTTTCCAGCATTAAACAGGCCTATAGTGGTGAAAACTACATTCTGTGCTCACTTTCATGTAAAAGCTACGTTTACAGCATTAAACAGTCCATTAGTGTTGAAAACTACATTCTGTGCTCATTTTCATGTAAAAGTGAGGTTTTAAGCATCAAACAGGCCTCCCGTGATGAAAACTCCATTCTGTGCTCACTTTAATGTAAAAACCAGCTTTGGGACAGTAAACTGACCTCCCGTGATGAAATCCACATTATGTGCTTACTTTCATGTAAAAGCCACGTGTCTAGCATTAAACAGGCATCTAGAAGTGAAAACTCCAGTCTGTGTTCACTTTAATGTAAAAGCTACGTTTACAGCATTAAACAGTCCATTAGTGTTGAAAACTACATTCTGTGCTTTCTTCCATGTAAAAGCGACGTTTTAAGCATCAAACAGAACTCCCGTGATGAAAACTCCATTCTGTGCTCACTTTAATGTAAGGGCAAGATTTTCAGCATTAAACAGGCTTCTCGTGATGGAAACTAAATTCTGTGCTCACTCTCATGTAAAAGCTACGTTTACAGCATTAAACAGTCCATTGGTGTTGAAAACTACATTCTGTGTTCGCTTTCATGTAAAATCTACGTTTACAGCATTAAACAGTCTATTAGTGTTAAAAATTACATTCTGTGCTTTCTTTCATGTAAAAGCGAGGTTTTAAGCATCAAACAGAACTCCCGTGATGAAAACTCCATTCTGTGCTCACTTTAATGTAAAGGCAAGGTTTTCAGCATCAAACAGGCTTCTCGTGATGGAAACTACATTCTGTGTTCACTTTCATGTAAAAGCTACATTTATAGCATCAAACAGGCTTCTCGTGATGGAAACTACATTCTGTGCTCACTTTCATGTAAGTGCCAGGTTTTGTGCATTAAAATGACCTCCCGTGATGAAATCCACATTATGTGCTGACTTTCATGTAAAAGCCACGTTTCCAGCATTAAACAGGCCATTAGTGTTGAAAACTCCATTCTGTGCTCACTTTAATGTAAAGGCAAGATTTTCAGCATCAAACAGGCTTCTCGTGATGGAAACTACATTCTGTGTTCACTTTCATGTAAAAGCTACATTTACAGCATCAAACAGGCTTCTCGTGATGGAAACTACATTCTGTGCTCACTTTAATGTAAAAGCCAGGTTTTGGACAGTAAACTGACCTCCCGTGATGAAATCCACATTATGTGCTTACTTTCATGTAAAAGCCACGTTTCTAGCATTAAACAGGCCTCTAGAAGTGAAAACTCCATTCTGTGTTCACTTTAATGTAAAAGCTACGTTTACAGCATTAAACAGTCCATTAGTGTTGAAAACTACATTCTGTGCTTTCTTCCATGTAAAAGCGACGTTTTAAGCATCAAACAGGCCTCCCTTGATGGAAACTACATTCTGTGTTCACTTTCATGTAAAAGCTACGTTTACAGCATTAAACAGTCCATTAGTGTTGAAACTACATTCTGTGTTAACTTTCATGTAAAAGCTACGTTTACAGCATTAAACAGTCTATTAGTGTTAAAAATTACATTCTGTGCTTTCATTTATGTAAAACCGAGGTTTTAAGCATCAAACAGAACTCCCGTGATGAAAACTCCATTCTGTGCTCACTTTAATGTAAAGGCAAGGTTTTCAGCATCAAACAGGCTTCTCGTGATGGAAACTACATTCTGTGTTCACACACATTAAACAGGCCTCTAGTGGTGAAAACTGTATTCTGTAATCACTTTCATGTAAAGGCAAGGTTTTCAGCATCAAACAGGCTTCTCGTGATGGAAACTACATTCTGTGTTCACTTTCATGTAAAAGCTACGTTTACAGCATTAAACAGTCCATTAGTGTTGAAAACTACATTCTGTGTTCACTTTCATGTAAACGCTACGTTTACAGCACTAAACAGGCCTCTAGTGTTGTAAACGACATTCTGTGCTGACTTTCATGTAAAAGTGAGGTTTTAAGCATCAAACAGGCCTCCCGTGATGAAAACTCCATTCTGTGCTCACTTTAATGTAAAGGCAAGGTTTTCAGCATCAAACAGACCTTTTTTGTTGAAAACTACATTCTGTGCTCACTTTCATGTAAGTGCCAGGTTTTGTGCATTAAAATGACCACCCGTGATGAAATCTACATTATGTGCTGACTTTCATGTAAAAGCCACGTTTCCAGCATTAAACAGGCCTATAGTGGTGAAAACTACATTCTGTGCTCACTTTCATGTAAAAGCTACGTTTACAGCATTAAACAGTCCATTAGTGTTGAAAACTACATTCTGTGCTCATTTTCATGTAAAAGTGAGGTTTTAAGCATCAAACAGGCCTCCCGTGATGAAAACTCCATTCTGTGCTCACTTTAATGTAAAAACCAGCTTTGGGACAGTAAACTGACCTCCCGTGATGAAATCCACATTATGTGCTTACTTTCATGTAAAAGCCACGTGTCTAGCATTAAACAGGCATCTAGAAGTGAAAACTCCAGTCTGTGTTCACTTTAATGTAAAAGCTACGTTTACAGCATTAAACAGTCCATTAGTGTTGAAAACTACATTCTGTGCTTTCTTCCATGTAAAAGCGACGTTTTAAGCATCAAACAGAACTCCCGTGATGAAAACTCCATTCTGTGCTCACTTTAATGTAAGGGCAAGATTTTCAGCATTAAACAGGCTTCTCGTGATGGAAACTAAATTCTGTGCTCACTCTCATGTAAAAGCTACGTTTACAGCATTAAACAGTCCATTGGTGTTGAAAACTACATTCTGTGTTCGCTTTCATGTAAAAGCTACGTTTACAGCATTAAACAGTCTATTAGTGTTAAAAATTACATTCTGTGCTTTCTTTCATGTAAAAGCGAGGTTTTAAGCATCAAACAGAACTCCCGTGATGAAAACTCCATTCTGTGCTCACTTTAATGTAAAGGCAAGGTTTTCAGCATCAAACAGGCTTCTCGTGATGGAAACTACATTCTGTGTTCACTTTCATGTAAAAGCTACATTTATAGCATCAAACAGGCTTCTCGTGATGGAAACTACATTCTGTGCTCACTTTCATGTAAGTGCCAGGTTTTGTGCATTAAAATGACCTCCCGTGATGAAATCCACATTATGTGCTGACTTTCATGTAAAAGCCACGTTTCCAGCATTAAACAGGCCATTAGTGTTGAAAACTCCATTCTGTGCTCACTTTAATGTAAAGGCAAGATTTTCAGCATCAAACAGGCTTCTCGTGATGGAAACTACATTCTGTGTTCACTTTCATGTAAAAGCTACATTTACAGCATCAAACAGGCTTCTCGTGATGGAAACTACATTCTGTGCTCACTTTAATGTAAAAGCCAGGTTTTGGACAGTAAACTGACCTCCCGTGATGAAATCCACATTATGTGCTTACTTTCATGTAAAAGCCACGTTTCTAGCATTAAACAGGCCTCTAGAAGTGAAAACTCCATTCTGTGTTCACTTTAATGTAAAAGCTACGTTTACAGCATTAAACAGTCCATTAGTGTTGAAAACTACATTCTGTGCTTTCTTCCATGTAAAAGCGACGTTTTAAGCATCAAACAGGCCTCCCTTGATGGAAACTACATTCTGTGTTCACTTTCATGTAAAAGCTACGTTTACAGCATTAAACAGTCCATTAGTGTTGAAACTACATTCTGTGTTAACTTTCATGTAAAAGCTACGTTTACAGCATTAAACAGTCTATTAGTGTTAAAAATTACATTCTGTGCTTTCATTTATGTAAAACCGAGGTTTTAAGCATCAAACAGAACTCCCGTGATGAAAACTCCATTCTGTGCTCACTTTAATGTAAAGGCAAGGTTTTCAGCATCAAACAGGCTTCTCGTGATGGAAACTACATTCTGTGTTCACACACATTAAACAGGCCTCTAGTGGTGAAAACTGTATTCTGTAATCACTTTCATGTAAAGGCAAGGTTTTCAGCATCAAACAGGCTTCTCGTGATTGAAACTACATTCTGTGTTCACTTTCATGTAAAAGCTACGTTTACAGCATTAAACAGTCCATTAGTGTTGAAAACTACATTCTGTGTTCACTTTCATGTAAACGCTACGTTTACAGCACTAAACAGGCCTCTAGTGTTGTAAACGACATTCTGTGCTGACTTTCATGTAAAAGTGAGGTTTTAAGCATCAAACAGGCCTCCCGTGATGAAAACTCCATTCTGTGCTCACTTTAATGTAAAGGCAAGGTTTTCAGCATCAAACAGACCTTTTTTGTTGAAAACTACATTCTGTGCTCACTTTCATGTAAGTGCCAGGTTTTGTGCATTAAAATGACCTCCCGTGATGAAATCCACATTATGTGCTGACTTTCATGTAAAAGCCACGTTTCCAGCATTAAACAGGCCTCTAGTGGTGAAAACTACATTCTGTGCTCACTTTCATGTAAAAGCTAAGTTTACAGCATTAAACAGTCCATTAGTGTTGAAAACTACATTCTGTGCTCATTTTCATGTAAAAGTGAGGTTTTAAGCATCAAACAGGCCTCCCGTGATGAAAACTCCATTCTGTGCTCATTTTAATGTAAAAACCAGCTTTGGGACAGTAAACTGACCTCCCGTGATGAAATCCACATTATGTGCTTACTTTCATGTAAAAGCCACGTGTCTAGCATTAAACAGGCATCTAGAAGTGAAAACTCCAGTCTGTGTTCACTTTAATGTAAAAGCTACGTTTACAGCATTAAACAGTCCATTAGTGTTGAAAACTACATTCTGTGCTTTCTTCCATGTAAAAGCGACGTTTTAAGCATCAAACAGAACTCCCGTGATGAAAACTCCATTCTGTGCTCACTTTAATGTAAAGGCAAGGTTTTCAGCATTAAACAGGCTTCTCGTGATGGAAACTACATTCTGTGTTCACTTTCATGTAAAAGCTACGTTTACAGCATTAAACAGGCCTCTAGTGGTGAAAACTGTATTCTGTAATCACTTTCATGTAAAAGTGAGGTTTTAAGCATCAACCAGGCCTCCCTTGATGGAAACTACATTCTGTGTTCACTTTCATGTAAAAGCTACGTTTACAGCATTAAACAGTCCATTAGTGTTGAAAACTACATTCTGTGCTCATTTTCATGTAAAAGTGAGGTTTTAAGCATCAAACAGGCCTCCCGTGATGAAAACTCCATTCTGTGCTCACTTTAATGTAAAAACCAGCTTTGGGACAGTAAACTGACCTCCCGTGATGAAATCCACATTATGTGCTTACTTTCATGTAAAAGCCACGTGTCTAGCATTAAACAGGCATCTAGAAGTGAAAACTCCAGTCTGTGTTCACTTTAATGTAAAAGCTACGTTTACAGCATTAAACAGTCCATTAGTGTTGAAAACTACATTCTGTGCTTTCTTCCATGTAAAAGCAACGTTTTAAGCATCAAACAGAACTCCCGTGATGAAAACTCCATTCTGTGCTCACTTTAATGTAAAGGCAAGGTTTTCAGCATTAAACAGGCTTCTCGTGATGGAAACTACATTCTGTGTTCACTTTCATGTAAAAGCTACGTTTACAGCATTAAACAGGCCTCTAGTGGTGAAAACTGTATTCTGTAATCACTTTCATGTAAAAGTGAGGTTTTAAGCATCAACCAGGCCTCCCTTGATGGAAACTACATTCTGTGTTCACTTTCATGTAAAAGCTACGTTTACAGCATTAAACAGTCCATTAGTGTTGAAAACTACATTCTGTGTTCACTTTCATGTAAACGCTACGTTTACAGCACTAAACAGGCCTCTAGTGTTGTAAACGACATTCTGTGCTGACTTTCATGTAAAAGTGAGGTTTTAAGCATCAAACAGGCCTCCCGTGATGAAAACTCCATTCTGTGCACACTTTAATGTAAAGGCAAGGTTTTCAACATTAAACAGACCTTTTTTGTTGAAAACTACATTCTGTGTTTACTTTCATGTAAACGCTACGTTTACAGCACTAAACAGGCCTCTAGTGTTGTAAACGACATTCTGTGCTGACTTTCATGTAAAAGTGAGGTTTTAAGCATCAAACAGGCCTCCCGTGATGGAAACTACATTCTGTGTTCACTTTCATGTAAAAGCTACGTTTACAGCATTAAACAGTCCATTAGTGTTGAAACTACATTCTGTACTCACTCTCATGTAAAAGCTACGTTTACAGCATTAAACAGTCCATTAGTGTTGAAAACTACATTCAGTGCTTTCTTCCATGTAAAAGCGACGTTTTAAGCATGAAACAGCACAGGCCTTTCGTGATAGAAACTACATTCTGTGTTCACTTTAATGTAAAAGCTACGTTTACAGCATTAAACAGTCCATTAGTGTTGAAAACTACATTCTGTGCTTTCTTCCATGTAAAAGCGACGTTTTAAGCATCAAACAGAACTCCCGTGATGAAAACTCCATTCTGTGCTCACTTTAATGTAAGGGCAAGATTTTCAGCATTAAACAGGCTTCTCGTGATGGAAACTAAATTCTGTGCTCACTCTCATGTAAAAGCTACGTTTACAGCATTAAACAGTCTATTGGTGTTAAAAATTACATTTTGTGCTTTCTTTCATGTAAAAGCGAGGTTTTAAGCATCAAACAGAACTCCCGTGATGAAAACTCCATTCTGTGCTCACTTTAATGTAAAGGCAAGGTTTTCAGCATCAAACAGGCTTCTCGTGATGGAAACTACATTCTGTGTTCACTTTCATGTAAAAGCTACATTTATAGCATCAAACAGGCTTCTCGTGATGGAAACTACATTCTGTGCTCACTTTAATGTAAAAGCCAGGTTTTGGACAGTAAACTGACCTCCCGTGATGAAATCCACATTATGTGCTTACTTTCATGTAAAAGCCACGTTTCTAGCATTCAACAGGCCTCTAGAAGTGAAAACTCCATTCTGTGTTCACTTTAATGTAAAAGCTACGTTTACAGCATTAAACAGTCCATTAGTGTTGAAAACTACATTCTGTGCTTTCTTCCATGTAAAAGCGACGTTTTAAGCATGAAACAGGCCTCTAGTGGTAAAAACTATATTTTGTAATCACTTTCATGTAAAAGTGAGGTTTTAAGCATCAATCAGGCCTCCCTTGATGGAAACTACATTCTGTGTTCACTTTCATGTAAAAGCTACGTTTACAGCATGAAACAGTCCATTAGTGTTGAAACTACATTCTGTGTTCACTTTCATGTAAAAGCTACGTTTACAGCATTAAACAGTCCATTAGTGTTGAAAACTACATTCTGTGTTCACTTTCATGTAAAAGCTACGTTTACAGCATTAAACAGTCCATTAGTGTTGAAAACTACATTCTGTGTTCACTTTAATGTAAAAGCTACGTTTACAGCATTAAACAGTCCATTAGTGTTGAAAACTACATTCTGTGCTCATTTTCATGTAAAAGTGAGGTTTTAAGCATCAAACAGGCCTCCCGTGATGAAAACTCCATTCTGTGCTCACTTTAATGTAAAGGCAAGGTTTTCAGCATCAAACAGGCTTCTCGTGATGGAAACTACATTCTGTGTTCACTTTCATGTAAAAGCTACATTTATAGCATCAAACAGGCTTCTCGTGATGGAAACTACATTCTGTGCTCACTTTAATGTAAAAGCCAGGTTTTGGACAGTAAACTGACCTCCCGTGATGAAATCCACATTATGTGCTTACTTTCATGTAAAAGCCACGTTTCTAGCATTCAACAGGCCTCTAGAAGTGAAAACTCCATTCTGTGTTCACTTTAATGTAAAAGCTACGTTTACAGCATTAAACAGTCCATTAGTGTTGAAAACTACATTCTGTGCTCATTTTCATGTAAAAGTGAGGTTTTAAGCATCAAACAGGCCTCCCGTGATGAAAACTCCATTCTGTGCTCACTTTAATGTAAAAACCAGCTTTGGGACAGTAAACTGACCTCCCGTGATGAAATCCACATTATGTGCTTACTTTCATGTAAAAGCCACGTGTCTAGCATTAAACAGGCATCTAGAAGTGAAAACTCCAGTCTGTGTTCACTTTAATGTAAAAGCTACGTTTACAGCATTAAACAGTCCATTAGTGTTGAAAACTACATTCTGTGCTTTCTTCCATGTAAAAGCGACGTTTTAAGCATCAAACAGAACTCCCGTGATGAAAACTCCATTCTGTGCTCACTTTAATGTAAGGGCAAGATTTTCAGCATTAAAAAGGCTTCTCGTGATGGAAACTAAATTCTGTGCTCACTCTCATGTAAAAGCTACGTTTACAGCATTAAACAGTCCATTGGTGTTGAAAACTACATTCTGTGCTTTCTTTCATGTAAAAGCGAGGTTTTAAGCATCAAACAGAACTCCCGTCATGAAAACTCCATTCTGTGCTCACTTTAATTTAAAGGCAAGGTTTTCAGCATCAAACAGGCTTCTCGTGATGGAAACTACATTCTGTGTTCACTTTCATGTAAAAGCTACGTTTACAGCATTAAACAGGCCTCTAGTGGTGAAAACTGTATTCTGTAATCACTTTCATGTAAAAGTGAGGTTTTAAGCATCAACCAGGCCTCCCTTGATGGAAACTACATTCTGTGTTCACTTTCATGTAAAAGCTACGTTTACAGCATTAAACAGTCCATTAGTGTTGAAAACTACATTCTGTGTTCACTTTCATGTAAACGCTACGTTTACAGCACTAAACAGGCCTCTAGTGTTGTAAACGACATTCTGTGCTGACTTTCATGTAAAAGTGAGGTTTTAAGCATCAAACAGGCCTCCCGTGATGAAAACTCCATTCTGTGCTCACTTTAATGTAAATGCAAGGTTTTCAGCATTAAACAGACCTTTTTTGTTGAAAACTACATTCTGTGTTCACTTTCATGTAAACGCTACGTTTACAACACTAAACAGGCCTCTAGTGTTGTAAACGACATTCTGTGCTGACTTTCATGTAAAAGTGAGGTTTTAAGCATCAAACAGGCCTCCCGTGATGAAAACTCCATTCTGTGCTCACTTTAATGTAAAGGCAAGGTTTTCAGCATCAAACAGACCTTTTTTGTTGAAAACTACATTCTGTGCTCACTTTCATGTAAGTGCCAGGTTTTGTGCATTAAAATGACCACCCGTGATGAAATCTACATTATGTGCTGACTTTCATGTAAAAGCCACGTTTCCAGCATTAAACAGGCCTATAGTGGTGAAAACTACATTCTGTGCTCACTTTCATGTAAAAGCTACGTTTACAGCATTAAACAGTCCATTAGTGTTGAAAACTACATTCTGTGCTCATTTTCATGTAAAAGTGAGGTTTTAAGCATCAAACAGGCCTCCCGTGATGAAAACTCCATTCTGTGCTCACTTTAATGTAAAAACCAGCTTTGGGACAGTAAACTGACCTCCCGTGATGAAATCCACATTATGTGCTTACTTTCATGTAAAAGCCACGTGTCTAGCATTAAACAGGCATCTAGAAGTGAAAACTCCAGTCTGTGTTCACTTTAATGTAAAAGCTACGTTTACAGCATTAAACAGTCCATTAGTGTTGAAAACTACATTCTGTGCTTTCTTCCATGTAAAAGCGACGTTTTAAGCATCAAACAGAACTCCCGTGATGAAAACTCCATTCTGTGCTCACTTTAATGTAAGGGCAAGATTTTCAGCATTAAACAGGCTTCTCGTGATGGAAACTAAATTCTGTGCTCACTCTCATGTAAAAGCTACGTTTACAGCATTAAACAGTCCATTGGTGTTGAAAACTACATTCTGTGTTCGCTTTCATGTAAAAGCTACGTTTACAGCATTAAACAGTCTATTAGTGTTAAAAATTACATTCTGTGCTTTCTTTCATGTAAAAGCGAGGTTTTAAGCATCAAACAGAACTCCCGTGATGAAAACTCCATTCTGTGCTCACTTTAATGTAAAGGCAAGGTTTTCAGCATCAAACAGGCTTCTCGTGATGGAAACTACATTCTGTGTTCACTTTCATGTAAAAGCTACATTTATAGCATCAAACAGGCTTCTCGTGATGGAAACTACATTCTGTGCTCACTTTCATGTAAGTGCCAGGTTTTGTGCATTAAAATGACCTCCCGTGATGAAATCCACATTATGTGCTGACTTTCATGTAAAAGCCACGTTTCCAGCATTAAACAGGCCATTAGTGTTGAAAACTCCATTCTGTGCTCACTTTAATGTAAAGGCAAGATTTTCAGCATCAAACAGGCTTCTCGTGATGGAAACTACATTCTGTGTTCACTTTCATGTAAAAGCTACATTTACAGCATCAAACAGGCTTCTCGTGATGGAAACTACATTCTGTGCTCACTTTAATGTAAAAGCCAGGTTTTGGACAGTAAACTGACCTCCCGTGATGAAATCCACATTATGTGCTTACTTTCATGTAAAAGCCACGTTTCTAGCATTAAACAGGCCTCTAGAAGTGAAAACTCCATTCTGTGTTCACTTTAATGTAAAAGCTACGTTTACAGCATTAAACAGTCCATTAGTGTTGAAAACTACATTCTGTGCTTTCTTCCATGTAAAAGCGACGTTTTAAGCATCAAACAGGCCTCCCTTGATGGAAACTACATTCTGTGTTCACTTTCATGTAAAAGCTACGTTTACAGCATTAAACAGTCCATTAGTGTTGAAACTACATTCTGTGTTAACTTTCATGTAAAAGCTACGTTTACAGCATTAAACAGTCTATTAGTGTTAAAAATTACATTCTGTGCTTTCATTTATGTAAAACCGAGGTTTTAAGCATCAAACAGAACTCCCGTGATGAAAACTCCATTCTGTGCTCACTTTAATGTAAAGGCAAGGTTTTCAGCATCAAACAGGCTTCTCGTGATGGAAACTACATTCTGTGTTCACACACATTAAACAGGCCTCTAGTGGTGAAAACTGTATTCTGTAATCACTTTCATGTAAAGGCAAGGTTTTCAGCATCAAACAGGCTTCTCGTGATGATAACTACATTCTGTGTTCACTTTCATGTAAAAGCTACGTTTACAGCATTAAACAGTCCATTAGTGTTGAAAACTACATTCTGTGTTCACTTTCATGTAAACGCTACGTTTACAGCACTAAACAGGCCTCTAGTGTTGTAAACGACATTCTGTGCTGACTTTCATGTAAAAGTGAGGTTTTAAGCATCAAACAGGCCTCCCGTGATGAAAACTCCATTCTGTGCTCACTTTAATGTAAAGGCAAGGTTTTCAGCATCAAACAGACCTTTTTTGTTGAAAACTACATTCTGTGCTCACTTTCATGTAAGTGCCAGGTTTTGTGCATTAAAATGACCTCCCGTGATGAAATCCACATTATGTGCTGACTTTCATGTAAAAGCCACGTTTCCAGCATTAAACAGGCCTCTAGTGGTGAAAACTACATTCTGTGCTCACTTTCATGTAAAAGCTAAGTTTACAGCATTAAACAGTCCATTAGTGTTGAAAACTACATTCTGTGCTCATTTTCATGTAAAAGTGAGGTTTTAAGCATCAAACAGGCCTCCCGTGATGAAAACTCCATTCTGTGCTCATTTTAATGTAAAAACCAGCTTTGGGACAGTAAACTGACCTCCCATGATGAAATCCACATTATGTGCTTACTTTCATGTAAAAGCCACGTGTCTAGCATTAAACAGGCATCTAGAAGTGAAAACTCCAGTCTGTGTTCACTTTAATGTAAAAGCTACGTTTACTGCATTAAACAGTCCATTAGTGTTGAAAACTACATTCTGTGCTTTCTTCCATGTAAAAGCGACGTTTTAAGCATCAAACAGAACTCCCGTGATGAAAACTCCATTCTGTGCTCACTTTAATGTAAAGGCAAGGTTTTCAGCATTAAACAGGCTTCTCGTGATGGAAACTACATTCTGTGTTCACTTTCATGTAAAAGCTACGTTTACAGCATTAAACAGGCCTCTAGTGGTGAAAACTGTATTCTGTAATCACTTTCATGTAAAAGTGAGGTTTTAAGCATCAACCAGGCCTCCCTTGATGGAAACTACATTCTGTGTTCACTTTCATGTAAAAGCTACGTTTACAGCATTAAACAGTCCATTAGTGTTGAAAACTACATTCTGTGCTCATTTTCATGTAAAAGTGAGGTTTTAAGCATCAAACAGGCCTCCCGTGATGAAAACTCCATTCTGTGCTCACTTTAATGTAAAAACCAGCTTTGGGACAGTAAACTGACCTCCCGTGATGAAATCCACATTATGTGCTTACTTTCATGTAAAAGCCACGTGTCTAGCATTAAACAGGCATCTAGAAGTGAAAACTCCAGTCTGTGTTCACTTTAATGTAAAAGCTACGTTTACAGCATTAAACAGCCCATTAGTGTTGAAAACTACATTCTGTGCTTTCTTCCATGTAAAAGCGACGTTTTAAGCATCAAACAGAACTCCCGTGATGAAAACTCCATTCTGTGCTCACTTTAATGTAAAGGCAAGGTTTTCAGCATTAAACAGGCTTCTCGTGATGGAAACTACATTCTGTGTTCACTTTCATGTAAAAGCTACGTTTACAGCATTAAACAGGCCTCTAGTGGTGAAAACTGTATTCTGTAATCACTTTCATGTAAAAGTGAGGTTTTAAGCATCAACCAGGCCTCCCTTGATGGAAACTACATTCTGTGTTCACTTTCATGTAAAAGCTACGTTTACAGCATTAAACAGTCCATTAGTGTTGAAAACTACATTCTGTGTTCACTTTCATGTAAACGCTACGTTTACAGCACTAAACAGGCGTCTAGTGTTGTAAACGACATTCTGTGCTGACTTTCATGTAAAAGTGAGGTTTTAAGCATCAAACAGGCCTCCCGTGATGAAAACTCCATTCTGTGCACACTTTAATGTAAAGGCAAGGTTTTCAACATTAAACAGACCTTTTTTGTTGAAAACTACATTCTGTGTTTACTTTCATGTAAACGCTACGTTTACAGCACTAAACAGGCCTCTAGTGTTGTAAACGACATTCTGTGCTGACTTTCATGTAAAAGTGAGGTTTTAAGCATCAAACAGGCCTCCCGTGATGAAAACTCCATTCTGTGCTCACTTTAATGTAAAGGCAAGGTTTTGTGCATTAAAATGACCTCCTGTGATGAAATCCACATTATGTGCTGACTTTCATGTAAAAGCCACGTTTCCAGCATTAAACAGGCCTCTAGTGGTGAAAACTACATTCTGTGCTCACTTTCATGTAAAAGCTACGTTTACAGCATTAAACAGTCCATTAGTGTTGAAAACTACATTCTGTGCTCATTTTCATGTAAAAGTGAGGTTTTAAGCATCAAACAGGCCTCCCGTGATGAAAACTCCATTCTGTGCTCACTTTAATGTAAAAACCAGCTTTGGGACAGTAAACTGACCTCCCGTGATGAAATCCACATTATGTGCTTACTTTCATGTAAAAGCCACGTGTCTAGCATTAAACAGGCATCTAGAAGTGAAAACTCCATTCTGTGTTCACTTTAATGTAAAAGCTACGTTTACAGCATTAAACAGTCCATTAGTGTTGAAAACTACATTCTGTGCTTTCTTCCATGTAAAAGCGACGTTTTAAGCATCAAACAGAACTCCCGTGATGAAAACTACATTCTGTGCTCACTTTAATGTAACGGCAAGATTTTCAGCATTAAACAGGCTTCTCGTGATGGAAACTAAATTCTGTGCTCACTTTCATGTAAAAGTGAGGTTTTCAGCATCAAACAGGCTTCTCGTGATGGAAACTACATTCTGTGTTCACTTTCATGTAAAAGCTACATTTATAGCATCAAACAGGCTTCTCGTGATGGAAACTACATTCTGTGCTCACTTTAATGTAAAAGCCAGGTTTTGGACAGAAAACTGACCTCCCGTGATGAAATCCACATTATGTGCTTACTTTCATGAAAAAGCCACGTTTCTAGCATTAAACAGGCCTCTAGAAGTGAAAACTCCATTCTGTGTTCACTTTAATGTAATAGCTACGTTTACAGCATTAAACAGTCCATTAGTGTTGAAAACTACATTCTGTGCTTTCTACCATGTAAAAGCGACGTTTTAAGCATCAAACAGAACTCCCCTGATGAAAACTCCATTCTGTGCTCACTTCAATGTAAAGGCAAGATTTTCAGCATTAAACAGGCTTCTTGTGATGGAAACTAAATTCTGTGCTCACTCTCATGTAAAAGCTACGTTTACAGCATTAAATAGGCCTCTAGTGGTGAAAACTGTATTCTGTAATCACTTTCATGTAAAAGTGAGGTTTTAAGCATCAACCAGGCCTCCCTTGATGGAAACTACATTCTGGGTTCACTTTCATTTAAAAGCTACGTTTACAGCATTAAACAGTCCATTAGTGTTGAAAATTACATTCTGTGCTTTCTTTCATGTAAAACCGAGGTTTTAAGCATCAAACAGAACTCCCGTGATGAAAACTCCATTCTGTGCTCACTTTAATGTAAAGGCAAGGTTTTGGGGATTAAACTGACCTCCCGTGATGAAATCCACATTTTGTGCTGACTTTCATGTAAAAGCCACGTTTCCAGCATTAAACAGTCCTCTGAAAGTGAAAACTCCATTCTGTGTTTACTTTAATGTAAAAGCTAAGTTTACAGCATGAAACAGGCCTTTCGTGATGGAAACTACATTCTGTGTTTACTTTAATGTAAAAGCTACGTTTACAGCATGAAACAGGCCTTTCGTGATGGAAACTACATTCTGTGCTCACTTTCATGTAAAAGTGAGTTTTTCAGCATCAAACAGGCCTCCCGTGATGAAAATTCCATTCTGTGTTTACTTTAATCTAAAAGCTACGTTTCCAGCATGAAACAGGCCTTTCGTGATGGAAACTACATTCTGTTTTCACTTTCATGTAAAAGCCACGTTTCCAGCATTAAACAGGCCTCTGGAAGTGAAAACTCCATTCTGTGTTCACTTTCATGTAAAAGCTACGTTTACAGCATAAAGGCCTTTTTTGTTGAAAACTACATTCTGTGCTCACTTTCATGTAAAAGCCAGGTCTTGGGCATTAAACTGACCTCCTGTGATGAAATCCACATTATGTGCTGACTTTCATGTAAAAGTGAGGTTTTAAGCATCAAACAGGCCTCTAGTGTAAAAGACATTCGGTGCTCACTTTAATGTAAAGGCAAGGTTGTCAGCATTTAACAGGCTTCTCGTGATGGAAACTACATTCTGTGCTCACTTTCATGTAAAAGCTACGTTTACAGCATTAAACAGGCCTTTAGTGTTGAAAACTACATTCTGTGCTCACATTCATATAAAAGTGAGGTTTTCAGCATCAAACAGGCCTCCCTGATGAAAACTCCATTCTGTGTTCACTTTCATGTAAAAGCTACGTTCACAGCATTAAACAGGCCTTTTTTGTTG
This sequence comes from Pterois miles, assembly GCA_947000775.1. Classification (NCBI taxonomy): domain Eukaryota; kingdom Metazoa; phylum Chordata; class Actinopteri; order Perciformes; family Scorpaenidae; genus Pterois; species Pterois miles. Next base: position 3,422,235 of record CAMQGK010000416.1, on the reverse strand, counting down.
AAAACTACATTCTGTGCTCACTTTCATGTAAAAGTGAGGTTTTCAGCATCAAAAAGCACTCTCGTGATGGAAACTATATTCTGTGCTCACTTTCATGTAAAAGCCAGTTTTGAGGCAGTAAAGTGACCTCCCGTGATGAAATCCACATTGTATGTCTACTTTCATGTAAAAGCTACGTTTACAGCATTAAACAGTCCATTAGTGTTGAAAACTACATTCTGTGCTTACCTTCAATGTCAAAGTGAGGTTTTCAGCATCAAGCATGCCTCCCGTGATGGAAACTACATTGTGTGCTCACTTTCATGTAAAAGTGAGGTTTTCAGCATCAAACAGGTTTCTCGTGATGGAAATTACATTCTGTGCTCACTTTAATGTAAAAGCCAGGTTTTGGACAGTAAACTGACCTGACGTGATGAAATCCACATTATGTGCTTACTTTCATGTAAAGCCACGTTTCTAGCATTAAACAGGACTCTAGAAGTGAAAACTCCATCTGTGTTCACTTTAATGTAAAAGCTACGTTTACAGCATTAAACAGTCCATTAGTGTTGAAAACTATATTCTGTGCTTTCTTTCATGTAAGAGCTACGTTTACAGCATTAAACATGCCTTTTTTGTTGAAAACTACATTCTGTGCTCACTTTCATGTAAAAACCAGGTTTTGGGCATTAAACTGACCTCCTGTGATGAAATCCACATTATATGCCTACTTTCATGTAAAAGCTACGTTTACAGCATTAAACAAGCCTAGAGTGTTGTGAACTACATTTTGTCCCCACTTTCATGTAAAAGTGAGGTTTTCAGCATCAAACAGGCCTCCCATTATGAAAACTCCATTCTGTGTTGACTTTCATGTAAAAGCTACGTTTACAGCATGAAACAGGCCTTTCGTGAAGGAAACTACATCCTGTGTTTACTTTAATGTAAAAGCTATGTTTACAGCATGAAAAAGGCCTTTCGCGATGGAAACTACATTCTGTGTTTACTTTAAAGTAAAAGCCACGTTTCCAGCATTAAACAGGCCTCTGGAAGTGAAATTCTGTATTTACTATAATGTAAAAGCTACGTTTACGGCATGAAACAGGCCTTTCGTGATGGAAACTACATTCTGTGTTTACTTTAATGTAAAAGCTACGTTTACAGCATGAAACAGGCCTTTCGTGATGGAAACTACATTCTGTGCTCACTTTAATGTAAAAGCCAGGTTTTAGGCATTAAACTGACCTCCCTTGATGAAATCCACATTATATGCCTACTTTCATGTAAAAGCTACGTTTACAGCATTAAACAGGCCTCTAGTGGTGAAAACTACATTCTGTGTTCACTTTCATGTAAAAGTTAGGTTTTCAGTATCAAACAGGCCTCCTGTGATGAAAACTCCATTCTGTGCTCACTTTGATGTAAAGGCAAGGTTTTCAGCATCAAACAGGCTTCTCGTGATGGAAACTCCATTTTGTGCTCACTTTAATGTAAAGGCAAGGTTTTCAGCATCAAACAGTCTTCTCGTGATGGAAACTACATTCTGTGCTCACTTTAATGTAAAAGCCAGGTTTTGGGGATTAAACTGACCTCCCGTGATGAAATCCACATTATGTGCTGACTTTCATGTAAAAGCCACGTTTCCAGCATTAAACAGGCCTCTGAAAGTGAAAACTCCATTCTGTGTTTACTTTAATGTAAAAGCTACGTTTACAGCATGAAACAGGCCTTTCGTGATGGAAACTACATTCTGTGTTTACTTTAATGTAAAAGCTACGTTTACAGCATGAAACAGGCCTTTCGTGATGGAAACTACATTCTGTGCTCACTTTCATGTAAAAGTGAGTTTTTCAGCATCAAACAGGCCTCCCGTGATGAAAATTCCATTCTGTGTTTACTTTAATCTAAAAGCTACGTTTACAGCATGAAACAGGCCGTTCGTGATGGAAACTACATTCTGTTTTCACTTTCATGTAAAAGCCACGTTTCCAGCATTAAACAGGCCTCTGGAAGTGAAAACTCCATTCTGTGTTCACTTTCATGTAAAAGCTACGTTTACAGCATAAAGGCCTTTTTTGTTGAAAACTACATTCTGTGATCACTTTCATGTAAAAGCCAGGTTTTGGGCATTAAACTGACCTCCTGTGATGAAATCCACATTATGTGCTGACTTTCATGTAAAAGTGAGGTTTTAAGCATCAAACAGGCCTCTAGTGTAAAAGACATTCGGTGCTCACTTTAATGTAAAGGCAAGGTTGTCAGCATTTAACAGGCTTCTCGTGATGGAAACTACATTCTGTGCTCACTTTCATGTAAAAGCTACGTTTACAGCATTAAACAGGCCTTTAGTGTTGAAAACTACATTCTGTGCTCACATTCATATAAAAGTGAGGTTTTCAGCATCAAACAGGCCTCCCTGATGAAAACTCCATTCTGTGTTCACTTTCATGTAAAAGCTACGTTCACAGCATTAAACAGGCCTTTTTTGTTGAAAACTACATTCTGTGCTCACTTTCATGTAAAAGTGAGGTTTTCAGCATCAAAAAGCACTCTCGTGATGGAAACTATATTCTGTGCTCACTTTCATGTAAAAGCCAGTTTTGGGGCAGTAAAGTGACCTCCCGTGATGAAATCCACATTGTATGTCTACTTTCATGTAAAAGCTACGTTTACAGCATTAAACAGTCCATTAGTGTTGAAAACTACATTCTGTGCTTACCTTCAATGTAAAAGTGAGGTTTTCAGCATCAAGCATGCCTCCCGTGATGGAAACTACATTGTGTGCTCACTTTCATGTAAAAGTGAGGTTTTCAGCATCAAACAGGTTTCTCGTGATGGAAATTACATTCTGTGCTCACTTTAATGTAAAAGCCAGGTTTTGGACAGTAAACTGAACTGACGTGATGAAATCCACATTATGTGCTTACTTTCATGTAAAGCCACGTTTCTAGCATTAAACAGGACTCTAGAAGTGAAAACTCCATCTGTGTTCACTTTAATGTAAAATCTACGTTTACAGCATTAAACAGTCCATTAGTGTTGAAAACTACATTCTCTGCTTTCTTTCTTGTAAAAGCGAGGTTTTAAGCATGAAACAGGCCTTTCGTAATGGAAACTACATTCTGTGCTCACTTTCATGTAAAAGCCAGTTTTGGGGCAGTAAACTGACCTCCCGTGATGAAATCCACATTGTATGCTTACTTTCATGTAAAAGCTACGTTTACAGCATCAATCAGCACGCTCGTGATGGAAACTACATTCTGTGCTTACTTTCATGTAAAAGCTACGTTTACAACATTAAACAGTCCATTAGTGTTGAAAACTACATTCTGTGCTTACCTTCATGTAAAAGTGAGGTTTTCAGCATCAAGCAGGCCTCCCGTGATGGAAACTACATTCTGTGCTCACTTTCATGTAAAAGTGAGGTTTTCAGCATCAAACAGGTTTCTCGTGATGGAAACTACATTCTGAGCTCACTTTAATGTAAAGGCAAGGTTTTCAGCATCAAACAGGCTTCTCGTGATGGAAACTAAATTCTGTGCTCACTTTCATGTAAAAGCCAGGTTTTGGGGATTAAACTGACCTCCCGTGATGAAATCCACATTATGTGCTGACTTTCATGTAAAAGCCACGTTTCCAGCATTAAACAGGCCTCTGAAAGTGAAAACTCCATTCTGTGTTTACTTTAATGTAAAAGCTACGTTTACAGCATGAAACAGGCCTTTCGTGATGGAAACTACATTCTGTGTTTACTTTAATGTAAAAGCTACGTTTACAGCATGAAACAGGCCTTTCGTGATGGAAACTACATTCTGTGCTCACTTTAATGTAAAAGCCAGGTTTTAGGCATTAAACTGACCTCCCTTGATGAAATCCACATTATATGCCTACTTTCATGTAAAAGCTACGTTTACAGCATTAAACAGGCCTCTAGTGGTGAAAACTACATTCTGTGTTCACTTTCATGTAAAAGTTAGGTTTTCAGTATCAAACAGGCCTCCTGTGATGAAAACTCCATTCTGTGCTCACTTTGATGTAAAGGCAAGGTTTTCAGCATCAAACAGGCTTCTCGTGATGGAAACTCCATTTTGTGCTCACTTTAATGTAAAGGCAAGGTTTTCAGCATCAAACAGTCTTCTCGTGATGGAAACTACATTCTGTGCTCACTTTAATGTAAAAGCCAGGTTTTGGACAGTAAACTGACCTCCCGTGATGAAATCCACATTATGTGCTGACTTTCATATAAAAGTGAGGTTTTAAGCATCAAACAGGCCTCCCGTGATGAAAACTCAAATCTGTGCTCACTTTCATGTAAAAGTGAGGTTTTCAGCATCAAACAGGTTTCTCGTGATGGAAACTACATTCTGTGCTCACTTTAATGTAAAGGCAAAGTTTTCAGCATCAAACAGGCTTCTCGTGATGGAAACTACATTCTGTGCTCACTTTAATGTAAAAGCCAGGTTTTGGGGATTAAACTGACCTCCCGTGATGAAATCCACATTATGTGCTGACTTTCATGTAAAAGCCACGTTTCCAGCATTAAACAGGCCTCTGAAAGTGAAAACTCCATTCTGTGTTTACTTTAATGTAAAAGCTACGTTTACAGCATGAAACAGGCCTTTCGTGATGGAAACTACATTCTGTGTTTACTTTAATGTAAAAGCTACGTTTACAGCATGAAACAGGCCTTTCGTGATGGAAACTACATTCTGTGCTCACTTTCATGTAAAAGTGAGTTTTTCAGCATCAAACAGGCCTCCCGTGATGAAAATTCCATTCTGTGTTTACTTTAATCTAAAAGCTACGTTTACAGCATGAAACAGGCCGTTCGTGATGGAAACTACATTCTGTTTTCACTTTCATGTAAAAGCCACGTTTCCAGCATTAAACAGGCCTCTGGAAGTGAAAACTCCATTCTGTGTTCACTTTCATGTAAAAGCTACGTTTACAGCATAAAGGCCTTTTTTGTTGAAAACTACATTCTGTGATCACTTTCATGTAAAAGCCAGGTTTTGGGCATTAAACTGACCTCCTGTGATGAAATCCACATTATGTGCTGACTTTCATGTAAAAGTGAGGTTTTAAGCATCAAACAGGCCTCTAGTGTAAAAGACATTCGGTGCTCACTTTAATGTAAAGGCAAGGTTGTCAGCATTTAACAGGCTTCTCGTGATGGAAACTACATTCTGTGCTCACTTTCATGTAAAAGCTACGTTTACAGCATTAAACAGGCCTTTAGTGTTGAAAACTACATTCTGTGCTCACATTCATATAAAAGTGAGGTTTTCAGCATCAAACAGGCCTCCCTGATGAAAACTCCATTCTGTGTTCACTTTCATGTAAAAGCTACGTTCACAGCATTAAACAGGCCTTTTTTGTTGAAAACTACATTCTGTGCTCACTTTCATGTAAAAGTGAGGTTTTCAGCATCAAAAAGCACTCTCGTGATGGAAACTATATTCTGTGCTCACTTTCATGTAAAAGCCAGTTTTGGGGCAGTAAAGTGACCTCCCGTGATGAAATCCACATTGTATGTCTACTTTCATGTAAAAGCTACGTTTACAGCATTAAACAGTCCATTAGTGTTGAAAACTACATTCTGTGCTTACCTTCAATGTAAAAGTGAGGTTTTCAGCATCAAGCATGCCTCCCGTGATGGAAACTACATTGTGTGCTCACTTTCATGTAAAAGTGAGGTTTTCAGCATCAAACAGGTTTCTCGTGATGGAAATTACATTCTGTGCTCACTTTAATGTAAAAGCCAGGTTTTGGACAGTAAACTGACCTGACGTGATGAAATCCACATTATGTGCTTACTTTCATGTAAAGCCACGTTTCTAGCATTAAACAGGACTCTAGAAGTGAAAACTCCATCTGTGTTCACTTTAATGTAAAATCTACGTTTACAGCATTAAACAGTCCATTAGTGTTGAAAACTACATTCTCTGCTTTCTTTCTTGTAAAAGCGAGGTTTTAAGCATGAAACAGGCCTTTCGTAATGGAAACTACATTCTGTGCTCACTTTCATGTAAAAGCCAGTTTTGGGGCAGTAAACTGACCTCCCGTGATGAAATCCACATTGTATGCTTACTTTCATGTAAAAGCTACGTTTACAGCATCAATCAGCACGCTCGTGATGGAAACTACATTCTGTGCTTACTTTCATGTAAAAGCTACGTTTACAACATTAAACAGTCCATTAGTGTTGAAAACTACATTCTGTGCTTACCTTCATGTAAAAGTGAGGTTTTCAGCATCAAGCAGGCCTCCCGTGATGGAAACTACATTCTGTGCTCACTTTCATGTAAAAGTGAGGTTTTCAGCATCAAACAGGTTTCTCGTGATGGAAACTACATTCTGAGCTCACTTTAATGTAAAGGCAAGGTTTTCAGCATCAAACAGGCTTCTCGTGATGGAAACTAAATTCTGTGCTCACTTTCATGTAAAAGCCAGGTTTTGGGGATTAAACTGACCTCCCGTGATGAAATCCACATTATGTGCTGACTTTCATGTAAAAGCCACGTTTCCAGCATTAAACAGGCCTCTGAAAGTGAAAACTCCATTCTGTGTTTACTTTAATGTAAAAGCTACGTTTACAGCATGAAACAGGCCTTTCGTGATGGAAACTACATTCTGTGTTTACTTTAATGTAAAAGCTACGTTTACAGCATGAAACAGGCCTTTCGTGATGGAAACTACATTCTGTGCTCACTTTCATGTAAAAGTGAGTTTTTCAGCATCAAACAGGCCTCCCGTGATGAAAACTCCATTCTGTGTTTACTTTAATGTAAAAGCTACGTTTACAGCATGAAACAGGCCTTTCGTGATGGAAACTACATTCTGTGTTTACTTTAATGTAAAAACTACGTTTACAGCATGAAACAGGCCTTTCGTGATGGAAACTACATTCTGTGCTCACTTTCATGTAAAAGCCACGTTTCCAGCATTAAACAGGCCTCTGGAAGTGAAAACTCCATTCTGTGTTCACTTTCATGTAAAAGCTACGTTTACAGCATAAAGGCCTTTTTTGTTGAAAACTACATTCTGTGCTCACTTTCATGTGAAAGCCAGGTTTTGGGCATTAAACTGACCTCCTGTGATGAAATCCACATTATGTGCTGACTTTCATGTAAAAGTGAGGTTTTAAGCATCAAACAGGCCTCTAGTGTAAAAGACATTCGGTGCTCACTTTAATGTAAAGGCAAGGTTGTCAGCATCTAACAGGCTTCTCGTGATGGAAACTACATTCTGTGCTCACTTTCATGTAAAAGCTACATTTACAGCATGAAACAGGCCTTTCGTGATGGAAACTACATTCTGTGCTCACTTTCATATAAAAGCCACGTTTCCAGCATTAAACAGGCCTCTGGAAGTGAAAACTCCATTCTGTGTTCACTTTCATGTAAAAGCTACGTTTACAGCATAAAGGCCTTTAGTGTTGAAAACTACATTCTGTGCTCACATTCATATAAAAGTGAGGTTTTCAGCATCAAACAGGCCTCCCTTGATGAAAACTCCATTCTGTGTTCACTTTCATGTAAAAGCTACGTTCACAGCATTAAACAGGCCTTTTTTGTTGAAAACTACATTCTGTGCTCACTTTCATGTAAAAGTGAGGTTTTCAGCATCAAAAAGCACTCTCGTGATGGAAACTACATTCTGTGCTCACTTTCATGTAAAAGCCAGTTTTGGGGCAGTAAAGTGACCTCCCGTGATGAAATCCACATTGTATGTCTACTTTCATGTAAAAGCTACGTTTACAGCATTAAACAGTCCATTAGTGTTGAAAACTACATTCTGTGCTTACTTTCATGTAAAAGTGACGTTTTCAGCATCAAGCAGGCCTCCCGTGATGGAAACTACATTCTGTGCTCATTTTCATGTAAAAGTGAGGTTTTCAACATCAAACAGGCCTTCCGTGATGAAAACTCCATTCTGTGTTCACTTTCATGTAAAGCTACGTTTATAGCATTAAACAGTCCATTAGTGTTGCAAACTACATTCTGTGCTTTCTTTCATGTAAAAGCGAGGTTTTAAGCATGAAACAGGCCTTTCGTAATGGAAACAACAATCTGTGCTCACTTTCATGTAAGAGCTACGTTTACAGCATTAAACAAGCCTATAGTGTTGTTAACTACATTTTGTCCCCACTTTCATGTAAAAGTGAGGTTTTCAGCATCATACAGGCCTCCCGTGATGAAAACTCCATTCTGTGTTGACTTTCATGTAAAAGCTACGTTTACAGCATTAAACAGGCCTATAGTGTTGTGAACTACATTTTGTCCTCACTTCCATGTAAAAGTGAGGTTTTAAGCATCAAACAGGCCTCCCGTGATGAAAACTCCATTCTGTGCTCACTTTGATGTAAAGGAAAGGTTTTCAGCATCAAACAGGCTTCTCGTGATGGAAACTACATTCTGTGCTCACTTTAATGTAAAAGCCAGGTTTTGGACAGTAAACTGACCTCCCGTGATGAAATCCACATTATGTGCTAACTTTCATATAAAAGTGAGGTTTTAAGCATCAAACAGGCCTCCCGTAATGAAAACTCCATTCTGTGTTCACTTTAATGTAAAAGCTACGTTTACAGCATTAAACAGTCCATTAATGTTGCAAACTACATTCTGTGCTCACTTTCATTTAAAAGTGAGGTTTCCAGCATCAAACAGGCCTCCCGTGATGAAAACTCCATTCTGTGCTCAATTTCATGTAAAAGCCAGGTTTTGGGCATTAAACTGACCTCCTGTGATGAAATCCACATTATATGCCTACTTTCATGTAAAAGCTACGTTTTCAGCATCAAACAGGCCTCCCGTGATGAAAACTCCATTCTTTGCTCACTTTGATGTAAAGGCAAGGTTTTCAGCATCAAACAGGCTTCTCGTGATGGAAACTACATTCTGTGCTCACTTTAATGTAAAAGCCAGGTTTTGGACAGTAAACTGACCTCCCGTGATGAAATCCACATTATGTGCTAACTTTCATATAAAAGTGAGGTTTTAAGCATCAAACAGGCCTCCCGTAATGAAAACTCCATTCTGTGTTCACTTTAATGTAAAAGCTACGTTTACAGCATTAAACAGTCCATTAATGTTGCAAACTACATTCTGTGCTCACTTTCATTTAAAAGTGAGGTTTCCAGCATCAAACAGGCCTCCCGTGATGAAAACTCCATTCTGTGCTCAATTTCATGTAAAAGCCAGGTTTTGGGCATTAAACTGACCTCCTGTGATGAAATCCACATTATATGCCTACTTTCATGTAAAAGCTACGTTTTCAGCATCAAACAGGCCTCCCGTGATGAAAACTCCATTCTTTGCTCACTTTGATGTAAAGGCAAGGTTTTCAGCATCAAACAGGCTTCTCGTGATGGAAATTACATTCTGTGCTCACTTTAATGTAAAAGCCAGGTTTTGGACAGTAAACTGACCTCCCGTGATGAAATCCACATTATGTGCTGACTTTCATATAAAAGTGAGGTTTTCAGCATCAAACAGAATTCTCGTGATGGAAACTAAATTCTGTGTTCACTTTCATGGAAAACCTACGTTTACAGCATCAAATAGGCCTTTAGTGTTGAAAACTACATTCTGTGCTCACTTTCATGTAAAATTGAGGTTTTAAGCATCAAACAGGCCTCCCATGATGAAATCCACTTTATGTGCTGACTTTCATGTAAAAGTGAGGTTTTCAGCATCAAACAGGCCTCCCGTGATGAAAACTCCATTCTGTGCTCACTTTAATGTAAAGGCAAGGTTTTCAGCATCAAACAGAATTCTCGTGATGGAAACTAAATTCTGTGTTCACTTTCATGGAAAACCTTCGTTTACAGCAGGTAAAGCAGGTTATACAGGCCTTTAGTGTTGAAAACTACATTCTGTGCTCACTTTCATGTAAAATTGAGGTTTTAAGCATCAAACAGGCCTCCCATGATGAAATCCACTTTATGTGCTCACTTTCATGTAAAAGTGAGGTTTTAAGCATCAAACAGGCCTCCCGTGATGAAAACTCCATTCTGTGTTCACTTTCATGTAAAAGCTATGTTTACAGCATTAAACAGGACTTCAGTGTTGAAAACTACATTCTGTGCTTTCTTTCATGTAAAAGCGAGGTTTTAAGCATGAAACAGGCCTTTCGTGATGGAAACTACATTCTGTGCTCACTTTCATGTAAAAGCCAGTTTTGGGGCAGTAAACTGACCTCCTGTGATGAAATTCACATTGTATGTCTACTTTCATGTAAAAGCTACGTTTACAGCATTAAACAGTCCATTAGTTTTGAAAACTACATGCTGTGCTTACTTTCATGTAAAAGTTACGTTTTCAGCATCAAGCAGGCCTCCCGTGATGGAAACTACATTCTGTGCTCACTTTCATTTAAAAGTGAGGTTTTCAGCATCAAACAGGCTTCTCGTAATGAAAACTCCATTCTGTGCTCACTTTAATGTAAAGGCAAGGTTTTCAGCATCAAATAGGCTTCTATTGATGGAAACTACATTCTGTGTTCACTTTCATGTAAAAGCTACTTTTACAGCATTAAACAGTCCATTAGTGTTGAAAACTACATTCTGTGCTTACTTTCATGTAAAAGTGACGTTTTCAGCATCAAGCAGGCCTCCCGTGATGGAAACTACATTCTGTGCTCACTTTCATGTAAAAGTGAGGTTTTAAGCATCAAACAGGCCTCTAGTGTTGTAAAAGACATACTGTGCTCACTTTCATGTAAAACCTCGCTTTTACATGAAAGTGAGCACAGAATGTAGTTTTCATCACGAGAAGCCTGTTTAATGCTGAAAACCTTGCCTTTACATTAAAGTGATAACAGAATGTCGTTTACAACACTAGAGGCCTGTTTGATGCTTAAAACCTCACTTTTACATGAAAGTGAGCACAGAATGTAGTTTTCAACACTAAAGTTCTGTATAATGCTGTAAACATAGCTTTTACATGAAAGTAGGCATATAATGTGGCTTTCATCACAGGAGGTCAGTTTAATGCCCAAAACCTGGTTTGTACAGTACACTGAGCACAGAATGTAGTTTCCATCATGAGAGGCCTTTTTCATGCTGTAAACATAACTTTTACATTAAAGTAGGCATACAATGTGGATTTCATCACGGGAGGTGAGTTTACTGCCCAGAAACTGGCTTTTACATGAAATTGAGCACAGAATGTAGTTTCCATCACGAGAGTGCTGGTTGATGCTGTAAACGTGGCTTTTACATGAAAGTAAGCACATAATGTGGATTTCATCACGGGAGGTCAGTTTACTGTCCAAAACCTGGCATTTACATTAAAGTGAGCACAGAATGTAGTTTCCATCACGAGAAGTCTGTTTGATGCTAAAAACCTCACTTTAACATGGAAGTGATGACAGAATGTAGTTCACAACACTATTGGCTTGTTTAATGCTGTAAACGTAGCTTTTACATGAAAGTAAGCATATAATGTGGATTACATCACGGGAGGTTAGTTCAATGCCCAAACCCAGGCTTTTACATGAAAGTGAGCACAGAATGTAGTTTTCATTACGAGAAGCCTGTTAAATACTGAAAACCTCACTTTTACATGAAAGTGAGCACAGAATGTAGTTTTCACCACTAGAGGCCTGTTTAATGCTGGAAACGTGACTTTTACATGAACGTCAGCACATAATGTGGATTTAATCACGGGAGGTCAGATTAATGTCCAAAACCTGGGTTTTACACGAATGTGACCACAGAATGTACTTTCCATCACGAGAAGCCTGTTTAATGCTGAAAACCTTGCCTTTAAAGTGAGCACAGAATGTCGTTTACAACACTAGAGGCCTGTTTGATGCTAAAAACCTCACTTTTACATGAAAGTAAGCACAGAATGTAGTTTTCAACACTAATAAGAAGATCTACCTTTATTAGTCCCACAATGGGGAAATTCAATTTACACTCTGTTAAACTCATACATGGTACATGCAGACCTGAAACACACATACATGCATTAATGGAGAGATTTCAGAGTGAGGGGGCTGCTCCTGACAAGCGCCCCGAGCAGTTGGGGGTTTGGTGCCTTGCTCAGGGGCACCTCGGCAGTGCCCAAGAGGTAAACTGGCACCTCTCCAGCTACCAGTTCACACTCAGTTTTTGGTCCATGTCGGGACTTTAGCCGGTGACCCTCCGGTTCCCAAGCCAACTCCCTACAGACTGAGCTACTGCCGCCCCCAAAAAAAGGTTGCACACTCCCCGTTGGGGAATCGAACCCCGGTCTCCCGCGTGACAGGCGGGGATACTCACCACTATACTAACGAGGAGATAATGGACTTTTAAGAAGAAGAAGAAGAAGATGCTGTAATGCTGTAAACGTCGTTTTTAAATCAGGGGTGTCCAAACTTTTGGCAAAGAGGGCCATATTTGGTGAGGTTAAAATGTGTGGGGGCCGACCATTCAGCCTGACACTCTTTGAACCATTAACATAACAGAATAACAGGTATCTTATTCGAGGCCATATCAACCTGTGTATCAGCCCTTCTTTCATTTCAACTGAACATCAAAAATCAAAAAAAACAAAAATATGAAATGGAAAAATGAGTGCTGGACCAAATTAGATTTTAATATTTAATGTTGAGTATTTGTATATTTGTTTCTTAAGACCCTAATGTTTGTTATCAATAAATATGAAGACAGTTTAGTTTGTTATACAAGAGACAGTTTGATTGTCAGTTGAAAAACAAGAACAAATGATCCATGGATTGAAAAGACTCAGAGCATATTCATTAAAAAAGAAAATAATAGAAGTGATTCACCTCAGAAGACTAAACATATAACTTGTCCGCACTAATTTGAAGGGTGGCTCTGAGATCTGGACTACAGTCAGTAGACCAGTTCTGGCTCTAAAGCAGTGGTTCTGATGCGCAGACGTCACGCAGGTGAGAGTCTCTTAATCTGGTCCTCAGGCGGTTCTTGGACGTCTTCTCGCATGTATGTCGAGCCAAACGAGCTCAGCATTTTCTTCTGGAGCGTCATCGGAGAAAGGAGTCCACGGAGAAAGGAGAGTTAAACAGCCTGATCTCCTTTTCAACAGCTGAAAAATCCTGAAAGCGGCGTTAAAACTCCTCAGCCAGAGATGAGGTGTCTGCTGCATACCTCCTCAATTTCGCACCGATGTTGTGGCGGGCCGCATATTGTTGAATTTATGACAAAGGCTGCGGGCCGGTGGAAATTTGAACACGGGCCGCAATTGGCCCGCGGGCCGGACTTTGGACATGCCTGTTTTAAATGAAAGTAAGCCTATAATGTGGATTTCATAACTTGAGGTCAGTTTACTGCCCCAAACCTGGCTTTTACATGAAAGTGAGCACAGAATGTAGTTTCCATCACGAGAGGCCTATTTCATGCTTAAAACCTCGCTTTTACATGAAATTGAGCACAAAATGGAGTTTTCATCACGGGAGGCCTGTTTGATGCTGAAAACTTCACATTTACATGAAATTGAGCACATAATGTAGTTTCCATCACGAGACTGCTGGTTGATGCTGTAAACATAGCTTTTAAATGAAAGTAAGCCTATAATGTGGATTTTATCACTTGATGTCAGTTTACTGCCCCAAACCTGGATTTTACATGAAAGTGAGCACAGAATGTAGTTTTCAACACTAGATGCCTTTTTAATGCTGGAAAAATGGCTTTTACATGAAAGAAGGCATACAATGTGGATTTCATCATGGGAGGTCAGTTTACTGACCCAAAACTGACTTTTACGTGAAAGTGAGTATAGAATGTAGTTTCCATCACGAGAAGCCTGTTTGATGCTGTAAACGTAGCTTTTACATGAAAGTAGGCATACAATGTGGATTTCATCACGGGAGGTCAGTTTACTGCCCAAAAACTAGCTTTTACATGAAAGTTAGCACAGAATGTAGTTTCCATCACGAAAGGCCTGTTTCATGCTTAAAATCTCACTTTTACATGAAATTGAGCACAGAATGGAGTTTTCAACACTAGAGGCCTTTTTAATGCTGGAAACGTGGCTTTTACATGAAAGTCAGCACATAATGTGGATTTCATCACGAGGGTTCAGGTTACTGCCCCAAACCTGGCTTTTACATGAATGTGAGCACAAAATGTAGTTTTCATCACGAGAAGCCTGTTTAATGTTGAAAACCCTGCTTTTACATTAAAATGAGCACAGAATGGAGTTTTCATCACGGGAGGACTGTTTGATGCTGAAAACCTCACTTTTACATGGTAGTGAGGACAAAATGTAGTTCACAACACTATAGGCTTGTTTAATGCTGTAAACGTAGCTTTTACATGAAAGTAAGCATATAATTTGGATTACATCACGGGAGGTCAATTTAATGCCCAAAACCTGGCTTTTACATGAAACTGAGCACAGAATGTAGTTTCCATCACGAGAGTGCTGGTTGATGCTGTAAACGTAGATTTTAATTGAAAGTAAGCCTATAATGATGATTTCATCACTTGAGGTCAGTTTACTGCCCCAAACCTGGCTTTTACATGACAGTGAGCACAGAATGTAGTTTCCATCACGAAAGGCCTGTTTCATGCTTAAAACCTCGCTTTTACATGAAATGGAGCACAGAATGGAGTTTTAAACACTCGAGGCCTTTTTAATGCTGGAAACGTGGCTTTTACATGAAAGTAGACATATAATGTGGATTTCATCACTGGAGGTCAGTTTACTTTCCAAAACCTGGCTGTTACATGAAAGTAAAGCACAGAATGTAGTTTCCATCACGAGAGGCTTGTTTCATGCTTAAAACCTCGCTTTTACATGAAAGTGAGCACAGAATGGAGTTTTCATCACAGGAGGTCTGTTTGATGCTGAAAACCTCACTTTTACATGAAATTGAGCACATAATGTAGTTTCCATCACGAGAGTGCTGGTTGATGCTGTAAACGTAGCTTTTGCATGAAAGTAAGTCTATAATGTGGATTTCATCACTTGAGGTCAGTTTACTGCCCCAAACCTGTCTTTTACATGAAAGTGAGCACAGAATGGAGTTCACAACAATAGAGGCTTGTTTAATGCTGTAAACGTAGCTTTTACATGAACGTGAGCACAGAATGTAGTTTTCATCACTGGAGGCCTGTTTAATGCCCAAAACCTGGCTTTGACATGAATGTGAGCATAGAATGGAGTTTTCATCACGGGAGGCCTGTTTCATGCTTAAAACCTCACTTTTACATTAAAGTGAGCACAGAATGTAGTTTTCAACACTCGAGGCCTGTTTAATGTTGGAAACGTGGCTTTTACATGAAAGTCAGCACATAATGTACTTTCCATCACGGGAGGCCTGTTTGATGCTGTAAACGTAGCTTTTACATGAAAGTAAGCCTGTAATGTAGATTTCATCACGGGAGGTCAGTTTACTCCCCCAAAACTAGCGTTTACAGGAAAGTGAGCACAGAGTGTAGTTTCCATCATGGAAGGCCTGTTTCATGCTTAAAACCTCGCTTTTACATAAAATTGAGCACAGAATGGAGTTTCCAACACTAGAGGCCTTTTTAATGCTGGAAACATGGCTTTTACATGAAAGTCAGCACATAATGTAGATTACATCACTAGAGGCCTGTTTGATGCTGTAAACATAACTTTTACATTAAAGAAGGCATACAATGTGGATGTCATCACGGGAGGTCAGTTTACTGCCCCAAACCTGGCTTTTACATGAAAGTGAGCACATAATGTAGTTTCCATCACGAGAGTGCTGGTTGATGCTGTAAACATAGCTTTTAATTGAAGGTAAGCCTGTAATGTGGATTTCATCACTTGAGGTCAGTTTACTGCTCCAAACCTAGCTTTTACATGAAAATGAGCACAGAATGTAGTTTCCATCACGAAAGGCCTGTTTCATGCTTAAAACCTCGCTTTTACATGAAATTGAGCACAGAATGGAGTTTTCAACACTAGAGGCCTTTTTAAATCTGGAAACGTGGCTTTTACATGAAAGAAGGCATACAATGTGGATTTCATCACGGGAGGTCAGTTTACTGCCCCTAAACTGACTTTTACATGAAAGTGAGCACAGTATGTAGTTTCCATCACGAGAAGCCTGTTTGATGCTGAAAACCTTGCTTTTATATTAAAGTGAGCACAGAATGGAGTTTCCATCACGGGAGGCCTGTTTGATGCTGAAAACCTCACTTTTAAATGAAAGTATGCACAGAATGTATTTTTCAACACTAATGGACTGTTTAATGCTGTAAACGTTGCTTTTACATGAAAGTAGACATATAATGTGGATTTCATCACTGGAGGTCAGTTTACTTTCCAAAACCTGGCTGTTACATGAAAGTAAAGCACAGAATGTAGTTTCCATCACGACAGGCCTGTTTCATGCTTAAAACCTCACTTTTACATGAAATTGAGGATAGAATGTAGTTCACAACACTAAAGGCCTGTTTAATGCTGTAAATGTAGCTTTTACATGAAAGTAGGCATATAATGTGGATTTCATCATGGGAGGTCAATTTACTCCCCCAAACCTGGCTTTTACATGAAAGTGAGAAAAGAATGTAGTTTCCATCACGAGTAGCCTGTTTGATGCTGAAAACCTCACCTTTACATTAAAGTGAGAAGAGAATGGAGTTTTCATCACGGGAGGCCTGTTTGATGCTGAATACCTCACTTTTCTATGAAAGTAAGCACAGAATGTAGTTTTCAACACTAAAGTTCTGTATAATGATGTAAACGTAGCTTACATGAAAGTAGGCATATAATGTGGATTTCATCACGGGAGGTCAGTTGACTGTCCAAAACTTGGCCTTTGCATTAAAGTGAGCACAGAATGGAGTTTTCATCACGGGAGGTCTTTTTGATGCTGAAAACCCCACTTTTACATGAAATTGAGCACATAATGTAGTTTCCATCACGAGATTGCTGGTTGATGCTGTAAACGTAGCTTTTACATTAAAGTAAGCCTATAATGTGGATTTCAACACGGGATGTCAGTTTACTGCCCCAAACCTGGCTTTTAAATGAAATTGAGCACATAATGTAGTTTCCATCACGATAGTACTGGTTGATGCTGTAAACGTGGCTTTTACATGAAATTGTGCACATAATGTAGTTCACAACACTATAGGCTTGTTTAATGCTGTAAACACGGCTTTTACATGAAAGTCAGCACATAATGTGGATTTCATCACGGGAGGTCAGTTTACTGCCCCAAACCTGGATGTTACATGAACATAAAGCACAGAATGTAGTTTCCATCACGAGAAGCCTGTTTGATGCTGAAAACCTCACTTTTACATGAAATAGAGCACATAATGTAGTTTCCATCACGAGAGTGCTGGTTGATGCTGTAAACGTAGCTTTTACATGAAAGTAAGCCTATAATGTGGTTTTCATCACGGGAGGTCAGTTTACTGTCCAAAACCTGGCTTTTACATTAAAGTGAGCACAGAATGTAGTTTCCATCACGAGAAGCCTGGTTGATGCTGAAAACCTCACCTTTACATTAAAGTGAGCACAGAATGGAGTTTTCATCACGGGAGGTCTGTTTGATGCTGAAAACCTCACTTTTACATGAAAGTAAGCACAGAATGTAGTTTTCAACACTAATGGACTGTTTAATGCTGGAAACGTGGCTTTTACATGAAAGTCAGCACATAATGTGGATTTCATCACACTTTCTTACAGGCAGGCCAGCCTTCAGCCTCAGCTCAGCAGCAGGATCACAGTTCTGTGGCGTGGAAAGATAGATAGATAGATAGATAGATACTTTATTGAACCCAAGTTGGGAAATTGTGGTGTTACAGTAGCAGGTTATCAGCACAATATACAAGAGAGAATATACACAACTATGTACACATAAAAAAAGGGAATATGCACATCTGTACGAAGTGTGAAGTATATACAGACAATCTTGTTATAAAACTAATCCAATTCTAAGAAATGTAAACATTATACACTATAATAATAATAAGATAATAAAATAATAAAATAAAATGATAGAATAAAATGATATGATATGATGATATAGTATATAATGTAATGTTGTATAACATAACATGATATATATGTATGATGTATATAATGTAATATATATATGTGGAATAGATATATAGAGCTGTGGTATAATAATATAATACAATATACACGGCAATACACAATATAACATAATATAATATGTATAATGCTTTATAATACACCTAACCAACAGTAGCTGGGGGTCTATTAATCATACTAATATATAAAAAAAATATAGAAGAAGTAAAGAATAACACTCTATATATACAGTCAGTAGTGCAGATGTTAAAGTGAAATTGTGCAATGTTAGGTGTCGTAGGGGGTGGTAGGGGGAGCAGAGAGCTCTCTGCCAGCCAGAGGTGACGTGTTGAACAGCTTGATAGCTGTTGGTAGGAAGGATTTCCTGTATCTGTCCTTGTGACAGCGGAGCTGAACCAGTCTGTTTGAGAAGCTGCTCCGCTGTCGCTCCAGTACCGGGTGAAGTGGGTGGTCTGGATTGTCCAGAATAGACAACAGCTTGTTCATGGTTCTCCTTTCCACCACAGCCTCAAAAGTGTCCATTTTGCAGCCGATCACAGAGCCTGCTGATGCTGCTCCCCCAGCAGACCACAGCAGAGTACAGGGCGCTGGCTACAACGGACTGGTAGAAGATCTCCAGCATCTTGCTGCACACATTGAACGATCTGAGCTTCCTCAGGAAGTAGAGGCGGCTCATCCCCTTCTTGTAGACAGCATCAGCGTTGGTCCTCCAGTTCAGTCCGTTGTCGATGTAGACGCCCAAGTATTTATACTCCTCCACAATATCAATGACCTCCCCAAGGATCTTCAGGGGCTGTGTGGGTGTCCTCTTCTTCCTGAAGTCGATCACCATCTCCCTGGTCTTGGCCACATTGAGATGCAGATGATTCCGACCAGACCACTCCACAAAATCATACACCAGAGCCCTGTACTCCTCCTCCTGTCCACCACTTATACACCCCACAACTGCCGAGTCATCAGAAAATTTCTGTAGATGACAAGACTCGGAGTTGTATTTGAAATCCGAGGTGTACACGGTGAACAGAAAAGGAGACAGCACCGTACCCTGCAGAGCTCCTGTACCACTGACCACCACATCGGACAGACCGCTGCCCAGCCGGACAAACTGCGGCCTGTCTGTCAGGTAGTCAGTGATCCAGGAGATGGTGGGAGCGTCCACATTCATCGCCCGCAGCTTCTCCCTCAGAAGAAAAGGCTGGATAGTGTTGAATGCACTAGAGAAATCAAAAAATGTGACTCTCACAGTGCACCCAACACCATCCAGATGTGAGAGAGTCCTCTGCAGGAGATAAATAATGGCATCCTCCACACCTAGATGAGATAAGATAAGATAAGATAAGATAAGATATTCCTTTATTAGTCCCACAGTGGGGAAATTTACACGTTACAGCAGCAATACAAATAAAATAAATTAGTATATACATAATAGAAAATAGAAAAAAGTAAAGACAGAAAAAATGTGTCCATCATATCCATGATATAATTGTACATAAAGTCCTTATTGCACTTGTGTTTCCGGTGAGTTTGTTGTGAATGTGACAGTGATTGTGGTTTACTGGGAGCAGTGCTGGTTGTGGAGTCTAACAGCTGCAGGCAGGAAGGACCTTCTGTAACGCTCCTTCGTACACTTAGGGTGTAGCAGCCTGTCACTGAGGAGCTCTCCAGAGCTCTGATGGTGTCTCTCATGGGGTGGGAGTCCTTCTCCATCATGGATGACAGCTTAGCCGTCATCCTCCTCTCTCCCACCACCTGCACTGTGTCCAGAGAGCATCCCAGGACAGAGCTGGCCCTTTTGATAATCTTATCCAGCCTCTTCCTGTCTGCAGCTGTGATGCTGCTGCCCCAGCAAACCACTCCATAAAATATGGCTGATGCCACAACAGTGTCATAAAATGTTTTCAATGGTGTCCCCTGCACTCCAAAAGACCTCAGTCTCCTGAGCAGATACAGCCTGCTCTGGCCTTTCTTATGGAGTGCCGAGGAGTTTGTTGTCCAGTCCATTTTATTGTTCAGGTGAACACCCAGGTATTTATAAGATGTCACCATCTCAATGTCTGATCCCTGGATGTTCACCGGTGTTGGAGGGGGATGAGTTTGCCTGCGGAAATCCACCACCAGCTCTTTAGTTTTCCCCGCGAGGCTGGTAGGCAAACTGCAGAGGGTCTAGTGATGGTCTCACCTGTGGTCTCAGATGGGTCAGGACCAGCCTCTCTAGCACCTTCATCACATGAGAGGTGAGGGCCACTGGTCGATAGTCATTTAGGTCCGATGGAGATGACTTCTTGGGCACCGGAACCAGGCAGGAGGTCTTCCACAGGGTTGGTACCTTCTCCTGGTCCAAGCTCAGGTTAAACTATCATCCAGGAAGACCAGCCCTCAGTCTCAACTCAAAAACACGATCACATTGCTGGGACGTGGAGACTTTAATCCAGGCAGGTTAACCCTCAGTCTCAGCCTCAGCCCAGCAGCACAATGACAGTGCTGGGGTGGGGAGAATGGCCCTCAAGCAGGCCAACCCTAAGCCTCAGCTCAGCAGCACAATGACATGTCTGGGGTGTGGAAACTTTCTTCCAGGCAGGCCCGCCCTCAACCTAAGCTCAACAGCAAGATCATAGTTATTGGGCGTGGAGACTTTACTCCAGTCAAGCCAGCCCTGACACTCAAATCAGCAGCATGATTACATTGCTGGGGCGTGGACATTTTCTTCCAGGCAGGCCAGATCTCAGCCTCAGCTCAGCAGCACGTTGTCAGCGCGGGCGCATGGAGACTTTCATCCAGGATGGCCATCCCTCAGCCTCAGCTCAACAGCACGATGATGGTGCTGGGGAGTGGAGACTGGCCTCCAGGCAGGCCGGCCTTTGACCTCAGCTCAGCAGCACAATGACTGCGCTGGGGCGTGGAGGCTGGTCTCCAGGTAGGCCGGACCTCAGCCTCAGCTCTGAAGCACAATGACATTGCTGGGGCATGGAGACTGTCTTCCAGGCACGCCAGCCCTCAACCTCAGCTCAGCAGTATGATCACAGTTCTAGGGCATGGAAAATTTCATCCAGGCAGGCCATCCCTCAGCCTCAGCTAAGCAGTAGAAGAAGATCAACCTTTATTAGTCCCACTAGGGGAAATTCAATTTTTACACTCTGTTGTAACGTATACACAGTACACAGCACATATACATGCATCAATGGAGAGGTGTCAGAGTGAGGGGGCTGCTCCTGACACGCGCCCCGAGCAGTTGGGGGTTTGGTGCCTTGCTCAGGGGCACCTCGGCAGTGCCCAAGAGGTAACCTGGCACCTCTCCAGCTACCAGTTCACACTCAGTTCTTGGTCCATGCCGGGATTTGAACCAGTGACCCTCCAGTTCCCAAGTCAACTCCCTACAGACTGAGCTACTGCCGCCCTAAATGATACAATAATGATACTGCTGGGATATTGCTGGGACGTGGAGATTGTCATTGTGACGGGCGAGCCGTCAGCCTCAGTTCAGCACCACAATGACTTTGCTGGGGCATGGAGATTTTCTTCCAGGCAGGCCAGCCTTCAACCTCACCTCAACAGCCAGATCATAGTTATTGGGTGTGGAGACTTTCATCCAGACAAGCCAGCCCTGAGACTCAACTCAGCAGCATGATGACATTGCTAGGGTGTGGACATTTTCTTCCAGGATGGCCATCCCTCAGCCTCAGCTCAACAGCACGATGACGGTGCTGGGGCATGGAGACTGGCCTCCAGGCAGGCCGGCCTTCGACCTCAGCTCAGCAGCACAATGATATGGTGGGGCGCGGAGACTGGCCTCCAGGAGGGCCTGCCTTCGACCTCAGCTCAGCAGCATGATGACAGTGCTGGGGCGTGGATACTGTTCTCCAGGCAGGCCAACCCTCAGCTGAAGCTCAACCGAATGAATAATGGCAGAATTTGAAACGTTATTTGAAAAACGTGTCTCCAGGCATGACATCTTCATTCCGTGCTCAATTTCATGTAAGACCGTAGTTGTCAACACTAACTAGCTAAATCTACATTTGTCCTCCAAAAGCACACCGCAACGCGATTTTCCATCAAAAAAATATGTTAATCATATTGAGCATAGGAGATACATACATAATGATGTGCGTGGCGACTGGCCTCACAGCCTCAGGGCAGGCAACTCCTCACTCTGAGTTGAGGGGCATGATGACAAGGCTATGCGTGGAGACTGGTTTGCAAGCAGGCAAGTCCTCACCCTTAGCTGAGCAGCATGAAGAAAAGCCGGCGAAACCCCATGTGAAACTTGGGGTCCAAAGCACACAGACAAAGCGTTTTTCCAAAAGAAACACTCAAAAGATGATTTCTGTGAAAAATGTGATTTCTTCACAGAAACACATCACTATCACTGGAAACATGCAATACAGGATGTTTATGTGAGAAAACATAGGTATAGCAAATCTCATGTTAAACCTTGCTTCCAGGCATGAAATCTTCATTCTGTGATCATTTTCATGCAAAATTGTAGTACTCAGCACTACACTAGCTAAAACTGCATTTTTCGCCCAAAAGCACACAGGAAAGCATTTTTCCAAAAGAAACACTCAAAAGATGATTTCTGTGAAAAACGTGATTTCTTCACAGAAACACATCAGCATCACTGGAAACAGTGAACTCAACAGCTGATTTATGTGAAAAACATGTTTCATCACAGAAACACATCACTATCACTGAAAACAGGCAATACAGGATTAAAACGACAGATAATGGTTTTCAGTTATGTTTTTTTTTTAATGTCATATTAAGATAAGATAATATAAGATGAACCTTTATTATTATTATTATTTTTATTATTATTGTTATTATTATTAATTAGTATTAAAACTGTTGGCTTCAGTTATATATAAAAACAATTGTTTTCACCACTAAAGTAGCTCAAACTGCTTTTCTTGTCAAAAAATACCTAGAAAAGCGTTTTCCCAGAAGAAACACTCAAAAGATGATTTCTATGAAAAACATGTCATTTCCTCAAAGAAACACATCCATTACATCCAGTAATAGTACTGGAAACATATGCAACAAAGGATGTTTATGTGAGAAAACATAGGTATAGCAAATCACGTTAGAACTTGCTTCCAAGGCATTGAACTCTTCGTTCTGTGATCAATTTCATGCAAAATCGTAGTATTCAGCACTACACAAGCTAAACCTTCATTTCCCGTCGAAAAGCACACAGGAAAGCGTTTTTCAACAAGAAACACTCAACAGCTGATTTCTGTGGAAAAACGTGATTTCATCAAAGAAACACATCAGTATCACTGGAAACAAGCAAAACAGGATTTAAATGACAGTTAACATGGTTTTATAAATTGTCATTTTAAAAGTGATCTCCAAACATGCTAGCTTCATTCTATGCTCAGTTACATATAAAAACAATTGTTTTCACCACTAAAGTAGCTCAAACTGCATTTCTTATATAAAAAAAAAGCACACAAAAAAGCGTTTTTCCAGAAGAAACACTCAAAAGATGATTTCTATGAGAAACATGCCATTTCTTCAACGAAACACATAAGTATAATGGGAAACATGCAATTTCATGCAAAACCATAGTTTTCAGGATTATACTCGCTAAAACTGCATTGCTCGTCCAAAAGCACACAGAAACATGATTTTCCACAAGAAACACTCAAAAATTGATTTCTGTGAAAAACATCTTATTTCTTCAAATAAACACATCAAGTATCACTGAACACATGCAAAACAGGATTGATATCACAGATAACATGATTTTATTTAATTTCGTATTAACACTGATCTTCAAACATAATATCTTCAGTTTGTGATGAATTTAATGTAAAACCGTTGTTTTCTCCACCCAAGTAGCTCAAATTGCATTTCTCATCCAATAGCACACAGGAAAGCGTTTTTCCAAAAGAAACACTGAAAAGATGATTTCTGTGAAAAACGTGATTTCTTCACAGAAACACATCAGTATCACTGGAAATATGCAACATAGAATGTTTATGTGAGAAAACATAGGTATAGCAAATCTCATGTTAAATTCCAGGCATGAAATCTTCATTCTGTGATCAATTTCATGCAAAATCATAGTTACACTAGCTAAAACTGCATTCTCTGCATTTCTCGCTCATAAAAAACACTTAAAAGTTGATGAAATACACATAATTTCTTTATAGACACACATCAGTATCACTGGTAACATGCAATCCAGATAAATTTGACAGAAAACATAATTTTATAAAATTTGTCATTAGAATTGTCCTCCAAGCATGACATGTTCATTCTGTGATCAGTGTCATAAAACCATAGTTTTCACCACTAACCTAGCTAAAGCTCCATTTCTCGACCAAAAGCACACAGAAACGCGTTACTCAACAGCTGATTTCTGTGATAAAACGTGATTTCTTCACAGAAACACATCAATATCACTGGAAACAGGCAATACAGGGTTAAAATGACAGCTAATATGGCTTTTTTTATGAAATGTCATATTAAAACTGATCTCCAAACACTATAGCTTCATTCTGTGTTCAGTTACACATAAAAACAATTGTTTTCACCACTGAAGTAGCTTTAGTTTAAGTTTAAGTTTAAGTGCTTTTCCAAAAGAAAAACTCAAAAGATGATTTCTGAGAAAAACAGGTGATTTCTTCACAGAAACACATCAGTATCACTGGAAATATGCAACATAGAATGCTTATTTGAGAAAAAATTGGTATAGCAAATCTCATGTTAAAACTTGCTTCCAGGCATGAAATCTTCGTTAAGTGATCAGTTTCATGCAAAATCCACTAGCACTAGCTAGTCCCCACCATGAGCTGAGCAGCATCATGTCAACAGAGGTTTTCAACCTCTAAAGCAGTTAAAATTGCAATTCCTCTCGATAAGCACACAGACACATGTTTTTTTCCACCAGAAACACACAAAAGTTGATTTCTGTGAAAAACATGTAATTTCTTCATGGAAACACATCATTATCATTGGACACATGCAAAACAAGATGGTGATTACAGAAAACAGTTTTACAAAATTTCACATTAAACCTTCTCCACCCCTTGAAAAAAAAGTCTGGCTCCCTTAATATAAGAAATACATGTAATAAAGACTGCCATAAAAATATGACCCATTAATGTATTGTTCTATTGTTATGAATACTATCATCAACTTCAGTCCTCATCATACATTATCAAATATTCATTCATTCAGACTTTCAGTCAGACTTTCACAGACTTTAATTTGGTTCACTTCGTGTCTAAGCTTTTGAAATCCTTCAAAAAGTATAGTAATTTTATTACTTCAAGGAGTGCATGTCTGGAAGTGTCTGTTTTTGTTTGTGCATGGTTAAAGATCATTATCGATGGGGCGTTGAATCAGATAGCAGCCTGATAAAAAGGAAGTGCAGTGCAGCAGGACTTTTCACACTAATTCTAAATTGTATTCTACACCTCAGTATGACACCTACAAAACACTATCAAATCATTTCAGTTCTATATATTTATTGAATTTGTTCGTAATTTGCCATCAGAGGGTGC
This sequence comes from Pterois miles, assembly GCA_947000775.1. NCBI lineage: Eukaryota > Metazoa > Chordata > Actinopteri > Perciformes > Scorpaenidae > Pterois > Pterois miles. The sequence continues at coordinate 3,396,737 of CAMQGK010000416.1, read as the reverse complement.
CATTTGTCCTCACTGAAACAGATGGTTAATACCAGACAGGCAGTACATGGGCAAATTCCGCCATCTGATGGAAAAATCATAAAAGTGTAAATTTAAAGGGATTTGACCATCTAGGCATGAAACAATATGAAAAAAAAATCAACAATCAATCTGCAGAGGCTTGGTATTCAAAAGATGTGATTTGAATGGGAGTCAAAGGGATTTTTTTATACATAGGGCGAAGGATTGCTACTAAAATCCACCACAAAAAGCACACCTTGACCTTACAAATAAAAACACCAGATGTATAAAAAGTACCTAGGGGTGGCGAAGGGTTAAAACTGGCCTTCAAGTCCTCAACATGAGCAGAGCAGCATGACAACTTTGTGCGTGGAGAATGGCCTCCAAGCAGGCGAATCCACATGTAAAACTCAGGCTTTCAACCATTCCATTAGCTAAAACTACACTTCTCTCCTCCAAAAGCACACAGAAAAGTTATTCTACATGAAACACTCAAACGTTAATTTATAAACATGTCATTTCTTCACAGAAATATAGCTCTTCTGCTGAAACATGCAAAACAGGATAAAAATGACCGGGAATATGTAATCATATTTCATGTGAAAACTAGCCTCCTGGCATCACATCTTCCTTCTGAGCCCATTCAATGTAAAACTTATTTTCACCACTAAACTAGCTTTAACTGTGTTTCTTTTCCAAAAGCACACAGAAATGCATTTCTCCTCAATAAGTATAGTTGAGAAGAACAGGTTTGACCACTGAACTAGTTTACGCTCTCCTTCTGTGCCAAATAGCAATGTACTTTTCCACAAGAAACATTCTAAAGTGGATGTTTGGGGAAAAAGTCAGCCTTTCTACACAAAAACACTATTACATTTGTAACATCCAAAACAGGATGAATATCATATCATATCATATCATAATATCATAGTGTTGTCAGCTTACACATAAAAGATACACAGAAAAGATGATGACAGCTACTGTAGATTATTTGAACGAGATATATCACAGCTAGTAAGCGGCTCATAACAATGCTCCTATGCTCTAACTTTCACAAAGCACAAATGTACATCATCTTCTTTTTAGTGTTTCTCCAGGCACGGGCAATGCAGAGCCTGGCCGGGCCGTAGAGACTTTCATCCAGGCAGGCCATCTCTCAGCCTCAGCTCAGCACGATGATATTGCTGGGGCATGGAGATTTTCTTCCAGGCAGGCTAGCCCTCAACCTCAGCTCAGTAGTACGATCACATATCTGGGGCGTGGACACTTTCACCTCGGAAGGACAGCCTTCAGCCTCAGCTCAGCAGCATGATTACATTGCTGGGGCATAGAAATGTTCTTTCAGGCAGGCCTGCCCTCAACCTCAGATCAGTAGTACGATTACAGTTCTGGTGTATGGCGACTTTCATCCAGGATGGCCATCCCTCAGCCTCAAACACAACAGTACGATCACGGTGTTGGGACGTGGAGATGGGTGTCCAGGCAGGCCAGCATTCAGCCTCAGACTCCGCATCATGATGTCATTGCTGGGGCGTGGAGACGGCCTCAAGGCAGGCCAGCGCTCAGCCTCAGACTCACAGCACAATGACAGTGCTGGGGCGTCGAGACTTTCTTCAAGGCAGGCCAGCCCTCAGCCTCAGCACAGGAGTATGATGATTGTTATAGTTCTTCATGACCGCTTGGCCGGCATACATGACAGCGACTCAGACTTATCTTTAACTCCAGGAGTGACACACTTTATTCACTCATATTCACAACTTGTATTACTCACGCATCCATGCTCGGGGACCGAACTCAGTACAATGCACCTTATCACTCCGCCTGCTCGTCACTCATCACAATAGTATAAGTGCGCTACAATGATGGTGCTGGGGCGTGGAGACTGGCCTCCAGGCAGGATGGCCCTGAGCCTCACCTCAGCAGCACAAAGACATTGCTGGGGTGTGGAGATTTCCTTCCAGGTAGGCCAGCCCTCAGCTTTAGATCAGCAGCTAGAGCACAGTTGCGGGGCATGGAAATTTTCTTCCAGGCAGGCCAGCCCTCAGCCTCAGCTCAGCAGCACGATGACAGTACTGCAGCGTGGAGACTGGCCTCCAAGCAGGCCAATCCTCAGCCTCAGTTCAGCAGCATTATCACAGTTCTGGGACGTTGAGACATTCATCCAGGCAGGCCAGCCAGGGGGCCTGCCTGGAGCTCAGCAGGCAGCTCAGCAGCACGATGACATTCAGGTCAGGGTCAGGGTAAACTTTATTGTCCCGTTAGGGAAATTTGTCTTGGGCGTCGTGCTACATTATTGCTTCACAGAACAACGACAGGGAAACATAAACATTGACTACTAAAAACAGGGCTAAAAACAGGAGATACATGACAACACAGGGACAGAGACATTAGCTCATTTAAAATGCCAAAAATAAATAAATACATAAATAAATAATTGAATAAATAGGTAGATTTAAAAAAAAAAAAAAAAAAAAAAAGAAAGTGCTAGGTGCTCAGTACTATTTCCATTGCACATTGCTTTGGTGCTCTAGTTGTTTTTTATGTTGTTCAACAGCTTGATAGATGCTGGAACAAATGATAGTTTGAGACGGTTTGTTTTGCATTTTGGTATTCGAAATCTTCTTCCTGATGGGAGAAGTTCGTATTCTGAGGATAGTAGGTGAGTGGAGTCTGAGGAGATTTTTGTTGCTTGTATTATAACTGACTGGTTATACAAACTCTCTATGGACTCATATTGTTTCATACCAATGATCTTCATTGCTGTTTTGTGGATGTTAGCCAATCTGTTTTTCAATTGTACTGTTAGGTTGCCAAACCAGGCTGTGATTCCATATCTGATGAGGCTCTCTAGAATAGCTTTGTAGAAGATTAGCATGATCTGGTTGCTAACACCATACAGCCTCAGTCGTCTCAGAAAATACAGTCTCTGCTGCAGTTTGTTGCACAAATGATTAATGTGTGATTTCCAGCTGAGCAGGTTGTCAATATGGATCCCTAGATATTTGTATGTTGTCACCTGATTGATAGTCTGGTCTTTAATGACCACTGGCTCGTGTATAGTCACTTGCCTCGGATCAAAAACCATCTCTTGTGTTTTTGCCACGTTCAGAATCAGGTGGTTTTTGTCACACCACTTAATGAAGGTATCAATCTCATTGTGGTACACAGAAGAGTCCATGTCCTTATGCAGAAGGCTTACGATTGCTGTATCATCTGCAAATTTAAAAATAAAATTATTGGGATGTACTTTCCTGCAGTCATTGGTGTACAGTGTAAAAAGGAGAGGTGAGAGCACACAGCCTTGTGGAACTCCTGTATTACAGCGTCTGATGTCTGACAGTGTGTGATTAACCTTCACTTGCTGTGTGCGATTTGATAAAAAAGAATAAAACCATTTGATCAGGGTAGTGTTGACATTCATGTCCTTCAGTTTTTTTAAAAGCAAATGAGGTTGCACAGTATTAAATGCTGAACTAAAATCAATAAATAAAATTCGAGCATAAGATTTTGTCTCTTCCAGATGCTTAGAAACAGAGTGCAACATGCAGAGGATTGCATCTTCAGTGCTGCGTTCATGTTTGTAGGCAAACTGACATGCATCTAACATGGGCTGCACTTCTGTTTTAAGCAGTGACACAACAAATTTTTCAAAACACTTCATGATTATCGAGGTCAAAGCTACAGGACGAAAATCATTGTTCTCTGTAGCACAAGGCTTTTTGGGCACTGGTGTTATTATTGACCTCTTCCACAGAGCTGGGACAGTGTGGGTGTCTAATGACCGCTGGAATATAGGACACCATGCTGGCGTCAGCTCCTCTGCACAGCTTTTGAGCAAAAAAGCCGGCAGTCCGTCTGGGCCAGTGGATTTATCAGTTCGCACAGTACGAAAAAGGTGCTGGACACTAGGTGGGTCCACCTCCAGCCAGCCAGTGGTATCAGTTTCTGGTAATGACTGCATCACCCCGTCACACTCACAAGAAAAATTCTCTGAGTCAAATCTTAAATAGAAATCGTTCAGCTCATTTGATTTTTGCTGTTCATCGAGGGTGACAATTTGCTTTTTTACAGGATTCATGTTAGTTGCTGATTTCATTGTATCCCAGAGTTTTTTAGTATTTGAGGTTAAGAGGCTCTGTTCCATTGTTTGTCTGTGTTGTTCTCTGGCTTTGTTTAAAAGTTGTTTCAGTTCTTTTTGAACTTTTAACAAACTTGCTCTTGCTCATTGCTGGGGATTTGACATTTTCGTCCAGGCAGGCCAGGCTTCGGCTTCAGCTCAGCAGCACCATCACAGTTCTGAGGCGTGGAGACTTTTATCCAGGCAGGTCAGCCCTCAGTCTCAGCTCAGCAGCAAGATGACTGCTGGGGCGTGGAGACTGGCCTCCAGGCAGGCCAGCCCTCGGCCTCAGCTCAGCTGCACGATGACATTGCTGGGGCGTGGAGACACTGCTGTGCATAACGAATGGACTCCAAGCAGGCGAGTCCTCACCCTGACTTGAGCAGCATGATGACAAGGCTGTTCATGGTGACTGGATTTCAAGCAGGCGAGTCCCCACCCTGAGCGTGGAGACTGGGCTCCAAGCAGGCGAGTATCCACCCTGATGTGAACACCATGCTGACAATGCTGTTTGTGGAGACTGGCCTCAAAGTAGATGAGTCCCCACCTTGATTGTGGAGACTGGCCTCCAAGCAGGCGAGTCCCCAGCTTGATTGTAGGGACTGGCCTCCAAGTAGATGGGTCCCCACCCTTGGTCGAGCAGCATGATGACTACGGTCTGCATGGAGACTGGCCTCAAAGCAGGCAAGTCCCCACCCTGAGCTGCATGATGACAACGCTGTGTTTGGAAACAAGCCTTCAAGCACTTTAGACCCCACCATGAGCGTGGACACTGGCCTCCAAGCAGGCGAGTCCTCAGCCTGGGCTCAAAACCATGGTGAGACAGCTGTGCGAGGCACCTGGCCTCCAATAATGCGATTCTCCACCTTTAGGTGTACAGCATGGTGACAACACTGGAGAAGGTACTCCAAGAATGTGAGTACTGGCATGAGCAGCATGGTAACAGCGCTGTGCATGGAAAATGGCCACGAAGCAGATTAGTCCCAACCCTGAGCGTTGACTCTGGCCTCCAAGGTAGTGAGTCTTTATCATGGCTTTAGCAGCCTGATAACACTGCTGTGTGTGGCAACTGGCCTCCACAAGTGAGTCCCCACCCTGAGCTGAGTAGCATATTGACAACACTGTGCTTGAGACTGTCCTTGAAGCAGGTGAATCCCCACCCCGAGCCTGGAAATTCACCTCTAATCAGGTGAGTCCCCAACATGACCTTAGCAGCATGATTACAAAATTTTGTGAGGAGACTGACCTCCAAGTAGGCGAGTCCCCACCCTGAGCGTGGAGACCTCAGCCTCGGCTGAGTAGCCTGGAGACATTGCTGTGTGGGCGACGGGCCTCCAAGCAAAGCGAGTCGTCAGCTTGGGCTGACCAGCCTGGTGACACTGCTATGGCGAATGATCTCCAAGCAGGCGAGTCCTTAGCCTGGGCTGAGTAGTCTTGTGACACTGCTGTGCTAGGAGACTGGCCTTCAAGCATGTGAGTCCCCATCCTTAGCATGGACACCGGCTTCAAAGCAGGTGAATCCCTACCCTGACCTGAACAGCATAAAAACAACGGTGTTTTTTGTTCAAAAGCACAAAGAAAGGCATTATTACCACAAGAAATGCTCAAATGTTGACTTCTGTGTCTTTCTTAACAGTATCACAATATAACTGGAAACATGCAAAATAGGAAGAATATGAAAGAAAACTTTTATGTATATATCTTTTTTATAACATTACATATGAAATCCTGTCTCAAGGCATGGAAAGTTCATTCTGTGCTCAATTTCATTAAATCTTTAGTTTTCACAACTAACCAAGCGCAAACTGCATTTCTCCTCAAAAAACACTCAGAAATGCGTTTTTCCACAAGAAACACTCAAAAGTTGATGTCCATGAAAAACATGTAATTTTATCACAGAAACATATCATTATCTTTGGAAACATGCAAAACTGGATGGTTGTTACAGAAACCATAGTTTTATGAAATTTCACATTAAAACTGACTTTAAAGCATGAAATATTCATTATGTGCTGAATGTGATGTAAAACTACTTTTTACCACTAAAAAAAGCTAAAACTGCATTTCTCCTCCAAAAGCAAACAAAATCTCATTCTTCCACGAGAAACACACAAAATATCTGTGAAAAATATGTAATTTCATCACAGATACACATCAGTATCACCGGCAAAACGTAAAACAAGATGAAAATGACACAGCAGACTGTTTTAGAAAAATTCCATATGCAATCACGTCTCCAAGCATGAAACATTCATTCTGTGCTCAGTGCCACTGGGAACGCATAGTTTTCACGAGTGGACTCGCTAAAACTGTATTTTTCGTCCCAAAGCACACAGAAACGCATTCTTCCAAAAGAAACACTCAAAGTTCATTTCTGTGAAAAACATGTCATTTATTGAAAGAAACATATCAGTATCATGGGAAACATGCAAAATAGGAAGAATATGAAATAAAACTTAGTTTTACAACATTACATATAGTTTTCATGAGTGAACTCGCTAATCATATGAAATTGCGTCTCCAATCATGAAACCTTCCTCCTCTGCAACCAAAAAAAGCCTAGCTGTCGCTAAAGAAGCTAAAACTGCATTTCTCGTCCAAAAGCACACATAAGCGCGTTTTTTCACAAAGAATACTTCAAGGTTAATTTCTGTGAAAAACATGACATTTGATTACAGAGCACATCGCAATCACTGACGAGATAAAAAACACGATGGTTATCAGAGAAATCATACAAACATAGTTTTAGAAAATTTCACATTAAAACGAACCTCTAAGCATCAAATAGTCATCATGTGCTGAGTGTGATGCACACAAGAAAGTTCATTTCTGTGAAAAACATGTCATTTGATCACAGAAACACATCAGTATCACTGGCAATAAGCAAGACAGGATGAAAATGACACAACACACAATTTTATAAAATTTCAATTTCGTGCCATGTTCAAATCCCTTTAAAGTTGCAGTTTTTTTATTATTCCACCAGATGGCACTATTTGCCAACGTACAGTCTGACTGGCATTAACCATCCATTTCATTGAGGACAAATGGCGCCCTCTGTTGGCAACTTTCCAACAAATTAAACAAATATTTAGAACCAAAATGGTTTGGGAGTGTTTTGTAGATGTCATAGTGAGATGTAGAGTAGAATTTAGAGTTAGTTTGTGTGTGTGTGTGTGTGTGTGTGTGTGTGTCTGTGTGCCTGTGTGTGGCCGAAATGCAGCACTTACGCATAATGCAGCCCTTTTGGAAAGTCCCACTGCATTACATTTCCTTACTTTCTTGTTATCAGGCTGCTATCAGGTTCATAGCCCCATCGATAATGATCACTTATCATGCACACAAACATGATATGTTTATTCAGGTGCGATCACAGATAAATTGCCAAGGAATGCAACAGGTCAGAGATCCTGAATTGTTGTTCAAAATAAACGTGTATTTTTCCTCCATTTCTTTCCTATTGTGTATTATTTCACAAAAATGAAAATAAATGACAATGCACTTACGCATAATGCAGCCCTTTTGGAAAGTCCCGCTGCACTGCACTTCCTTACTTTCTTGTTATCAGGCTGCTATCAGGTTCATAGCCCCATCGATAATGATCACTTATCATGCACACAAACAAAAAACAGAAACTTTCAGACATGCACGCCTTCAAGTAATAAAAATGTCATACATTTTGCAGGATTTCAAAAGCTTACACACGACGTGCATCAAAATCAATTTTGCTGCCAATCTTTGACAACATCATAATTCATTTTATAATATTTCATTTTTCCTGTTTTTTTTCACTTGAATAGCAATAAACATTTTCTCACAAAAACTGTCATTTAAGGCGTTCAAATTCTGTAAAGGAATGAATATATGATATGTATGATGAGGACTGAAGTTGATGATAGCATTCATAAAAAAAAATTAGAACCATACATTAAAAGGTAATAATTTATGGTAGTCTTTATTGAATGAATCATTTATACATAAGGTAGCCAGACTGAGGTTTTTTTTTAGGGGGTGGAGAAGGGTTAAAAAATTTCACATTAAAACTGGCCTTCAAGCAGGTGAGTCCCCACCCTGAATGTGGAGACTGGCTGCCAAGCAGGTGAGCCCCCAACCTGACTTGAGCAACATGAAAACAATGTTGTGCTTGGAGAATGACCTCCAAGTAGGTGAGTCCCCACTCTGAGCGTGGAGAATGGCCTCCAAGCAGGCGAGTCCTCAGCCTGGGCTGAGCAGCCTGGTGACACTGATGTGCATGGTAACTGGCCTCCAAGCAGGCGAGACCTCAACCTCGGCTGGGCAGCCTGGTGACATTGCTGTACGTGGTGATTGGCCTTCAAGCAAGCAAGTCCTCACCCTGTCTTGAAGTACGTAAGTCCCCACCCTGAGACTGGACACTGGCATCCAAGCAGGTGAGTCCCCAAATTGACCTGTGCAGCATGAAAACAGACTGGGAGACAGACAGACAGGAGACTGATCCTCAAGTAGGCGAGTCCACAATGCTGTGTGTGGAGACTGGCATCAAAGCAGCAGTCCCAATCCTGAACGTAGAGACTGGCATCAAAGCAGCAGTCCCAACAATGAGTGTGGAGAATAGACACCAAGTAGGCAAGTCCCCACTATGGCCTGAGCAGCCTGGTGACACTGTTGTGCATGGCGACAGGCCTGCTAGCAGGCGATTTCCCACCATGAGGTGAGCAGCATGGTGACAACACTGTGCATGGAGTCTGGCCTTCAAGTAGGTGAGTCCGCAATCTGACCTGAGGAGCATGAAAACAATGGTGTGCATAGAGATTGACCTCCAAATAGGCAAATCCCCACCCTGAGTGTGGAGACTGGCCTCCAAGCAGGCGAATTCTCAGCCTGGGCTGAGCTGCCTGGTGTCACTGCTATGCGTGGCGACTGGCCTCCAAGCAGGCGAATTCTCAGCCTGGGCTGAGCTGCCTGGTATCACTGCTATGCGTGGCGACTGTCCTCATACTCAGGTGAGTTCCCACCCTGAGCTGAGGAGCATGGGGACAATGCTGTGCTTGGATACTGGCCTTCAAGCAGATGAGTTCCAAACCCGATTTGAGCAGCATGAACACAATTCTGTGCGTGGAGACTGACCTCCAAGTAGGCGAGTCCCCAGCCTTGGCTGAGAAACATGGGCACAAAGCTGTGCATGGCGCACGGTTACCAAGCAGACGATTTTGATGTTCTTGTTTGATGTTGTTCAAAATAAACGTGTATTGTTGCTTTATTTCTTTCCTGTAGTGTCGTATTGCACAAAAATAAAAGAAACATGAAAATAAATGTTTTTGCTCATCAGAGTCATATCCTAGGCTGTGATAATTATGATAAAACAATCAACTTTCCTATAAGCACATTGCACATATTTCCATTTTTGTGCAAAACTGGCAGTTAAGGGGTTTAAATCCTGAAAAGGAATAAATATTTGATATGTGTCAAGTGTGGAGACTAGCTTACAACCAGGCAAGTCCCTACTTTGAGCTCAGTAACATAATGACAACACTGGAGAGTGGGCTCCAAACAGACAAGTCTCCACCTTGAGCTGAGCAAAATCGTGACCACTCTGTGCTTGGAGACTGTCAGTCAAGCAGATGAGTCCCCATCCTGATCCTGTACACTGGCATCCAAGCAGGTGAGTCCCCAACCTGACCTGTGCAGCATGAAAACAATAGTATGCATGGAGACTGACCTCCAATTAGGCGAGTCCCCACCCTGAGCGTGGAGACTGGCCTCCAAGCAGGCGAGTCCTCAGCTGTGGTTGAGCAGCCTCATGACACTGCTGTGCATGGTGAATGACCTCCAAGCAGGCGAGTCCTCACCCTGAGCTGAGCAGCATAATGACAATGCTGTGCTTGGAAACAAGCCTTCAAGATGGTGAGTACCCGCCCTGAGCATGGACACTGGCCTCCAAGCAGGCGAGTCTCTACCCTGAGCTGAACAGCATAGTGACAACGCTGTGCTTGGAGATTGGCCTTCAAGCAAGTGAATCCCCACCCCAAGCCTGGGCACGGGCATCCAAGCAGGTGAGTCCCCAACCTGACTGATGCAACATGAACGCAATGGAGACTGACCTCCAAGTAGGCGAGTCCCCACCCTGAGAGTGGAGACTGGCCTCCAAGCAGGTGGGGCCTCAGCCACGCTGAGCAGCCTGGTTACCCTGCTGCGCGTGGTGACTGGCTTCCAAGCAGGCGAGTCCTCAACTTTGGCTGAGTAGTCCTGTGACACTGCTGTGTTTGGAGACTGGCCTGCGAGCAGGAGACTGGCCCCAAAGCAGGGGTGTCCCCACAATGAGCGAGGAAACTGGCCTTCACAAAAGCATGTCCCCACCATGGCCTGAGCAGTTTGGTGACACTGCTGTGTGTGGTGACTGGACTCCAAGCAGGCGAGTCCTCAGCCAGGGCTGTGCAGGATGGTGATAAGATTGTGCGTGGAGACTGACCTCAAAGCAGGCGAGACTCCTCCCTGAGTGTGGAGACTGGCCTCCAAGCAGGCCAGTCCCCACCCTGAGCTGAGCAGCAGGGTGAAAACGCTGTGCATGGAGAGTGGACTCCAACCAAGTGAGTGTCCACCCTGAGCATGGAAATTGGCCTCCAAGCAAGTCCCCGCCCTAGGCTGAGGAGCATGGTAACAATGCTATGCATGGAGACTGCAATCCAAGCAGGAGAGTCATCAACCTGGGCTGAGGTGCATGGTGACAGCGCTGTGCATGAATGAAGTCAAAGCAGGCAAGTCCCCAACCTGAGAGTGAGAGCAGCAGGTGACTACATTCTGCATAGAGACTGGTCGTCAAGTAGGCGAGTCCCCAACCTGAGCATCAAGACTGGCCTCTAAACAAGCAAGTCCTCAGCCTTCACTGAACAGCGTGATGACACTGCTGTGCGTGGCGAATGGCCTTCAAGCAGGTGAGTCCTCAGCCTGGGCTGAGCAGCCTGGTGACACTGCCCCACCATGAGGTGAGCAGCATGGTGACAACGCTGTGCATAGAATCTGGCCTCCTAGCAGGTGATTCTCCACCATGAGGTGAGCAGCATGGTGACAATGCTGTACATGGAATCAGGCCTTCAAGGAGGTGAGTCCGCACCCTGTGTGTGCAGACTCGCCTCCAAGCAGGTGAGTCCCCAACCTGACCTGAGGAGCATGGAAACAATGGTGTGCATGGAGATTGACCTCCAAGTAGGCAAGTCCCCACCCTGAGTGTGGAGACTGGCCTCCAAGCAGGTGAATTCTCAGCCTGGGCGGAGCTGGCTGCTGTCACTGTCCTCACACTAAGGCCAGTTCCCACCCTGAGCTGAGAAGCATGGGGACAATGCTGTGCTTGGATACTGGCCTTCATGCAAATGAGTTCCAAACCTGATTTGAGCAGCATGAACACAATTCTGTGTGTGGAGACTGACCTCCAAGTAGGCAAGTCAAAGCAGACAAGTCCCCACCCTGAGAGTGAGAGCAGCAGGTGACTACATTCTGCACAGAGACAAGTAGGCAAGTCCCCAACCTGAGCATCAAGACTGGCCTCTAAACAAGCGAGTCCTCAGCCTTCACTGAAGAGCGCCCATGCTTCCCAGCCTTGGCTGAGAAGCATGAGCACAAAGATGTGCATGGCACACGGTCACCACCACGGTTAACAGCTTCCTGATCTATCGCAAAAGTCAGAAGACGCTGGCAGTACTTTTGGCAATGGGGATGCTGCCCGACATGATTGAGGGAACGTGCAGGGCTGCCAACACTCAAGCGATATGTGAGCTCAATCACAAGCTGGACACAATCTCCACCTTGAGCTGAGCAGCCTGGTCACACTGCTGTGTGTGGTGAACGTCCTTCAAGCATGCAAGTCCTCAGCCTGGCCTGAGCAGCCTGCTAACACTGCTGTGCATGGCGACTGTCTTCTAAGCAAGCGAGTACGCTCCCTGAGCTGAGCAGCATAGTGACATCGCTAGGTGAGTCCCCACCATGAGTGTGAATACTGGCCTCCAAGCAGGTTAGTCCTCTGCCTTGGCTGAGGAGCCTGGTGACACTGCTATGTGTGGCGAATTGCTTCCAAGCAGGCGAGTCCTCAGCCTGGGCTGAGCAGCATGATGACAATGCTGTTCGTGTAGAGCAGGCGAGTCCCCATCTTGATTGTGGAGACTGGCCTCCACGCAGTCCCCAAAGTCCCCACCCTTGGCTGAGCAGCATGGTGACTATGGTCTGCATGGAGACTGGCCTCCAAGCAGGCGAGTTGTCAGCCTGGACTGAGCAGCCTGGTGACACTACTGTGTGTGGCTACTGGCCTCCAAGCAGACTAATCTTCAGCTTGGGCTGGGCATCCGAGTGACACTGCTGAGTGTGGCAACTGTTCTCCAAGCATAAAAGTCCTAAGCCTGGGCTGAGCAGCATGGTGACAAAGCTGTGCATGGTGCCTGGCCTCCAAGCAGGCGTGTCCCCACCCTGAGCATGGACACTGGCCTCAAGCAGGCGACTCCCCACCCTGAGCTGAGCAGCATGATGAAAGCGCTGTGCGTGTAGACTGGCCTCCAAGCAGGAAAGTCTCCACCCTGAGATGAGTAGCATGGTGACAATGCTGTGCAAGGAGAGTGGACTCCAAGCAGACGAGTCCCTGCATTGGCATGAGAAGCGTGGTGACAAAGCTGTGCGTGGAGAATGGCCAATAAGCAGACGAGTTCCAACCCTGAGCATGGAGTCTGGCCTCCAAGATAGTGGCAACCACGCAGGTGAGTCCTCAGGGACTCCTGGGGACACTGTTATGCGTGGTGAATGGCCTCCAAGTAGGCGAGTCCTCAGCCTGGGCTGAGCAGCCTATTTACACTGCTGTGCGTAGTGACTGGCCTCCAAGCAGGCGAGTACCCACCCTGAGCTGAGCAGCATGGTGATGTTTGGAAACAAGCGGTCAAGCAGGTGTCCCCACCCTGAGCGTAGCAGCATTAAAACAATGGTGTGCGTGGAGACTGATCTCCTAGCAGGCAAGTCCAGGGCCTGGGCTGACCTGAGCAGCATCCAAACAATGGTTGGTTTTCAACCACAAAAGTAGCTCAAACTGTATTTCTCTTCCAAAAGCACACAGAAACGCATTTCCACTCAAAAGTTAATTTCTGTGAAAAACGTACTTTATTCACAGAAACACTTTATCATTGGAAACATGCAAAACAGGATGAATATGACAGAAAACTTAGTTTTATAAAATTTCATATGAAATCATGTCTCATAGCACAAAATCTTCAGTCTGTGCACAATTTCATTTAAATCCATAATTTTCAGTACTAAACTAGCTAAACCTGCATTTCTCCTCCAAAAGCACACAGAAACGCATTTTCTCACTCAAAAGTTAATTTCTGTGAAAAACATGTTCTTTCTTCACTGAAACGCACCAATATCACTGGAAACATGCAAAACAGGATGGTATTTACAGTTTTATAAAATTTCACATTAAAAGTGGTTCCAAGCAGGCAATTACCTCAATCTGGGCTGAGCAGCACGATGTCAACTCTGTATGTGAAGACTGGCCTCCAAGCAGGTGAGTCCCCATGTAAAAATAGGTAAAACTGCTTTCTCCTTCAAAAGCACACAGAAATGCTTTTTTTCCACAAAAGACACCCAAAAGTTGATTTATGTGATAAACAGGCATTTTCATCACACAAACACACCATTGTCACTGGAAACATGTAAAACAGGATGAATATGACAGACAACATAGTTTTATAAAATTTCATATGAAAACATGTTTCCAACCGTGGAATCTTCATTTTGTGCTCAATGTAAAAATGTAGTTTTCACCATTAAACTATATGAAATCGCATTCTCGTCTTAAAACACACAGAACCACATTTTTCCACAAGGAACAGTCAAAAGTTGTTTACTGTGAAAAATGTTATTTCATGACAGAAGCACATCAATATCACTGGAAATATGCACAACAGAATGAAAATGACAGAAAACATAGTTTTAATAAAATTTCATATGAAATCGAGTCTCAAAGCATGAAATGTTCATGATGTGCAGTGTCATGTTAAACTGTAGTTTTCATCACTAACTTAGCTAAAATTACATTTCTCGTCCAAAAGCACAGACGTGTTTCCACAAGAAACACTCAAAAGGAAAACATTAATATCACTAGAAACATGCAAAAAAGATGAATATAACAGAAAACATGGTTTTCTAAAATTCCATATGAAATCACGTCTCCAAGCATGAAATCATTCTGTGCTCATGTAAGAGTGTCGTTTTCATCACTAAACTAGCTAAAAACAGCACACAGAAATGTTTTTTTTTTTTCCCCACAAGAAACATTCAAAAGTTAATTTCTGTGAAAACATGTACTTTTAAGCTGAGGATTGAACTATTTTTTAACAATCTGTCAATGCACAAAAAATAAAACTACATCAAAATCAATTTTGCTGCCAATCTTTGACACTCCACACCAAAAAATAATACACCAAATACTATAATACAAATAATACACCAATAATAATAATCAACATTTAATAGCAAAAACTGGCATTTAAGGGGTTAAAATTATATCTTTATACATAAGGGAGTCAGATTGAATTTGTTTTAAGGGGTGGAGAACATGTCATTTCTTCACTGAAACACATCAATATCAGAAAACATGCAAAACAGGATGAAAAAGACAGAAAACATTGTTTTATAAAAAAAAAAATCATATGAAATTGTGTCTCTAAGCATGATATCTTCATTCTGTGCTCAATTTCATGTAAATCCGTAGTTTTTAGTACTTAACTAGCTAAACTTGCATTTCTCCCCCAAAAGCACACAGAACAGCGTTTTTCCACAAGGAACACTCAAAAGTCGATTTCTGTGAAAAACGTCATTTTATCATAGAAGCACATCAATATTACTGGACACATGCAAAACAGACTGGTATTTACAGACAACAGATAGATAAAGTTTCACATTAAAAGTGGACTCCAAGCAGGCGAGTCC
The DNA here is from genome assembly GCA_947000775.1 of Pterois miles. Classification (NCBI taxonomy): domain Eukaryota; kingdom Metazoa; phylum Chordata; class Actinopteri; order Perciformes; family Scorpaenidae; genus Pterois; species Pterois miles. Next base: position 3,381,676 of record CAMQGK010000416.1, on the reverse strand, counting down.
TCACCCTGAGTTGAGCAGCATGATGACAAAGTTGTGCGTGGAGACTGGCCTCTAAGCAGGGGAGTCCTCAACCTGAGCTGAGCAGCCTAGTGACAGCCTGGACTCTGGACTCCAAGCAGACGAGTCTCCATGTAAAACTCTGGTTTTCAACCACTAAAGTAGCTAAAACTGCATTTCTCCTCCCAAATCACACAAAAACGTTGTTTATCACAAGAAACACTGTAAGGATGTTAACTGTGAAAAACGCTATTTCATCCAAGAATCACATCAGTATCATGTGATTCTTGCAAAACAGGATGGTTATTATAGCAAACATAGTTTAATGTAATTTCACATTGAAACTGGCCTCCAAGCAGGCGAGTCCCCACCTTGAGCTGAGCAGCATGATGACAACGCTGTGCATAGACTGGCTTCCAAGCAGGTGAGTTCTCACCCTGAGCTGAGCAGAATGACATGTTGTGCATAGAGACTGGCCTCCAAGCAACAGTCCCATGTTTTTCCACCAGAAACGCTCAAAAGTTAATTTCTGTGAAAAACAAGTCATTTCTTCACAAAATCTTCACAAAAAATAGTTAAAATTAGCCTGACCTGAGCCTACACATTAATGCAGCAGTACTATTAATCCAGAAATTGGGACATTGCTTTTTTCATTACTGCTCAGATAAAGTTAAACTAGCTAGCAGAACAGCATATTACACTTTTTGTCAACTGACTAATGTTAGCTGAGAAATCACGTAAGACAAAGTTACTGAAGACATTTCTACATTACTAACGTACCTCTGGGAGTTCCCCGCCTTCCTCCAAAAGCAGGTTTGAATTACACTGAGACTGTGTAATAACTACTATAAAGTCCCGTGCAGTTCCACTCGTGCTGTACCTGGATCCAGTGTATGGACTGCGGTTCAGCCAGCCGTCTTTCGTTTTTCTGTGGTCAAAACAGCCGCTCCTGTGTTTGGAGTGCGCGAACAATCTGATGTTTACGGTAATCACAATGGAACAGCTTTGGGTTATTTGGGTTACTCTCGTGTTCAAAGTGACCGAGTGGACTTTTGAATAAAGTATATCAACGAAATTTCACTGAAAAACTGAAAACTTTACTCACGTTAATTATTCCCAGAAATGAACTAAATTAACATCGAACCAATAACACCGTACAGCTCAGCGAACTTTAAAATTACCACAGATCCAGCGAAGGAGTACTTCCGGTCCAGATTTCAACGTAAAGGGTGGTGTGTGGTTTCAGAAACATGTGGAAGTGCAAAATTAATATGAAATACTTTTACTATATACTATTTAAGTAATCCAGTATCAAGAGCCCAAGAGCAAACATTTTTGTTTAAATCTGACCTTGAATAAAAATAAATTCTACCATAAATAGTTTATGTAGCATTTTTGCATAGAACAGAATAACAATTAATCATGAGTTAATATCAGATATGTACTCACAATTAGTAATCCAAAATTATTAATTATAAGCCACAAATAAACATAAAATGTAAAAGAAAGTGGTGACACTACTTCAGATATCATCCACAGGTAGCTTTGATATAAGAATCAGAATCAGTATTTACCAGAATCAGAAGTTACTCAGGTGCCACCCAGTTTTATAAAAACAGGGAAAAATGATCAAATTTGATATTAATCAATTGAGTCTCATAATCTCACAGTTGCTACGGAGTTCTTGGCATAGTAAACAGTGATTTGAATAGTTTATAGGCACACAAACTCAAGTTACCAAGTTCTTTATAAAATAAATAGTATTTAACTACATTTAACTTGACTACATACGCTATTAACAGAATATAATTGAACAGATGATAAAACAAAAGAAAAATAATAAAACTGAATAAAGAGTAATTGAAGGAATACAGTAAATACAAATGATGAACATTTATGGATAGAAACAAATAAGGATGGCCAGGTCAATTTAATGAGTGCTCTGATTGGATTTGATGTTTGCCTATCAACTAAATTTAGTTTATGTATTAATGTACCATTTAACAACAAAGAGTTTAAGAAGCACCAGGGAAGACTGAAAAGCAATTTCAGGTTATGAATCTTGACATGGTCTAATTCAGATTTAGAATTTATGGATGAATGCCACCAAACTTGTGAACTGGTGAAGAGGGCTGGGTCTGTGGTTGGATGCGAGCTGGACAGTCTGGAGGTGGTGGCAGAGGGGAGGACCAGGAGGAAGCTGGAAACTATCCTGAAACTATCCTGAAGAACCCCACCCACCCCCTCTGACTGAGCAGTAGCTCAGTCTGTAGGGAGTTGGCTTGGGAACCGGAGGTCACCGGTTCAAGTCCCGACATGGACCAAAAACTGAGTGTGAACTGGTAGCTGGAGAGGTGCCAGTTTACCTCTTGGCACTGCCGAGGTGCCCCTGAGCAAGGCACCAAACCCCCAACTGCTCGGGGCGCTTGTCAGGAGCAGCCCCATCACTCTACATCTCTCCATTACTGCATGTGTGTGTTTGTGTGCATGTACCATGTATAAGTTGAACAGAGTGAAACTATTTCCCCATTTGGACTAATAAAGGTGATCTTCTTCTTCTTCTTCTTCTTCTATGACCAACTGATCCAGATGAGGAGTACATTCAGCCAGAGACTGATCCCCCCTCAGTACACTACAAACTGTCTGGGTCAGTCCTTTCTTTTGGTGGCCATCAGGCTCCATAACCATGGTCTGACCCCCATGTGACTTTCTGATCATCTGCTCCGTATTTTTTTCCTGGCTCAAAATAATTATATATAATTATATAATTACATATATATGCTATGCATATACAATACCCAGCCACCTACTGCACTTAACATATTACTATTTTACTTATCTTATTTATTTTATTGCCATTTCCTTCATTGCACCTTCTCTTTTACTTATATTGTATTCATCTGTACTGTTGTTGCTGCTGCTGTGACACCCGAATTTCCCTCCGGGGATTAATAAAGGTTCATCTTATCTTATCTTATCTTATCTCATCTTATCTTATCTTATCTTATCTTATCTTAGTCATCAGACCCTTTCTCTTCTGAAAATACATCTATACATCACCTAGCTGAGTACAAGGGTAGATGGGAGGTTGTGCTGTTTGGAGCAGAGTGGTGGCAGCTTCTGTCTGGAACATGGCAATTTGGATTTTTTGGATCCAACGATGTGACCCAGATGGAGCCGTTTCTCTCCCTCAGCGGCTCTCTTTGGTGTCCTTGGGCACCCTCGTTCATGGTTGGCTGGCATGTCACCTGCATTTTTCCATCTCTGTCTCTCTCTGTCTGGCGCAGCATCCCTGTGCCATTTCTTCAGACTCCCACCTCTCGGAGCTGGAGGGGTCCCTTGGTTCAAAAGATTCTAGACCTAAAGTCTTTCTTTCAGTCGCTTTGTTCGGTGGTATTCACCAGCATGTGGAGCTGCTTCAGGTTTCAGCAGCTGACTCTTTCAGCCATCAGGGCAGAACAGCAGGGCTACAGAGCAGCAAGAGAGATAGTTTAGCATAAGAGCATTAGGTTCTTTAGCCATATTGGAGCATGTCCAAAGGTTCACGTTCTCTTTTCAGGTTGGCTGGGTGTCGATATCAACCGGGTGTGAGGTGTTGTCTCAGTCCTCAGGATGTCGAGCCTGTCACTGGTAGTGTTCTTTCTCAACCCCCCTCTCTTCTGGTTTGTGGGCCCAAGGAGGGTAACGCAGAGGGACACAGCTCCAAGAGCTGAAGAATCCCTGAAGCGCCATCAGACTAGCTGTGTGTAGCTTCTTATTATCAGTTGAGAAAGGCGTCTGACGTTTAGTTGGCGGGAAAACAGCATGCTCCTCCCATCCAACAATACACTGATTCTTTTAGTTACACTTCCAGTGTTAAATTAAAAATAATTAATTTGCTTCACATGATTAATTCTTCCATATTTGAAATCTGGGCTTCATCTGTTTCAAATACATATCAAACTCAAGACTTCAATCACTGAATAAATCTTGATCAACTGAATTAAAATGAATCAAACAATTACACAACACAGATGAATCTTGTTATCAAAACTTGTAGGTATACAAACACTACACAGACAGGCGTGGATGGTAATATATAACTGTTCTTAAATGAAGGGATAAGGTTATCCAGTTATCAAGTCACCACTGTGGGTGAGAGCAGTCAAGAAGGAGGGGTTTTACTTATGAAACAGAGTATCTGTGTCACTGAACGATCGATGAGCTAAAAGTTACCAATAACATGAAACTTGTAAACAGTTGATTATTAGGAAATTAATTCTATATGTTCTGAGCATATGTAATAAAATAAGACAATATATGTATGGTTGACAATCAACATAAAATCAAAACTAGATTAAAATATATATCAAATATAAGATTAACTAGGCATTAGTGTGCACCTAACTTTATGGTTAAGCTCATATAATATGCATATAAAATATATGTGTACATTTTAACGGTAGAATTAGATTGTTTTGACTCAAAATGTGTCTGAGTTTTCACCTCTTGTCTATGGGGAAAGACAAGGCATTTGACCCGTTGATCTGTAACTCATTAACACTTCACCTGGTCAGGACTCTACGAGAAACCATTGTTTTTGTACTTATTAAGTATTAAGTTAGAGTACACAAGCACTGTGGAGTACTTTTACTGTGTACTTACTTTGAATAATCCAGTATCGAAGTCCCTTCCAGAAGCCAAGAATAAGCATCTTTGTCTAAATTTTACCTCAAATAAAAATAAACTATTTCATAAGTAAGTCATGAGTCTGATATTTTTGTACTTAGTACTTGTTACACAAGCACTACTGGGTACTTTTTGCCCTTTTTAAGTAATCCAGTGTGAAATTCCCTTCCAGAGACAAAGATTAAACATTTTTGTCTACATTTGGCCTTGAATAAAAATATTTTTTTCCATGAGAAGTTTATGAAACTGAAACATTAAAACACTAAAACATAACATACTATTTGCACAATTAATATGAAGTATTTTTAATGTATACTCTTTGTTATACAGTGTCAAAGTCCCCTCCAAAGACAAAAGCCTTTGTCTAAATTTTAAGTAGGATAAAAAATAAATTCTTCCATAAGTAGTTTATGAAACTGATATATTTGAAGTGTATATTTTATAAGTCATCCATTGTCGAAGTCCCTTCCAGAGACAAATAATAATATAACGCTAAATGTATCATATTTGATACATGAGTTTTTCAGCCCTCCACATGAGCAGTGTGATATATTTTTTTTTTATTCCTGGCTCAAAATAATTATATATAATTATATAATTACATATATATGCTATGCATATACAATACCCAGCCACCTACTGCACTGAACGTATTACTATTTTACTTCTCTTATTTGTTTTATTGCCATTTCCTTCATTGCACCTTCTCTTTTACTTATATTGCATTCATCTGTACTGTTGTTGCTGCTGCTATGACACCCGAATTTCCCTCCGGGGATTAATAAAGGTTCATCTTATCTTATCTTATCTTATCTCATCTTATCTTATCTTATCTTATCTTAGTCATCAGACCCTTTCTCTTCTGAAAATACATCTATACATCACCTAGCTGAGTACAAGGGTAGATGGGAGGTTGTGCTGTTTGGAGCAGAGTGGTGGCAGCTTCTGTCTGGAACATGGCAATTTGGATTTTTTGGATCCAACGATGTGATGGTGTGATATTTTTTTTTCCCGAAAAACCGGATGTATACAATCAGATACATGCAGTGCACTGATAATCCAACAGGGGTAGTAATTCATTCATTAGAGCGGTTGACGATGGATGGATGGAGGGCCCTACAGTGACACTACAAGACTGCCATGACTCAGGAGTTGGACACAGGTTGTTTTTGAAGAACTTTGCCAAGTTTGAAAAGGTTAAGATGGGAAAAACATTAAAAAATTACTGAAACATCAATAGGAACAGTTACTGGGTTGATGCAATGTGAAAATACTTCAAATTTCATAATCTATGTTTTAGTAAAACCGTGTTGAAAATGACATATCAAATTTGATACAGCAGGTATATAAGGTCATGTAACTTAAATCAGTCAATTGTCATTTTATTGTATTTCATACATTATTTATTTTTAAATTACATAATTTGGTACACGATGATTGATGACTAGTTCAGTATTGCCATGATACGATTGATTGTAACTTCCTTTTGCTTACTGCTTTTCACTAAAAACTGACCAATTCAAATAAATCACAATCTGTTTTTGTGTGCATGTGTGTGTTTTAGATAGCAAAAAAATACAATGTTGAAGATGCTCTGAAAATGATTATGGATGGGAATTCAAGTGACATGAAGCAGCTAGGGGAAGATGATGATGATGAGGAGGAGGAAGAGGAATGGACTTCTTTTGCAAACGGGAAAACCCAGATACCCGTGATGATGAGGAAGAGGAAAATCCAGATAGCAATGATGATGAGGAAGAGGAAAACCCAGATAGTAGTGATGATGATGAAAGCCCATAAGTCCCAGAAGAGGACACAACAAATCCAAAGGACACAACACTAAAGCAGTTGGCAAGTGGTAAAGTGAAAAGGAATGTTTATCAGTGGAAAAGAAAACAGTTTGAACCTCCATCTGTTGAGTTTGTGGAATGTGTTGAGGAAGACTCTGAAGAGAGGCTTGACTGGACACCATACATGTATTTTAAAGATTTTGTGACTGAAAAAATGCTACAGGAAATTGCAGAAGAAACAAACTTGTACAGTGTGCACAAATGCTCAAGAAATCGAGCAATTTTGGGTATGTACATGCACATGGGGTTAGTACAGATGCCCAGCGTATGAGCCAACTGGGAAATGGAGATATCACTGTTTGTGATGTGATGTCACAGGGTCGATTCCTGAATTTGCTGACGCTGATTCACTTTCAGGACAATCTCAATGTGTCTGAGGATGCAAAAAAAGATAAAGTGTGGAAACTCAGGCCATCATTAGAGAAACTATGCCAACGCTTTCTTTGTGTACCTCTTGAAGAATGTCACACTATTGACGAAATCATGGTGCCTTTCAAATGAAAATCACATCCATGGTGCTACATGCCAGGAAAACCTCATAAGTGGGGGTTCAAGATGTGGGGATGTGCTGGGCAGAGTGGCTCTCTCTGGAGATATCACTCCAGATATGACTTTGACGTGTGCCAAGGGGTAGAAAATCCTGACAAAGAGAAATCTGATGTTGGTGCGGAAAATGTTGTCCTGAAAATTACCTCAACCCCTCCAGCAGGAAAAAAATCACAAAGTTTTGCTGACAACCTTTTTTTTTTTTTTTTTTACGTCCGTTCCACTGGTGAAGCACTTGAAACAAAGAGGAATGGATAACAAAGAACTGAAGACAAAGGGAAGCGGCTCTCTGGATTTCAGAGTTAACCAGGAAGACAACATCATCGTGAGATGGTATGACAACAAAGCTGTGAACCTGCTCTCTGCTTTTGTTGGCGTCGAACCACTGTGCAGTGTGAGGCGTTGGGATCAGAAAGCCAAAACCTACATAATGGTTCCTAGACCAGCTATTGTTGACACATACAACAGGGTCATGGGAGGTGTTGACCTTCTTGATATGCTATCTGCACTGTACAAGTTCAGCTGCAGATCCCGAAGATGGTACATTTACATTTGGTGGCACACTGTTACAGTGGTGGTAATCAATGCATGGATCCACTACAGAAGAGACCTGGAGAAACTGCAGCCCAGGCAGAAACCCCTGCCCCTGTGAAGGTTTCAGGCTTCTGTTGGCACTGCCCTCACAAATGCAGGAAAGGTCAAAAAGTGTGGCAGACCACTGTCTTCTCCAGAAGCAACATCAACCCCTCCCCGGAAGAGGAAAACCACTGAGGTACCACCCAATGTGAGAAAGGATGGACTGGATCATTTCCCAACGTGGGAAACCCAACAGAGATGCAAGCACTGCACAGGCCACTTTACCCATGTGTACTGTCAGAAATGTAGAGTGCATCTTTGCCTGAACAAGGACAGAAATTGTTTTCAAGCCTACCACCATGCAAAATAAAAAGGTTGTGAACTGCAAAATGAGTAAAAATAACTGAAATGTTATATTTTCCAGACGTCCACCCAGCTTGTTCCATTGATGCATTTCTCTATACTATATATATATATATGTATATATATATATATACATATATATATATATTATAGCACTTTTTATGTTTGGAATTGCAGATTTGCTGGATTTGTTTGTTTTATTATGTTTTTGTTTGTTCAAGAAAAAAGAATCTTTGAGCATTGTGACCTGATGTATCAAATATGATACAAATTGAAAATCATATATGGAAAATATTTGAAAAAAATTCTGTTTGTTTGTTCAGAGGGACCAAAAAAGGCTCCAAGTTCAAAGAATTGGAATTTTCTGTCAATTATATAATGGTTTGGGCTTTAAAGGGATAAAAATTGTTGTCTAAATTTGAAATCGGAAAGTAAATTCTTCTATAAGTATTTTAGTCATATGACATATTTGTACTTTACTTTGGTTGCTGTGGCTGGACTGGTCACTATTGTTAGACCGGTGACTGTGTCTGGACTGTGGCAGGACTGGTCCCTGTGTATGGATTGGTCGCTGTGTCTGGACTTGTCAATGCTGCCAAGTTGTCGCTGTGTTAGAATCAGGTCTTTGATTGGGAGCTCAATCAGACACGTTCTCAGTCAACCATCCCGGGTTTCAGCACCATTTGTTAGAATTGGAAGAATTGATTGGAATCTCCAAGAATGAGCAGAGAATTTTCACGTCTCAGATAAACACTTTATTATGATCACAGGTAAAGTATACAGTGCACTGGTACTATGTGTTTTTTCACTTTACGTGTGACCATTTCAGTGAACACCATACAATCTTTAATCATTTGACCATTAATATAATAATTAATTATTTTTTTATGAATTAATAAAATTACTATGCTTTTAGTGATCAGAGAATAATCTTATTCAGACAGTTCCTTTTGATATGCCCAATATGCAGAAATTTCAGGTAGAAAAGAGGTTTTCTGCTTACCTTTTCAGTTCAGGTGCCTGGATTTGTCTTAGAAAGACCCTCCACCGACCAGCTCCGACAGTCCTCAATCAGACACTGTCTCAGAGTCAACCATCCCAGGTTTTGGTCCCATTTGTTAGAATTGGTTCTTTGATTGGAAGCTCCAAAAACGAGCAGAGAGTTGTCAGGTTTCAGATGAAGACTTTATTATGATCACAGATAAAGTATACAGCGCATAAAGTATAGGTTCAACCGACGGAGCTCCCGCAGGAATTCAGTCAGAGAAGAGTCCAGAGTTCTGGGTGAGGGTGTGTATCTACTGCAAAACACATAACATGAAAAAAGACATAACAAAATAGATTAAAGAGGAGCTTTTGTTTATCAAAGTTAACTGGAAAAATATCAGGCTCAGGCTGTGGAAAGAGTCATTCATTGTGAATTTCTCCACTGTGGGACCAATAAAGGAATATCTTATCTTATCTTATCTTATTCAGTAAGATTAGCTTATAATAATTATAATGCGGTATCTGACCTGGTTGCTGCGTCTGGACTGGTCTCTGTGGCTGAACTGGTCACTGTTGCTTAATTGGTCGCTGTGTCTGCACCGGTCACTGTGTCTGGACTGACTGCTGTGTCTGTACTGGTCGCTGTGGTTACTACAACCAGTGTCAGGACTGATCGCTGCGTCTGGACTGGTCGATGTGTTTGTACTGTCACTGTTATACCAGTCTCTGTGTTTGGACTGGTCCCTGTGTCTGGATTGATCACTGTGCCTGGACTGGTCACTGTCTGGATGGGTCACTTTGTCTAGACTGGTCAGTGTGGCTGGACTGGTCACTGTTGCTAAACTGGTTGCTGTGTCTGCACCGGTCTCTGTGTCTGGATTGATCGATGTGTCTGGAATGGTCACTGTGGCTGGACTGGTCACTGTTGTTAGAGTGGTCACTGTGTCTGGACTGGTCACTGTGTCTAGCTTGATCACTGTGTCTGGACTGGTCACTGAGTCTTGACTTGTTGCAGTGTTGGGACTGGATGCTGTTTCTGGGCTACTTGCTGTGGCTGGTCACTGTCTGGATGGGTCACTGTGTCTGGGCTGGTCGCTGTGGCTCGACTGGTCACTGTTGTTAGACCGGTCACTATGTCTGGACTGGTCACTGTGTCTAGATTAAACACTGTGTCTGGACATGTTGCTGTGTCTTTATTGGTTGCAGTGTCAGGACTGGATGCTATTTCTGGACTGCTTGCTGTGGCTGGTATTGTCACTGTTGCTAGACCAGTCACTGTGGCTGGTTGCTGTGTCTGGATTGGTCACTGTGTCTGGACTGATCACTATGTCTGGACTTGTCACTGTTGCTAAACTTGTTGCTGTGTCTGAACTTTCACCGTCTGGACTTGTCGCTGTTTCTGGAGTGCTTGCTGTGGCTGGTCTTGTCACTGTTGCTAGACCAGTCATTCTAGTTATGAAAAACTGAAAACAGTTACACTTCTACACAGTTCATGAAAATAATAATAGTCAACCTTCAAATTCTGTGTTCTATATCATGGAGGAGGGGCATGAGGACATAACCACTGCTTTCATGAGGGAGGCAGGCCATCTTGTGGAACAGATCTGTTTCAAGCAGTTGTTGTCTTCATCCTGCCCTGTCCATTTCTAGTGTTATATATGTTATCTAGTGCAGAGTCTTGTCCTTCTTGTCCACAAAGAAAAACCTGGCTCCCACTGGAGAGGAAGATGGCTTTATGATCCCTGCTGCAAGAGAGGAGTCAATGTATTCCTTCATGACCTCTGTTTTAGGAGCTGAGAGTGAGTACAACTGGTCTTTGGGGGAGATGTACCCGTCAGGAGGTCAATGCCACCTAATGGCATGGACGGTAATATCAATAGCCTGTTGATTGAACTGTTTGAGTGATATTTGAAGTTAGTGTTAGATTAAAACTACTCAGGGTATTATCACTACTACCCCTAATGTCACCACCTGCTGTATTATCATTAATGGTATTAATATCCACGGATCACAAGTATATTTTGCAGATGTGATGCCGCAGGCGGAATTGCTATGTCTAATTATTCTGATTTAATAATCCATCTGACAATGCTTAAATATTTGATCAGAATGTTTCTACAACATGTGTGTTACATACTAGTCATGGATAGGATTAATTGAACCGGTATAGTGATGAGAGAATTATGATATGCGTGCCTGTAAAAGCTACCCAGTAAGACAGTGAATTGAAATCAATGGGGATCCCTCTCCTGAGGGAAGTTTATTCTGAAGCAAAACTTAGAGTTTGGAACTTCTCAAGAATTTTTGGTTCGGGTCTCCCTTGCAGAGGGAGCCTCTTCCAGTTAAAGGGGGGAATTCTGCCACAATTTGGCTCCCCTCAATGTGCTCACTCCAATCCGCTCTCACACACTCTGCTTGTCCGCATTGATTTCTTTTTAAGTAAGCATACTTTTGAAGACTTTTTAAGATGTTTCATTTGTGTGATAATGCTTGATTCATTTTAATTCAGTTGATCAAGTTTTATTCAGTGGTTGATGTCTTGTATTTGGTATGTATTTGAAAGCAATGAAGCCCAGATTTCAAATATGGAAGAATTAATCATGTTGAAACAAGTCAATTAGTTTAGTCAAGCAAAGGAAGTTTTACTCAAGAATCAGGGAGCTTTTCCATCTCAGCTCTTGATGGGTCTGACCGGTTGTTTCCCTGCCACTGAGAATACACCTTGGCTGGTTCCATGGTGAACATCTTGTATATTCTCCTGGCTTCTACCTCCTGTGTGTATCTCTTCAACTGGGTGGCCAGAACTGTCAGTTTCAAGTGCCTCAGGTATGGAGAGTTTGTTGTACTTCATGGGTGCACCTTTATTCACCATGTTCACTTGCACCTCTGCTTGGCTAACTTCTCTCTATGTTGCCCTTATCTTAGTAGTCTAGTCACAGTTTGGGTCGTGTGTGTATTGTTCATTTCATTTAAAACAGGTTTGTGTATTTGTTTTTATTATGTTTATTGTCACACTTGAAATCAAAGCCTATGGAAAGAGGCTGGTACGCAGGCAGACAGGGGTATGGGCATTCAGCTACAGAAGCTGAAACTGGGTCCTAGTTGTATTTTAAATAGTCAATTCTAATCTTTTTCTGAATTTTAAAACAGGCAGGCTGACATAAGTATTGCTAATATGCACAGTTCAGCATGTTTATTTATCAGACGTCATATTATCATTGCAATATTGAAAAATGTTTTCGCACATCACAGATTTTGCTTATATCTTACAGGCTTAACATATATATCTGAAAACAAAAAAGCATTCAAATACTGATTTGGAGGTCAATTAACAATTCCTCATATGGTGCAGGCCTAGTATAAGTTACTAGTTTTATGTTACTTTTTGTTGATGGCCTGAGGCTATGATTTGTTTCTATTCACATAAACTATTAGATTTTTTATAATTTAATGACTTTGACAATTCAAAATCATGACCCATTCCTAAACCATTCCCTCCAAATTATCATTACAAACATAAACAATGAACATGTCTATTGTTAGATGTCAGATGTCAAGATAGCAGCTTGTGGCAGACTCAGTGAATAGTGTGACTTGTTGTGATGTGCAATGAGTGCATCCGCAGAGTGCACAGTAGTAATAGGGCCAAATTAAATGCTTGGACAGGCTTATTACAGTTCTGTGACAGCACAGATTGTATTTGTAATTTTTGTACTGTATTTTTTTCGTTTTTTCCAGAGCATTTGATTTATTGATTGCTGAAGATGCAAGGAGATTATATAACAACAAATCTAACGACAATACAATACATCCTGCATTAATTCATGCAATAACTCATTATGACTCATGCATTAGTAAATATTTACATACCCTAATGTAAATATGTGATTTAAGTCTGGCTGCAAAAAAAGATATGGTAGACATAGGGATGCTGTGCTGGGATGAAAATGCTGTTTAGTTAGCAATGGAACAAACTAGTGAATTCAGTCGTGAAAAAACAGCCTACATTCTTTATTCGTGTGTGTGTGTGTGTGTGTGTGTGTGTGTGTGTGTGTGTGTGTGTGTGTGTGTGTGTGTGTGTGTTCTAAGTGAAACCATCACCACAGTGATGAAGCCATCTAGTGTAGTAGTACAGCACTGTGGAGACCGCAATGAAATGTTAAAGGAGGCTCACTGAGTTGCAGAACGATAACGAGGATAGAAGGGGTGGGGAGATGAGTCTGGAAAGGCAGAGAAGACGAGCATGAGGTTTGGTGAGACAGAGCAGGGGAAAGAATAGGTGGAGGAGGAAGTGTGGGGATTCAGGTGGCGCACTCCGCTCTCAGCATCCAGGGTTCCTGAGCTGTCTATAGGTGTGGGTGGGCCGCGGTCCGCTCCGGGTGGACTAGCAGCAGGGTGGCGGAGTGGCTCCGGACTCTGGCGCATGTGACGCGGCTGGACGCAATGACAGGGCAGAGAAAACCACACACAGAGGGACAAAGCTGACATTTTTGGCTGTCACAGGCAAGCAGCATGCCAGCGATCACCCACACCGACCGTGGGGTGTGAGGGAGGGGCACGCTATGGACATGCCGGAGGATGAGTTTCTGTTGACGAACTGGACGGAACACGGGCCGGAGCCGAGAGAGGGGGCAGCGCGCCCTGCATGGGCAATTACGGCGCTTGCGAGCGTGCTGATTTTCACCACAGTGGTGGACGTCCTGGGAAACCTGCTGGTCATCGTGTCCGTGCTTAGGAACCGTAAACTACGAAATGCGGGTAAGAATCTGAATGATATTGTTTATATATATATATATATATATATATATATATATATATATATATATATATATATATATATAGAGAGAGAGAGATTATATATAGAGAGAGAGAGAGAGAGAGAGAGAGCTCACATCTGTGGAGAAATGACATCTAGAGGTGAGCTGGGCTTTATTGCTATCGACCACAAATCATGACCAGTCTGTTGGCAGTGAGGGTACTGCTGCCTGAAGTGACAACCTGACATCACACAGTGTTTGATTCAAGTAGAATTGTCTCCATATGTGCATCAGCAAAGAAGGACCAAACTTATCAGTCAAATGGATCCAATTCCATTTCATCCAATGATGAAATCTGCTGAAGCAAATCCTTCAGCAGATCGAAGGTTTCACCTAGATGTGTTGTTTATTATGTCATAGGTCAGGACATTTAGCCTACAGGCTAAGAGATAAGCCATGTTAATACAGCTTGTTTACAGTATCTTTGCAAATCTGAAGTATTTCCTAATCTTAGTACCATTGCATTCCATCTTCTTTTGAGATAAGGTTAGACTACGGATTAACTGACTGGACCAGGGACTGAATACAAGTTAATATCTCAAAATATCCAAAGACAAAATATTGTTAACCAGTGTGTGTAAATATTGTGTTTCATTCATGAGGGATATTTTATGAGCCTACTTTTGCCTTGTTGATCTGCACTGGCTGTTATACCATTAAAATGTAAATATTATATTCAAAACCCTTTTAAATGACTGGACAAAGCATGCAGACTTAAATCATTAGTAGGTAGGATTTACAGCATAGGGCTCTACACTTCCTATACACTTATTATTTAAAGTGTATTTCTCAGAAATGTATTTTTATTTTTAGGAGTAAATGTGAACTCTTAGACATGTTTGTAGTTGATTGTGAAAGTTCATTTGATAAGGGGATAAGGGGATTTGGGTGGTTAAAACAGATTGTGGTCGGGGACCTTTGCTGCATGTCTGTCTCTTGCCCCATATTTCATGTCAACTTATTAGAGGACTTTGACCTTCATATAGAAAATTGTAACATTTTACGTTTAAAGAATTAAAAAATAAATAAAAACCCACCAGAACCATAGCTTCCATTATCACAACATGATTATGTCTTCCATATCCTAAAATCCCAAAAGGTAATATTTTTTTTATCTTTTGCGTACATGTAAAAGATTATCTTGTATGTCTACAAGATAACTTTTATTCATTTGTTTACTGAGGAAAGTGCAGATTAATCATCATTTCTGTTTCTATGTCAACATAAATGTGCCAGGGTTAGCTCATGAGCTAATTTTCATCTGTAGTCCCTCAGCAGGTTATTACAAATTAGGGGCCAACATTATCAGTACAATGCAATATGATACAATCCAATACAATAAAATGCATGAATATGTTACAAAGTAGCAGCTAAATTTTAGAAATAATTAAGAGTATGTAACGACAGTGCCAGAGATGGTTGCTCATTACAGGTTTGGTTTGCTGAGGTTTATGTTTAAAAGTTTGATATTAAATGTCTGTATTATACAACACAGTCTGGTAGCTCCCTTACCCTGCTGCTATGATCCTTCCACTTTAGGACTTTGGTCTTGACCTTTGGCAAACCCATGTAAAACGTTAAAGATGAGGCAAGCATATGCAAAATCTTTAAAGTTGTTTAAAACTATCAAAATAATATAAACTGTACTTTTATAAAAAAAAAAAAAAATCACCTTTTGGGACTTTAGGGGCTAAAGATAAAGAGCTAAATTAAAGGTTTGGTAACCCTGAGAAACTAGCAAGTACATTTGAAGTACAAGTACAGCAAGTACAATTATGTAATTGAAACACAAGCTCCAAACGTCACTAAATCTAGCAAGAAAGTCACCAGCAAGAAAGTCTGCAACACTGACAGTCCGTCCCTTCTGTCCTTTCTCCAAAGCAACTCCCTCAAGTTATCCTGCAATGGGTGCATGGGCAAAGTGTGTGCAGGGAGGCAGGCAGGCTGATAGACAGGCAGGTAGTCAATTTAATCATTACATTTGGTCCAGATGAAATGATTAGACAGGTTTATTACTGTTCTAGGACACACCATACCAGATTTTTTTTTCTTTTTTGAGTCAGAGCATTTGATTTATTGATTGCTTGTCAGGATGTTGTGAAAATTTCAACAAATATAACAAAAATCTATTTGAATGGTGCTTGTAGTTATGTGGAAAGATTATAAAGAGATGATCATATCATTGGATAACTTTATTAGCTGAACATTAGCATAGCATAGATTGACTAGATTTTTTCTGGACTGCAGACTATTCACCTAGGTGCCGATGGCAATCTAATCATACACACCAGCTAACACTACACAAAAGATCACTAATCTCTGCTCTACAATAAAATTGTACTGTTACACTACAGTGCTAGCGCAAAGGGCATAGGGTCATTAAAATAATTCTTAGCAAATTTCAAAATATGCCATATTAGATTTTGGCCTGAATTTTGCACTGAAGAATATATATCACCGCGAAGTTTGTTAACTATCAGGATAAAGAACTGGTAAAGAGCAGGGGCAAAGAACTCAAAGGAACCCGTCTAGGAATGAACGACCAGTCTCCCAAAACAATACAAGACGAAAAACATTATTTCCAATACGCAAGCGATTCATTCAGGAGGGGAAACGTGCCGTCATTTCAGAAGATAAACTGTATGTAGATGGTCAGCTGTACTGCGACAACAGCGTCATGGCTATAAACACCCGACACTATAGACACACACTCACGTGATGTCTACTGCTGCTCATTATTTATTAAATATGGTTTATATTTTTCGCTGTCTCTGCTCTCCCCCGACGCTCCCATGTATGTTCACCCGTCTATCCACTTGTCTGTCACTACCTGTCTGTCTCTCCACCTGTCCACTTATGTGTCTGTCATCTCACTACCTGTTTATGTGTCCACCTGTCTGTCTCTCCACCTGTCCACTTATGTGTTTGTCATCTCACTACCTGTTTGTGTGTCTACCTGTCTGTCTGTCCACCCGTCTACCTACCCCCATGTCTGGCATCAGGGCACTTAAAAATATGATCACGGTGATTACAATTTTAATGCAAATGTCAACTCTTAAATTTGTAACCTGGAATACTCTGGGCATCAATTCACAGGCAAAAAGGACTAAAATCATTAATCACTTAATTAAATTACAAGCAGACATATGTCTATTACAGGAAACTCATTTATCTCCATCTGAAGAACACAAACTGAAACATCCCCAATATAACCAAATCTACTCAGCAACATATAATTCCAAGAAAAGAGGGGTTTCAATTTTAGTTAGCAAAAAAATACCATTAATCAAGAACTCAACAATCATCGACCCAGAGGGGCGTTAAATTATTTTAAATGCCTCACTGTACAATGACAATATCACAATTGCAAATCTTTATGGTCCAAACACTGATGATCCATCATTTTTCCACACTTTTTTCTCTTTACTCAATAATATCCCAGATTCAATAATGGTAATTGGAGGTGACTTCAACACCGTCTTGGACCATACATTAGACAGATCGAACATATCAAATACATATAGACTTTGGAATTCATCAGACATTTTAAAACAATACATGAATGAATTTGGCCTGGGAGAAGTCTGGCGACTCCGAAATCCAACTTCCAGAGAATATTCCTACTTCTCACACGTCCACAATTCATTCTCCCGTATTGACTTGTTTCTCATTTCTAACTCCACCATACATAAGGTTTCAGATACTAAAATGTATCCGATTCTAATCAGTGACCACGCTCCGGTCTCCTTTTCTCTAAACTCCAAGCATACCAGAACCTCGGTCATAAGACGGCGCTTTAATAACTCTCTGCGTAAAGATCCTGATTTTGTTACCTACTTTAAAACAGAATGGGTGAACTTTATAGAAATTAATGATTCCCCTGAAACATCAGCAACATTATTATGGGAAACAGCTAAAGTAATTATGAGAGGAAGGATTATATCATATTCGTCAAATAAGAAAAAAACAGAAATAGAGATTGAAAAAGACTTGGAAGGGAAGCTACAAAAGCTGACTGACTCTTATGCTAGCAATCCATCTGAACAAACCCATAACAAATTAAGAGAAGTTAAATTTCAACTAGAAAATATAATTGAAAGAAGATTGATTGAAAGACTAAGACAAGAACAATTTGCACATAATAACAAATCTGGAAAATATCTAGCAAATCAACTCAAACGCAATAAAGAAAAATCTATAATTTCAGTGATTAAGGATTCAGCTGGGACACTAATGCAAACAGATGAAGATATTAACAATGCCTTCCGAGCATTCTACAGTAAATTATACACCTCAAATCATGAACCAGATGCATCAGATATTGATTCTTTCCTAATCAACCTAAATCTGCCTAAACTACCCAAAGATCAGGCAAATGAATTGGATAAACCACTAACACAGGATGAATATTTTAAAGCACTCATCCAAATGCCAAATAACAAAGCTCCTGGTCCAGATGGATTTAGTTCTGAATTTTTCAAATATTTTTGGACTACAGTCTCAACACTATTCTTAAGAATGTGCCAAGAAATCAAGAAAAATTCCCAAATCCCACAATACATGAACACTGCCCTCCTCTCACTGTTGCTAAAGCCAGACAAAGATCCAACTCAGTGTTCCAGCTATCGCCCTCTGTCTCTTATCAATACGGACATTAAAATAATCAGTAAAGCTCTATGCAACCGCGTAGAAAAGGTTATCCCATTAATAATACACCCAGATCAGACCGGATTTATTAAAGGAAGACACTCATCTGACAGTATGCGTCAACTGTTTAATCTAATAAACACAGCTCAATTAAATAATTTAAACATCTTGATTGCTTCCTTTGATGCAGAAAAATCCTTTGATAGAGTCAACAGGACATTTCTATTGGCATCATTACAAAAATTTGGTTTTGGAGAGTCATTCATCCACTGGATTAAAACATTATATACATCACCCATGGCAATGGTCACAACTAATGGAATAACATCACAACCATTTGCACTACATAGAGGAACAAGACAAGGATGTCCACTTTCTCCATCTCTGTTTGCCATAATCATAGAACCACTTGCGGCTGCAATTCGCCAAAATGATAACATTCAAGGTATTCGGATAGCTAACACACATCACAAGATTAGTCTTTATGCAGATGATGTATTACTATATCTCCAGGCTACATCCAATTCATTGCAACAGTGCATTTCTTTAATTAATAATTTTTCCAGGATATCAGACTATTCAATTAACTGGACCAAATCCACAATTCTGCCTCAATGTGAGAGAGAGTGGAGGGCTGCATCCCTAAACGAATCCCCTCCTATATCTTTTGGAAATATAAAATATTTGGGTATCAACATTTCCCCTAAACTGTCAGAATTATTCAAATTAAATTATACCCCATTATTGAAAAATATCCAAGATGACCTAAATCGCTGGATGAATCTCCCACTTTTATAGGCAGAATTGCATCAGTTAAAATGATAATACTACCAAAAATTAACTACCTCTTCACAATGATTCCGACCCAACCGACTACCAACTGGTTCCAGACACTAGACTCTATAACAAACAAATTCTACTGGAAAAATAAAACACCAAGGATTAAATTAGCAACATTACAAAAAAATAAATCTATGGGAGGTCTTGAAGCACCAAATTTTCACTTCGTCACAGCTGCTTCAAAAATACTGTCATCTCAACAACGCTGACTGCGTGGTGGAAAATTAATAAAATTTGTAAATCCACATTAACCCCCTGCAAATACACCCCCATTTGGCACAATCCAGATTTCATCCTCAACAACTCATCTCTAAATTTTGTCACCTGGAAAGAAAAAGGGATCACACACTTACACCACGTATTCCATAATAACAACTTGATGAGCTTCGACCATCTTGTTCACTGTACGGCCTGGAACTGATCAATATCTCAGATATCTCCAGTTTAAATCTGTTCTTAAAACAAAAATCAGTATCACAAATAATAACTTACACCCTGCTGCCCTGACAGAAGACTTACTCAAGATTAAAGACAGCAAGAAAATATTCTCCAAATTATACAAACTTTTACTGAACATAGATTCAACAATCTCACTTCCAATAGACAAAGGGCAAAAAGACTTATTGTTCAGTCCAAGTGTGGGATTCTGGGAACAAATCTGTCATAACACCTTCACAATGACTAAAAACAAACTCAAACATACAACTTATACAATTTAAAGTAATCCATAAAACCCACTTCACCCAACACAGAATGCACAAAATGGGATTCGCTGATTCCGATACATGTTCTTCATGCACACTAAATACACCGGATGACTACTTCCATGCCATGTGGCTCTGTCCTCCGGTGCATCAGTTCCGGGAAGGAGTCATCAACAAAATGTCAAACTTATGGGGGCTATAACCTCCCACTGTCCCCCTCTCTGTGCTTGCTTGGTGATTTGTCGGTAATCAATCCAGAGCCTAACAATATCAGATCCATATTTATTGCTTTAGCCACCGCCAAAAAGACTATTCTCATGAATTGGAAAACCAGACATAAACTTAACATAACACACTGGCTAAACATTCTGACGGACTACATCGCCATGGAAAAGCTTTCAGCTTCTCTCCAAAACCAAATTCAACAGTTTGAAGCAACCTGGACCCCTCCTCTCCTCTCAGCCTTGAATTTACCAGCCACTCTGCCTGTTAGCTGATGCCCCCCAATCCATAAATCATTTACTTCTCCAACATTGCCGGTCATGATGCCCCCCCCCTTGTATTTGTTCAGTGTTCTATGTTGTTCCTTGTCTCTGTTTTGTGTTCTGTGTTGCTTTTTTTTTTTCTCTTCTTCTCCCTGTCAGCGCATTGATTACGTGCCATTAGTTGACTGAGTCTACGCCTTTTTCAATTACTCCTATCACTTTTGCATTTCTTTATTGAGGTGTCCTTTTCCTTTTATTCTTATCCCCAGGGTTGTTGTCTGGCTCTGCTGGGTCTGGCTGGCTCTTGCTTCCCTGCCCCCCCTGGGATTGGGAGTATCGGGTGTCTCACCTTTCACCCCCAGGGCTGCTGTGGCTGGGCGCTCTCCTGGGTTCCTGGGGGTGGTGGCGGCTGGTCTCTCCTGGGGTCCCCTGGATGGCGTGGGGGGTTTGGGGTGGGTCGGCCTCCTGTCGCTCCCCTGTCCCTCACCGTCCCTGCCTCCCCCCTCCTCTCTCCTCTCCTGCCTTCCCACTCCTCCGCGCCCTCTCTCCCTCCTCTGGGGGGGGCTGGGGGTCCTCCGTGGCATGGGGGTGGGCCTGGGCCCGGTTGGCCTCCCTCCAGGGGGGCACTAACTCATCCATGCACGGGCTCCTGTTTGGACCTGTGTGACGCCGCCGGGGATCAAATACTGCTGGCCGGGGCCTTTTCTGGGGCCGGTGCTGTCCCGGGGGGTGGTAGAGCGGACAGTCTGTGTGCCCTGTGTCCTCGGCGCTGTGGCCTTCGGGGTTGGGGTGGGGGGGCAGCGGTCTGTGCGCCCTTGGGGATGGCCCCGTCTCCCTCTCGGGTCAGGGTACCGTGGTTGGCCGGCCTGTGGCAGGTCTGGGGTGGCCGCTGGGGTGCTGTTCTGGTGCTACGGCTGCCAGTGGTACCTGCATTGGTGGGGCCTGTTTGGTTTGTGGAGCCCCCTCTCGCCCCCTCCCTTTTGGTCCCGGGGCCCTGCGCATCAGGGTTGGAGAGCGTTTCCAGAGGGAAGTTGGGGAGAGGTGGAAACGCTCTCCAACCCTGATGCATGAGGGGGCTGGGCCCACACCGGACTGCCCCTTACTGTGCACTTCACGCATCTCACATCTCACTGTATATATTAATCTTAGGCACATATAGGGTCACAACAGTTAGGGCTCCGTGGATGGGTGGGACTGGGGTCAGTGGGTTGTGGGGCGGGGCGGGCTGCAGAGCTCCAGGGCATTGCGTCCTCCTCGCCTCTTTCCTACTGCCCCCTCCCAGTTTCCACTTTTAATGCAGTGCACACACAAATTGGGGGGTGTCTGCGTTGGCTTGGGGAACAGGGTCAGGGAAGGCTGCGGAGTAACCATCCTCTATAGTCCTCTGGCCCATCCCCTGCTGCCTCGCAGTCCAACCCAACTTTTAATGCACCACATTACATTACACTCAAGGTTGCACTCACACATGGTGGAGGGTGAATGGTTCCTCGTCTGGAATCGGGGAACCATAGTAATAGGGGGGCAATGGTGAACCTTCTCCGCATGGCGTTACCGGTGGGGCTCGGTCCCCTCCGGCTTTTGGGCGTTGAGGGAGCCCAACGTTCAGCCTGCTGTTGCTGTGGGGTCCCCGGGTCGTAGGGGTTGTGGTCTGGGGGGGTCTCCCGCATCCCTGGCGGGCCTCCTATTGCTGTGGCCCCTGGCACGTCGTGGTGCTGGATTGGTTGCCCTAGTGGTCGCCAGTTCTGCCTCATGGGCTGGTCCCTGGCGATTGCTCGGCTCGGGTTGGGGGGTGGTGCGTCTCTGGGTGCAGGGGCCATGGGTCCCCTGCGTTGCCCCTGGGCCTCGGTGCCGGATGACAGGCGGGGTTACTAATTAGTTCCATCCACACCACCTGCTCTCTCTCCCGGGCCTGGGCTGGGCCCTGGCATTGGTCTCCTCTGGCTGGCCACCGGGTGGGGGGGTCGGTGGCTGCCTCCTCTGGGCATCTGGGTGTGCGTGCGGCCCTGGTGGCGTCTGGGTGTTGCCTCCTTGGTGCTCTCATGTCCTGGGATGGGGTAGGGTGCTTGACCAGTTTCCCCAGGTTTGGTCACGACAGCCGCTCTGGGCTTCGGTGTCAATAACACATGCATGATTGGGTTCAGGGCCTGCTAGCACCTGTCGAGTCCCATTGTTGAGAACTAACAGGACCCACAAAAATGTGCTAGGTCACTCTTCGAACTTTACACTGGGCTCACGCACTTCATACACTCTATCACTCGTGGTCTCCGACGGTTTAACTTTCTCCCTTTCGTTGTTTCTCATAGGTTACTGGTTGGTGGATATAAATCAGCACCTTACATTCATAGCATGTACCCTTCCCTACCCATCTTATCTCCCACTATCTATCACTCATTTCCCCCTCATTTCACTGAAGTGTAGCACTTCCCTCTCTGGCTCGTGATGGGAAAAACCAATAAAGATTAGTTACCAGGAGGGCCGGTGATGGTCACACACGCACTAAAATATTAACATACTTTTGTGCAATACTAAAATAAGCATAAATCCCATAAAAAGTTGTTACCTCCCTCTGTGGTATTCAACGATGGGAGTTAGTGCTGACAGGTGGGAAAAAAAAAAAAAATCTGTCATTGTCAGGTATTATTTATAATTTATTTATCCAGCAACCCAAAAGTTAAAGACCAAAGACATTTTCCTCTCAAATTAGTAGTATTTTATTTTAATTCATAAAGGATATGTAATGTTTTAAACTTCTGGTGAATATAATCCAAACAATTTTATTTCCTTAGATGTATTTTGTATATACAGTTCCCTTTGTTAACCCCTTATTTTGGGAACTGGATGTATGCACATGTGTATACTTGCTCTAACTTATCCAAGGTCATCACTAGCTCTCCCATCAGCTCCATTGTCTTTATACATCCATGGTATCCATCCATCCATTTGGCCATTTGAATGCATTTAACATAAGTGTCAGTGTATGGGTGCTCTACAGTTATTTCGTTGGCCCATTTGACTATGGAGATGAGAGTGACAGTGGGCTTGACAGCATGTTTACAGCAATATGATAATGTTTCCTGTCAATGTCAGAGTTATCATGCAGCTTTAGCCATGGTGTCTAGCTGTGCTTTTCCTGTAATGTGTGAAACCCAAAGTGTTTCCATACTTTACTCCATGTGTAGTGTTTACCACTTTGGGTTTAAAATGTGAGGGTGCCGGTCATATCCACATTGATCCTCCACCATTTTCTGCTTTCTTATAATATTTTTTTTTTTTGACGCTTCAAAACATTCAAATCAGCCCTAGTCCAAACTGATGGTGATGATCCCCCTCAGTGACCATTTCCATCAGTTGAAAAATGTAGGACAGGTGGTTAAGTTTGACAGACAGACAGTTTGGCAGAGAAAAGTTCCTTCATCTTGCAAGTGAAGTCTAAGGGGGGTAGGAAGGAGAAAAGGTGGCTGGAGAGAAGGTGACCTGGATGAGGGGTGTGAAAGACGTGGTTCCTTGGTGTTGGGGAGCCGAGTGGAGGCAGTGAAAGGAGTGGAGTCTCCTCCTCTTAGATCTGATGTCACCCACGATCAAAGCTCAGCATTTTGAGGCAGATGTCTCTGTGCATTACCCACCATGTCTTCGGCAGTGACTGGTAGCAAGCCTGTGTAATGCAGCCACCAGTCAAATCTGTAGTGTTAAATCAATTGCTCATCATTAAGCATATCCATGGGATGCATTCATTTTCTTCATTTAGTGCCATAAACTTTGCCACATTGCTGTTAAAAGACTCAGAAGTACATTAAGTTTTATTTTTTTCACTTACTTTGGTTACTATGGTCTTTTGTCAGGTTAAGGATATTAGGGTTAGGGTTAGGGATCAGAGTTGGGGCCAGTCTGAGGTCAGTCTGAGGGACTGCATTGAGGCCAGTATGAGGGACCATTTCGTAAATGGAGTGACAGCTTGTGATCTGTCTTCCACCTGCTGACATTAAGAAGTTTTGCACTCAGCGTATTTCTAACTATGCTTTTCGACATCTTGGGAAACCAGTGATGTGGAGTCATCTACATATAAAAGAGCTTGTATGAAGTGATAGACTTTTTCAGTTTGACCAGAGAGGTCCAATGCTATTAGAATTTGGCTAGTAACACTCAGTAAGAGTTTAAATGAAAATTATTTCCAGGTTTTCTTCACTTATTCATAAAACCTTACTGCTGACAAGAGATAACCAGGATAAGATTGCTCCAAGTTACTGACATTTATTGTGAGTGAACACTAGCAAGCTTGTTAGCTCATTTGTTAGGCTTAAATAGCATCACATTTACCCTTTGCTCTCACCCTTCACACACAGACACACCAATCATAGCGTACCATCAAACAATACCGACCAGGGTCAGGGTGCGGTAAATGAAGGGTCAGTTGTCGTAACAGGTTACAAAATGTATCTGTGGTGACCCCTTACCACTTCATTGCTAAATTTACTGCAGATCAGACTGAAAACATGAAAAATTACATACACACAAGGAAAAGGGGAGTTAAACCAAGTTTACCCTCAGCAGGGTTTACCCTCTTTGACATCCCCACTTGAAACTTAAAGAGTGTAGGATTAGGATTTTGCAGCCGCAGCAAAGTATCCTTAAAATATCCCTAAACCCCATCAGTCCTGCTCTCCTTCCTCTGCCCCAACTGTGAAAGAACCAGCACAGTCTATATTAAGCATCAGAGGGAATTGACAGAGTATCCTTCTATTAATACCTGAGAAGCTGTCGGCAAGCATCTATAATTGATACAACTGCTGCTTGTGTTGCTTTTGAGAGTCTGCTTAGCTCAATTCAGTGTTTTCGTCAGGTTACATACAGCAGTAAAACAAGAAGGAAACATGTTGTTCTGGGTGCATTCAATCTTCTCTCCTTCAGATTATATAACCTGAATCCGCCTTTGCATTGGCCCCTTTGGATGTGTGAGAGAGAGCTTCCATTCAGTGTTGTCCCCCAGAGAGAGATCTGCTTCAGATGACTTGTGAATCTATCTCTCTCATTTTCTCTCTTGTGTCACATATGCCCTCCTCGCCTATTCCCTTCCTCTTCCCTTAGCTGTTCCTCTTTCTCTCCTGTCCTCCCTTTTGTGAATGTCATTCACATTCCCCTGTATGCAGATTCTTCTTCTTTTCCCCTTTTCTCTTGGCTTTTCCATCTCCTTCAGTCCTCTGTTTCTTTCTCAGTCTCTCCATCCATTGAGAAATGTTCAGCTGGTGATATGGTCCCATCATATAATTGTTATATTGCTGTTATGGCTTTCAACATTTTAAGTTCAAATGAAGCTCATTTACTAAAATGTATTTCCACTCTAATCAACAGTTACATTACAAACATCACAAATGCCAGAATTTAAAAGAAAAAAAGACGATTTATTTCAACTTTCATGGTGAAAGCACTGCCATGTTGCAGTACTCTAGTCTGTGATGTCACCAGGTTAGTTGACTCAGATACAATGGTAGAGACTGTGAAAGACAGAGAATGAGGAGACATAGGACAGAAGAAAACAAAAGGGGGCCATAATTGTTTCCTTCCTGGATGTAAAGATATTTAAAGCAAAAACAAAATTGCTACTGAAGCACAGCGTAGTAACGTTACTGCAGCGCTGGCTAGTGCAGAGCACAGGTGCAGCTGACTGTCTCTCCATCTCCAATCCTCTCCTCTCTCTGATCACCTGTCTCTGTCACTCTATGTCCGGTCCTCTCCCCTCGCTGCTCACCTGTCTTTGTCTCCCCATCTCCTGTCCTCCCCCTCTCTGATCACCTGTCTCTCCTGCTGTCCTATTCAGACCGTTCAAAGACAGGGTCAATAAGAACATATATGCCCAAAGCACTCTCTTTGTATCACATGTTACTACAACAGTGGGATTAACACTGTTAATTACCGCAGGTGATGCCTCTGGTGATCTTGTTGGCATCACTGCTGCAAAGACACCCGGGATTAATCTGATATAACAGAATATAGTTTCATTATTGCTTATTTTACAAAGGCTACCACAAGAATATGTGTTCTTATCCCTCAGACACAGTTTTAATAATAATATTACCAAAACAATTTGAAGCCTAAATGTGTAAATATGGGAATATGTAATAATAATAACACTTATAATAATAAGTCAATAATATTAGACTTATTTTTATTATTAATAAAAAAGTGTCTGCCTGCACAGTGG